>OZ057412.1:191154243-191754243 GCA_964056705.1 Troilus luridus | reverse complement strand
TAGGAGTGCTCAAATCTATTGAAGGAGTGGCTATTTCAAAATATGTTATAAAATTTCACTAAATTTCGTCATCATCTTCATTTTATATAATTTTTTCTAAGCTGTTATCAACTATGTACATTTGAAAAAAGTGTACCATTAACGACATACTTCAATTTTTTGAACAGTCATCTTCGTAACCCAGCTCGTTTAGTTTCTTCACTGTCTGTCGTGATAAATGAGGCCTGACGGTGTCGTGTAAGAGAATAGGGTAACCCCCAATAAACCAATGCAGGCTGTTTTTTTAATTCTTTTTCCTGCATAGTGAAGTGTCGGATATCCGTATCCGCGGATATCCGAGGGAGAAGAAAGATTTGTATCCGTGACTTTTTTGGTGGATCTCTCACGGATCTTTTACCTTATTAATTTTCAATAAATAGATGAAATTTTATATAGGGTTATATAAAACTCTTAGGTACGTGTTAGTGACCCTATGAACAGCAACCTTCTGCCAAACGTCGAAATGAAAAAGAATTCAGTCCTCCAATTCAAATAACCGATCAGCGGATCTTAGTTTGTATAGAAAAACGAATTTTGTTTTTGTTTTCGATGTTTATCCAGAACGAAAATTCCTGTTTATAGTGTTACTAACACTTACCTAAGTTGTTTTCAGTAAATTTAAAATAACCCTGAATAAAGGTTATTAGGTAGCAGTGAAAAATTATTGACATTTAACATTTGACTCAGCCAATCCTTTCAAGGTTTAAAGAAAAACTTCTTTGTTGACAATTTTATAACTCACTACCAACAACACAGACGTTACATATCCCGCCCAGTGCGAGAAGGAAACCCTACATTTCCGTCTGTCACGCAAAGCGTGAGATGGAAAAACTATCAAGGTCACGCACGAACATTGATTGAGGATTGAAGTAATGATCCGTATCCATAACCGTATCCGCGGATCTTGACACCAAATATCTGTATTTGGATCCGTATCCGCGGATATACTTTGTTAAAGACCCGGCACATCACTATTCCTGCAGTACGATGAATTATTTATTCATGAAATAATCTCTCTCACCAGTGGAAAATTTCTCAAATCTACGGTGAATGTTCTGACCCTTCTCCACCAACTTGGGCTACCGAATGTATAAATTTCAACATACATTAATATCACAAAAATCTTGTGATTCCATGGCCAATTAAACAATTTTCATCCAATTGTAGATATAGTGAACGTTATCAAAACACCTCCCTTTGAGGAATAACGATATTAATAGACATTTCATATGAAAAATCCAATGATAAATTAATTAATTTTAGTATATAAGTTTTATCCTTTTTTCTAAAAGTTCGAATTATAAGGGTAGGGACCGGTTAAAATTTAAACGTTAAATCCGAATTGGAAAACGTTACAGTCCACTTAAAGTCTAAAGAATAGCTCATAAATAAACGTATAGCTCCCTATACCTGCTACTTCCTATAGCGATGAATAATATCAATGAGATGGCTTTCACCGATGCCTGTTGGATCATTACAATTCAGCGCCATAGCATTGGGTTGATACACAGTCCAGATCAGTATCTACTGATAAGGCCGTATCCATAGGAAATAACTCTTCGGCATTAAAGTGTCAATGAACTTAGTTTAGATTCATCAAAAGAGTTATATTATATTAACCCTCTAGACCCCCAACTAGTACTGAAACATAAAAACGAAATGATAAATAAATATAAAGAAAAATTATAAGATCGCGATGTAAATATAATTCTAACTGCCCAAGAACTTGCTCGCCCCCTTAAAGAATGTATAGACAAAATATGGCAAGCAATGTGGGATGAAAGTCCATTCAGTAAATTGAAATATATAAAAAGGGAAGTAAAGCCCTGGGCTACATCTAATCGTAGTAAACGCCATGAAGAGGTGGCTATAGCTCGCCTTAGAATAGGACACACCCGGCTTACCCACGCACATCTCATTACAACGGATGCACCACCGATATGCCTTAGGTGTAATAAAAATCTTTGCATCAGACATATGTTTGAGGAATGCTGCTCCTATAAAAAATACTAAATCAGCTCAAAATACCACCCGATGTTAGAGAAGCACTTAGAGACAGCAAATCTGAAATCGACAAAGTGGTGAAATTCATTACAAACTGTAAATTAATAGCCAATATTTGATCCTCCATTGTCCTTGCTATGGATGAATTAGTTGTTTTTTCCGATTGTTTTTTTCATTATTTAATAATCATCTGTTTATATATGTATATAATTTATTAATTACTAGCAACCCCCCCTGGATTTGCAGGGATAGTAAGACTTATTATGCCTACATGTTTTTTCTATCGAATTTATTTATTGTTTATAATATCTATAAACATAAAAACAAAAAAAAATGATTCTTAAATTTTATTTTCACGTGAGTCAATTTTTTGCGATAACCCATAAGGTACATTTAAGTTACATAGTATAGAATATTCTGATAATGCGCATGAAATGCTTAAGGTAACTAAAGTAAACATGTTGATAAGGATTAATACTGAACTCGTCTAAATAGCTTTCCAAACAAGGTATTGCACGCTATTGAGTTATTAGAAGATAAAATAGGTATGGGAAGCTGCCCTTAAAAGATAGATATATGCTATAATTGTTTCGTTATATGACAAAGGGATTAGGCAGTATCATCGATGAAGCCTCCCTGGAGGATATACTTTTTCCATCATTTCCGATAATTATCCTTATATTCCAACCGATTTACACGAAACCACGATAAATTATATACCTTCCTGGCGAATCGCTCTACTATTGGTAAAAACCGCATGAAAATCCGTTCAGTAGTTATTGAGTTTACCGTGAACAAACGAGGCCGAGGACTTTGTTTTATAATATGAGGGTGGTCTGAAAAGTTTTTGCTGAACATCGCAAAACTGAACCAAATAGTGCTAGACGACAGCCGAATTTAAGTGAGAGAGATAGCAGAGGATATGGGCATGTCAAAAGAACGTATTACATATTAAATCAATATTCAGGTATGAGAAACCTCTCCGCACATTGGGTGCCACATGAACGTTTCCAACGCTTTGTTGGCGCTAACTTTACTATTGTAAGAATTATATAAAACAAAAATTATATCTGGTTTATAATGTAATAAAATATGCGTTAGGAAAAAAAATTAAAATAAATTTAAAAAATAGCTGTTGATACCCGACAGACGTGAGCTTAATAATTTCGAGACCGAGTAGTAACAAGCATTTCCTACCTTTAGTCGTGCCTTTATTTCCTCTTGAATTTCGTTTTTTCCAGTTACCATTTACCCTAAGTACTTAAACATCTCCACATGTTCGAACTTATTCCCTCCTACAACAATATTACCAAAATTTCGCCCTTTCCTGATACTAACAATATACTTAGTCTTATCCGAATTTATTTCCGGCCCTATTTCCTTAGCATCATTCATTAACGTGTATTTAGCTTTATAGTTTCTTCGTCTTCTACGTTATATATAATCTGACGGTCGATAGAATCATAAGCTTTTTTAAAATCGATATAAAGCTGATGAACGACACGATTGCATTCTAATTTTTTCTCTAGTATTTGGCGTAAGGAAAATATTCGATCGATAGTTGAACGGTTTCGGTTATTCCGTAATTCTGCTAGTAATGATTAATGAGAATATTTTATAGCAAGTCAGTAGGAGCGAGATTCCGCGGTATTTATTGCAGACTGTCCATGGGCCCCTTTTTGTGTACATATATATACTATGTTAAATTACCTCGGCTAATATTTTTAAACCATCCATCACGTATTCATTCCAGTTTCGACCGTGTTATCAACCTCTTTGCGGACGTTTCGTTGGCCATACTGCTAGCTTCATCAGGTTTTAATCTTAGGCAGTCTGGCCTGCGAAACGTCAGCAAAGAAATTGGCGAATCCGCTGAAACCAGAAGAAATCCGTGTTGAATGGATTAATAGTATAATTAATTTATTTAATTCAAACTACTTGATATCTAAAAACCAATTTAAGGTGGTACCTACTCATAATTAAACAGGCTCACAACACAATAGTACTTGAGTGAACTTCAATTCCTAGATTAACATCCTAATAGCTCCAGTAAAACGTTTATTATTACTTATTGTAGTACAATTACATGAATAGCTGTATATTTTTTTAAATTATTATTTAAAAAGAAACTTATCAAATCGAATAACCTAAAGTGCCATTTCAGATTATTCATATCGTTGTTTCAGTTTTCTAAAAAACTACTCAAGGGATTTTGATAATTTCGGCTTAACAGCTTATCATTGAATAGTAATTAGCAATAATACTAATAAAAGGTAAAAATATGTTCTTTATTGCATATAAGGAAGTAAATAAACTTTGATTACTCATGACACCAATCTCTACAGCTGTGTTGATAAAAAATTGATGTTAATTTTACATGAATGAATTGTAAATTGCCAGTAATGACTACTTTGCCATTTACAATACGTCCGATAAAGGTTAAAGAGTATTTTATCGTTTTATTTTTTTATGATTGGACATTTGGTCTGTTCCCACAAAGCCATAGACCATGACCTCGCCATAATATACATGACCTGGGATCATTACCGAGTGCCATAAACACCATTTGGTTTTTGTCTCGAATGCTGTACTTGAATACTAAACATTGCCGGGTTTTGATAATTGAAGTGTGTTTTTTTTTACAATAGCCCATTCCGCGTCTCCAAACAATTAAAGATTGGATCTGTACGAAGGTGTATATTCACAAGGTTAGGATAATTCATTTGCAACCATCTGCTTCAAGGTTATCCTAAGTACGTCTCTTGGCCCAAATATGTCTGGTATCCTTTTTTTTTACGACTGACTATTGACTTCATTTTTTCCGACTCATTCTTTTTTTTATTATCTTCCATATTTTTTTGCTGTTTTTTGTTGTATTTCTTCTTTCCTAATTGCGCCTGTTTTTCTTTACAGTCTTTTCTTAAAGCATTGACCGTTCTTAAGATTTTTTCTAAATAAAAAACGTTCCTTAATTCCTTCATCGTATCCAATTCTTACAATCCAAAATCCTTCGTAAAATCCTCAATGCTCCTTATTACAAACAAACTCATCCATCATGATCGCAATATCCCATATGTTACTGATTTGGCCCAAACTAGATACCTATCCTTCCATGACAAGCTCCATACACACTTGAATCCGCTAGTCTCTCAACTTGCTTCCCTTACTATTCCTGATAACCCTCCGAGGCGTCTGAAAATAAGATGGCCTCGAGACCATCTACTATAGAACTTTATTGGAGTGCTAACGATGGGTAGTTTTTCATGTCATATTGTACATATTAGCAGAATTACATGCGGATTTGAACCCGAGACCTTCAGGATAACAGCTAAGCACATTACCCACTGTGCTACCTAACACAACATGACTTTAAAGTACATGAAATGTGATGTTTTCTTCTCTATTCATGGTGTTAAGTGCATTGATGATTTTAATTTGCATAGGTGATAGTTATTTGTGCATTTTATTGCACTGTAATCCTCTTCGATTACATTGTAAAACAGGTTAACATTGAACGATTTACATAAAATATCGTAATGCAGTTAAATAACTTTTCGAAACCTTGATAATGTTTTAGTTAGGTACTTTATGTTTAATTAGATTGTTACTTTATGTTTTAATGAAATGGAATGTAATTGCGATTACTGATAATGTTGAATAGAAAGTCTACTACGAATCTCTGGTAGTGAGAGGACGATACGATTGCAATAAAGTTTTCGAAAGCCTGCTAGAACTTGCTTTTACTCAACATGTCTTAGTGCCTTGTGGAGATATCATCTTCATTAATTATATACTAATATCTGAGAGCCAAAGTATTATGTGCTATCTACCATCAGTAGAACTGAATGGACCATTCGGGTATTAACTGTCAAAACCTTAAATATATATGTAATATTAATTTGAAGAAATTTGTTGCGTCATATGATTGAATCCTACACTTACATATATAATCATATTAGTCCCATGTCAAGGTAGTCTTGTTAACATTTTATAAATAATAACATATTTAAATTGGAAATGTTGAACAATTATTTTTGTCATTTTTATTCCTTATAGCTTTTAGGCAAAGATTAAAAAAAAAAAAATTGATAAATCGATATTAATGTTTTTTCTTGTATACAAATACCTTTTATTTTTTAGATACTCCATAAAAGCGAATCTTCGAGATAGAATACATATTTTTATTTTTATTTATATACTTTTTAATTTCTTTTTTATCATTTATTTTTATTTGTGTATTTTCTATAATGTAATTTTTAATCTACCTTTTTTAAAAATTATAATCAACTGTTTTATTTAACATTTCTCAAATTTTGTACTGTGATCTCTTTAATGAAAAAATAAGGCATGAATAGACGAAAATTCACCGGAGAGGCTGTGACATTCATTCATTCATTAACTTATCTTATATGTCCATTCCTGAAATGTATCAATTAGTAATTCATGATTATTGTTTTTTTATTTGTTTTTTATAACCCTTTGTGATTTTTTGGATCCGTATTTTGCAGATTCTAAATTTATTTTTTATAAATTATTAAATTATCAGCTGTTTTTATCTATACTTTTCCCAACTTGTGTTTATGTAACATTCATTATAAATTATAATTTTCATAGGGGCCTTGGTGGTGGTGGGATGCTGTTTCTGGTTGGTATCTTATTGGAATGTGATGTTTTATTTGCCATTATTTCTTTTCTGGGGTGGCCTGGTAATATATCTGGGGTTAATTTTTTTTTTCTGTTCTTTTGGAAACTTGGAGTGTTTTGTTTGGAGTTTTGGAGTGTTTTTAGTAGTTATCTTATCAAATATTTTTTGTCAAATTTAAGCTTTCACAGTTATATTTTAGCATATTTTGTCGAATAGCCGTGGATCCATCGGATTTATCAAATTCACTTTTATGTTTTTCAGTATTTATTTCAGTATTTATTTATATTTTTACAATTATTTGCGTTTATAGTTAGATTGTACATTTTCTATTTTTTAAATTTGTATTCACTTATCTCTTTTTATTTTAATCAGATGTTTTTGTTTGAGCTTACCTATTTTTGTAATGTAACCTATGAATGAAATTATGATGAAGGTTTATAGTTGCATTTGGGCCTTGGTGGTTTTCTATTTTTTTAATTATATATTTCTTTTATTTCTGGCCAACAAAGTACCCCGCAGATATAATGTTTTTAGCTCTTTCTTTTTTCTCTTCTGAGTGTTGCCTTCTTCTCTAGCCCGTCCATCAGTCATGCTCTTGCCTGGTTTTCACCTCCACAAAGTTCTGATATTTTTGAATCGGTTATTTAACCTCTTAACCTTAACCTCTTTTTGTCCAGGCAGTCCTCATCATTACTTATAAGTACTTCATGTTATTCTATCATCTCATTCGTCTCATTTGAGTTATTTGTGTGTGTTTTATTAAATAGTTTTTTAGAGTTTTTGTCATGTTAATTTATTGTATCGTAAATTTCTTTATTTTTTATTATTTATGTGTTTTAACAAATGCCTTCTATTATTGCCTATTTAAAATGAATAGAATAATAATTTATGATAGCCGTCTTTAAAAGAACCTGTGAAATACTTCGATAAAATCAGAATAATTTTTAGTTTCATATGATGTGAAAAATGTCATCAAATGGATTTTGACGAGGTTGAATGGAGATGTTTTCGAAGGGCGGCCTTGAATCAGAATTTTACTACAACATTTTGTTTATTCCATTGTATTATTTTTATTATTATTATAATAAACAATGACCGATGACATTCCCTGCTGTTTATTACATAAGTACCCTTATTGATTGTTTGCTTATTGAAGCTCGTGGGATCCATCCTGACCATGTGCCCGTAGAAACTTAGTCGTTTTGTCCTCATGCTGGGCGTTTTATTTATATTTCTGTTGATGGTAATGGTGGCTGTTATGGTGAACGATTGGCATGATTTTTTTTTTCTATTCTTTTAGAGACTCTACGTTTCTTGAATTCCTCCACCCATGCCCTACTTTTTTCTATAATTTGGGATACTTCTTCGTTACCAACTTCCACCATCTCGGGAAGAGACAAACAAGAAGAAAATAGCGATTGCTTAGCGACTGGAATCCGAAGTAGCAAGGTTAAGCAAATGTCATCGCATCGGCAAGACGTTCCCGTCGTGATTGGATTCGTTATCGGCTCTCTAAATCGGCTGCTAATTTATACAAATTGTTTCCTCTTCGCTGCTAGCTCTTCCAAAGGAGGCTTCCGAAGTTGTAAAAGGGGAAATATGTCGGTCGTGAAGCGGCGAAGGGACTTAGTGAGATCCCACTGATAGCCTAGTGCAGGGGATCTTCGTTATTCAGCCGGCAGAATAACGGTGGATTGGACAATCAGAATGATAGGGTTTATTTTCAGAGCTGAAATTATTCTAAATCAGTAGTTAGCTAGGACTGAAGTGACTAAGCCAACGGTCGTGCAGGGAGATGAGTCCTCTACTAAGATGTTAGGTGAGCAGTTCTGCATATCCTGCAGGGTCGATCTATGACAGTGAACATTTAAATTTATCGGTCTTAGCCAGTTTCTATCTTTAAATTAGTAGAACCTGGCTTTGATGTGCAATAAGATGGCTTTAATATTAATCTAAAGACATTCCAGACTGAAACGACAAGGAACTGGTCGCCGTTTCAGGATACTTCAAAATTTTCTAGATAAACGCTCTAAGCTCCCATTTAATTAAAAACGCTCTTAATTAATTAAAATAGTTGGTTGATATAAGACCCATTTTGCGTGCGGAGTAGAGCTTTGGGGTTCCACTAAGCAAACCTTACAATCCAAAATCATTCGTAAAATATTCAGTGGACCTTACTTTGTTACGAAAATAGCATATAGCTAAGAGGTAAATGATAAAAGTGAATAAAATATAGGCCAGCAATAATCATATAATTAATAATTTATGAGCAAAACAGAACAATATTTAGTAAAGAGTCGTAGAGTTATATAATAACAATATATCAAGCACAATATACATAATCAGATTATGTCTTCCTTCAGTTTCATCTTTACCTTTAATAGATTTATTAGTGATTTAAGTATTTTTTCCAAACTTCATCAATCATCAATTACTTTTTTTTTATGTTCTAACATTCATCCATAAACACTTATTCGTTAATTCGTTTACAATAAAGGAAATTATATGGGAACTTGTGACAGCTAATTTTCCGGAATAATAAAATTCATGGTACTTTAGGGAGGACATTTCAATAATGATATTACCCAGTCATTTTTATTTGGACCAAGTATTATGCAAACTGATTTTGTATTTTCTAAACTTTATCTGCAATATTGTAATTATAAATTTCAAGTACAGATAAATGAGAGTAAAAATTTATAGTTATGTTGTTTTTTAGTATTTTATTATATAAAAGTTATATATAAATATAAATTAGAATGCAAATGGTAAAAACCACAAGCAAAGCCTTATGTTTCAAATCTGGAGTAAAAACAAACAATTACCAGTGATTATAATCCTAACCCAGCATTGGCCCAACATACTAAAACCTGCAATCATCGATTTGATTTTGAGAATGCTAGAGTAATTTACAAGGAGAGTGATAGCTCTAGAAGAGAGTTGTTCGAGGCGATGCAGATTGCTCAAAAGATTGACATTTCAGTTAATTTTAAAACAGATTGTAGAAATTTGAACCAATTTTATTCTCAAACGTTGAATATTTTACAAGTTAAATCTTGCTAATATGTATAAAATTGGATGGCTTAACATTACTTGATATATGTTGTGGATCAGCTGATTCTATAACCTTCCCAGCTGGTTGTGTATCACCTTCCTTTCAGTTTAGGTTGAACGTCTTGGGGTGGTGGTGCGGTCTCAGGTTATGAGCCTATTTGGGCGAAAATTCGTTGGGATGTATTGCACTTCTTCTTTGAGATGTAATTGATCTTACTCTTTTTTGTGTCTTGATAATGCTTGAATAGGCGAAACGTCGACTGGTAATTGTTTGTTTTACTCCAGATTTGAAACATAAGGCTTCGCTTGTGGTTTTTTTTTCCATTTGCATTCTAATAAATGTTGATGTTTCGTTTTGAGTTTTGGCTCTAATTTATCAATATAGATATATATATATATATATTATATAATATACACCCACGTAGTAATAATACAGTAGGTAAATATTATCAATGATATACAACGGCATTGAAGGGATTAGATAAACCTTCCCCTGGTAGTTTACTCATACTCGAATGATAGGTTTAAGTTTAAGATCTTCTTTTCAGACGCCTCGGAGAATAATATAAATTTGAAGAGGAATCCAGGTCTGAAACTGTTGGCTTTGGGTAGGAATAAAGTTTGTCATGAAAGAAATTATATCGGGCTCGAGCCAAATCAGCAACAAATGGGCCCTTAAGGTCATAATAGAGGACTTTAACAAAGTAACAAACATTTGTACAACAATTTTAAAAAAGTAAGGAAAATTGGGGATTTTGAATTGTAAGGATTGGACACGATAGCATTCCAATCCAAATTTGAATTATTAAATTTTGATTTTAATATATTATTTAAGCGAAAGGTATGATCATACCTGCTTAACTTTCAGGTTCTTGCCTTGATCTATAAAAGATAAGGTACACTCTGTCCTGAATTCAATTCGCATAGAATAAAATATATTGTCTGGTTTGATTGCAACAAAATAAAACATGAGCCAGGAATAAACAACCTTAGTCAGTCCTGAAACCAACTGTAATACTTCAACTAATTCTTTGTGTTTACAAATCAAGTATGGCAAAATCAAAAATAATCAATTTTTAAAGCGAAGAAACCTTCTCATTTAGAAGCAGACGATGAAGATAGGTGGTAAGTTACACCTGCGCTAGAGAGGTAATGTCGGAGTCGCAACGAGTAATGGCAGATAATTGCTGTGAATAAATTTATCCCGACCTTTCTGTCCATCTCCTTCGTTTATTGGCTGCCTTCTTCGATTCATCCACCTTACGGCTCATGACTGGCAACTATAAAAGAATTAAGGACTGTTTTGTAATAAAACATAACATAGCCTTAGCTTTCATTAGCTTTATGGTTTAATGACCTTTCGAATATTGAATTTCATCCTATTGGGATGATAATGAGCATATATTATAATTAATTATCTGATATTATGAATTAGTGTGTTGAAGGTTCATCGTTCAAATCCGGCTGTGACAGATAAATTATTTAATTGGTGGAGACTGCGGGATCTACTGTCTCCCTCCGCTGGGGCTCACTCTCCTTCAATAAAGTGGAGAAAAACTGCCCGTAAAGCGTTGTTACAAGACCAATTTTTAAGTCTTCAAATATCCCGAACGATTCAATCCCACACGACTGACCTTGAACATTGGTGTCAAAACTGGAGGATTAAAATAAATTCTCACAAATCTCATCAAATCACCTTTACCCTCCGTCGTAAACCAGCGACTTCCTGCCCCCCTGTATCGTTTAATCACATCCCTCTAGGTCCTGTAGAACAGATCCGGTACTTAGGACTACACCTTGACAAACGCTTAACTTGGAATCCTCATACTAGACTGAAACGACAAGAAACAGCTCGCCGTTTCAGGCTACTTCAACATTTACTAGATAAACGCTCTAAGCTCCCTATTAACTACAAGAGACTCATATACATGACAATCATTAGACCCATCTGGACTTACGGAATAGAGCTTTGGGGCTCCACTAAGCCATCGAATTCCTCTCGTATTCAATCCTTACAATCCAAAATCCTTCGGAAAATCCTTAATGCTCCTTACTTTGTTACTAACAAAGTAATACATAATGACCTTAACGTCCCGTTTATTGCTGATTTGGCCCGAATCCGATATCAATCTTTTCATGACAAACTTCATTTCCACTCAAAACCCACTAGTTTCAAACCTCGCAACCTCTTCCATTCCTGATAATCCTCCGAGGCGTCTGAAAAGAAGATGGCCTCGTGACCTTCTAAACTGAACTTTTTATTTGAGTACTACCGCTGTGTAGTTTCTCAACTTGTCTTTTCATGTCAATGTATTCATTCATTTTATTTACTTGATGTATTTTGTATACAGTTGTAAATTTCAATAAATAAATATTAAAAAAAAAAGTCTTCAAATGGTATTTTGCAGGCTACATGCCTTTATAAAGCTTTTATTTCAAGAAATTCGATGATTTGGGCCCTTAAATTCACATATATAAAATACAGAAGATAAAAATTCGAAAATATTCTAATGCAAGCTCCGTCTCTTGTACCAAACTCAAGAAATAAATTTAAGCTACATATGTAAATATCAGCCTGCACTACTGAACTCTCTTAAAAAAAAAATCTGTGCCACTACTACTTGTGAACAGGTTTAGGGTTTAGTACACGGTAGAGACTGTACTGTTTCATGGACAACGGTTCTACAAGGAGGGGACTTGTCCTTGGTCACGCTCAAACGCGTGATTTTTCCTCCTTATTTTGGGTACCCTATTTTTATAATATTTCATAGAGGCTGGGCGAGCCCCAGGAGGGCCCTAGATCCTATATGATCCAACTCCGGCTGCAAACCGATTAAATAAAAGTCTTTCCCGCAGCGGAATTTGAACCAGGATTTCCGGCATGGCATCTCAGTGACTCCCTAAAAAGTAAATATTTTATTCTCTTAATACAGACGTGTAAATTCACAATAGACCATGTGCTATCTGGTGACTTTCCGGAAGCTCACCAGCATCTATAAAGTGGGTACCTTTGAGAAAAAACCTGGTGGTTAAGCATAACTTCGGCCCAAATCACTTCCTATATTTTAGTTGGCTCAGGAACAGTACAATCCTTTCCGGACTAAATACACTTCATTTTAGTTTCATTAAAATATGAATACCAATTTTTCTTGACTTTTTTTTTTGTTTACTGTGCCAGTGGCGTATTTAATTTTATCCACATCATACTACCATGTCTCGTAACATTTTTAATATTCAACCCTAAACACAGTTTAACTAAGCGCAATCATGTTCGCATTAAATAAATTAGTAATTGTATTGAAGTATTCTTTATGTTGTTACTTACTATAACACTGGGTCGAATGCCCATTTTTTTATATTAAAATTCGTTAACACCCATGGATCGTCCCAGTTGGATCTACAGACTCTCCTGGGGCTCATTCAGCCTCTATATAGAGGGTACCCAAAATAGGGGGGAAATTTGGTTCCATTATATCGTAGTGGTACAAATTTTGCAGATGGTTTAAAGGTAGAGGTGTAAATATATTGTAACTAAAACACATATTAAATTATATTTGAAACAAAGGAAGATTATTCGGTACTGCTTAAGTAACAACTAAGAAATTGTAATTAGACAATATCCATTATTATTATATTGCACAAGCCAATCTTTAGTGAATGAGGTAGCAACTTTACAACATTATTTTTTATTACTTAATTGTTTTATTATGTATTATTAATTTCCAAGTATTCATTTTTGTCAAACCATTTAAGACATATTCAAGTTTCACCTTCACATGATATAGCCATAAATTTACTTTGTGAAATTTGAACATTTTTCAGCATTTTGCTTCCTCTTATCCATCTTGTGGTACAAGCTTCGGCTGACAGATTGCGCTATTAGCAGTAATGTCTCGCCTCGCCCACCCAATCAACCAAGATAATTACTACATCAGTGATTAGTTAAGGGAAGATATTTCTCACTGCCTTTTTACAGTCTCTTAATGACTTGCTCGTTACCGAATGATTATTCGGAATTCGTTTTTAATTTAATTTACCTTACTTGAGCATGATTATACCAATCAGTAAAATTAAGTTAGGACGTAAGCGTTCTATTCACTTGGAGTTTTGAATATTTGACTATTATAGTAATAATAAATATATAAGCGGATCGAGGAACTAGTTTTTAGTGTTTTGTCGTGCTAGATGAGTTAACTTATTAATATTTTTCAAAGCTAGAGAATCATTAAACCACTATGTCTGACTTCTTTAAACCTTTACACAAAATTTTGAAGATAAAAGATTTGTCCTGGCCGGGATTCGAACCCGGGTCGTCTGCATCTCTAGTGCAGTGCTCTAACCACCAAGCTACGTGGTGTCGTATCCAAGCCAGACAAATCCATTCTCTTCACCGATCATATCTCGCAATTTTTGCGAGGTATACACGGGGAAAAATGTTCAGTGAACACTATTTTAATTAGGATCTTGTTGACTTACATCATTTTTATATTTATAATTTATTTTTATTTTGATGGTTGCTATTTTAAATATTTTTATTTTGAAGAGAAAAGATTTGTCCTGGCCAGGAACCCGGGTCGTCTGCATCTCTATATATTTCCTATATTCTTATATTCTTTATATCATATATTTCTTCTATACTTCTCTTCAAAATAAAAATATTTAAAAGTAATCAATAAAAAGTCATTAGTTATTTTATTTATTACGTTTCGAGGAATGACTTTTGTCGTTTTGAATCATGTAAATTATCTATATTTTTAAAAAACGACCAATCACAAAGCCTCTGCTCTTGGCTTCTTTCAATCATTATACAAGATATAACACTTATGTAGGAAAGAATTCAAAGTAATTCATGTAAGAAATAATTCACCTATTATGCATTTTCCCTATGCTCTCTCTCTTCGTTACATTTTTGGCCGTCAGAGATCATTGACAGCGCTTCCATCGTTATAACGTATTTTTCTTGTCAGTTACCTTCTGCACCGAGTAGCCACTCCTATTGGGTTCGTACAGTTTTTAATTACTTATATTTTCTCTTCATCTTTCTCCATCTCCTTTCTTCGCACCTATTTCTCCCATCATTACTTTAGCATCCATCATAGTTTTAATCAAAGAGTTCATGTGTATTAAACATCATAATTATTTATAATATAGCTCCATTCTCAAACTGATATTTTATATTTCTCATCTATAGTTTCTTTTATACTTACATCTTATTTTATATTAATATAACTTCATTCCTATTGTATAGCTTTATATAACATCTGATACTTATATTTTAAATTTTATATTTATATTTTACTTCTGTGCCTGTCATACACGATATTCCCATTCTTTACTTTCTACAATATTCTTCTCTATTTATTCTTAGGTATCATTTTTTAAAATTAATTTTCTTTCATTTTACTTATGTAACTCCCTATTTTCATACAATTTTTTCTACAATACAATTCTATCTTTATTAAACTAAGTTTTCCATACTTATATATCTCACTCATTATATTTATATCTTTTTCATTTTATAATTTTCTGTTTAACTGGATTTCTCTCTTTATAATTTGTTTGCATTATCACCCTTCTATACAGCTATTATGTAATCATCTTTATTCATATATCCTTTCATAATATATCCTTCACTTTTTTCGCTCATTTTTCTATATCTCTATATTATGTTATGTTTTTTATATCTCTATGTTATGTATTCTTACAGTCAATTCTGTTTTTGTCTGTTTTTCTAATAGCCCTGAAGATGACCTACAAAATAGGTCGGAACGTCGGCACACATAAAATATAATAGGTTTCAACTTATTTGTTGTGTCATTTTTGACTTCACCCCCAGCTATTTCCATCCTACATAAGATTAAAATAACATAAAAATTGAAATAAAATTACTTAATAATTTAAACAAGATACCTCTTATTACAATATTTCAATTTTAGGACTGTTATTTGAATACAGAGGATGCAGATAAATAAGATTAAGACATTATTCTTATTACTTATAATTTTTTATCTATAAATAATGTTATAATAAATAAAGTTCATTATTTTAATTAATTCAAAATACTCAATTACTTAATAATAAGTGGTTCCTCTTTTAGGCAACGCCGATAAATTAGTACGGCAACTTTCCGTTAGCGGGCGCAAGCAAAAAATCACAAAATAATGTTGAATTCCCCCGAATTTCTAACAAGCCATAAATTCTAACAATCGAGCAATGATATTTGTTATCGCATCTAACAGTGCTGGTAAAGGACGGTTTGGAACTGTTGTAGAATTTGCTTACGTTCCAATAATACTTCTACATAAACTTTTCTTCAGACGTTGTTCCAAGTATTATGATTCATATCCAGTTATATTTGACACCATTTGACTGATGCCATAACTTCGCTCCAGCAGCAAATAAATATCAAAGATGTTAGAAAACTCAATTTGGATGATTCGAACCACTTACCGCCGACGTACCACGTCACAAAAAGGACACTTTCATTTCATTGTTTGGCAATATAATTTTAAAATTAAGACTGAAAAAAAAGAAAAGGATAAAGTGCTTTGCTTTGAATGAATTCATTGAATAGAGCGCATGAACCCAAATATTTGAACCCGGCTAACGGTAAACTACCATTAATACATTATGTTTGTATAAAAGAGAGATACGACTTAAGGATTACGAGGATGGAAATTGTTTAGAGGTGAAGTCAAAATATACACACATATAAGTGGAAACTATTTTAGTTCTGCCGACTTTTTGACACTTTGTAGGTCATCTTCAGCGCTAAGAGAAAAACAGACAAAAACAAAAATGACTACAAAAATACATAACAGTACCAAGAAACTAGTCATTAACGATTAGAATTGCCAAACAAATGAAGCAAGTGAAAAATTTCACAGCCGCTGAAGCAAATCATGGAAATATTAAATATGAAAGAGAAGGTGTGTTTATCAGCTGCTGGTGTGGAGATACGAAGTTGGAAAGGAAGAAGAGCGGGCGACCTATAATGGATATTGATGAGGTTCTTCTGGAAGCTGTTGAGTCAAATCCGACCACAAGTACTCGCGAACATGCCAGGGAATGTGGTGTGTCGAAATATAATGTAGCTCACCATCTAGGCTCCATTGGAAAGGTGAGAAAGTGCTGTAGACTGGTCCCTAACAAACTTGCTCGTCATAAATCAGCTATGAGGTTAGGATTTTGTGAAAATTTGTTGAAAACCTCTTTTAATGTGAAATTTTACCGGAAGATTGTCACCTATGAGAAAAGTGGGTGTACTGGTGAAATCTGAAAAACTGTGAACAAGCTAGGGCTTTCTTAAAAAAAGTAAGCCATGCTTTTTGTTTGTTTGGAATTTAGAACTTATTCCCGAATTTGTTCCTGATGGATGGTCTATAAATTTTGAACTATACTGCAAAGAACTAGAAATATTGTACGCGAAGTTGTCATCGCTGTTCACAATTTAGTGTCCTGGGATGCATTTAACAAAGAACAGCTGTAAAATGTACCAAATTTTCTCATTGTTGACTTCTATTGTTAACACCCTGTAACTCACAACTGAATGGAACAAACAAAAAACAGCCAAAGAATTTTATTAGTGTGAACTGTCACCTTGACAACGAGCATAAACATCCAATTGTTCGATCGATACTTTACGAGATATCGATCACTACAGGCACCTACCGATAAAAAATTGGATTTATTTTTCCCCGATTGGAGGATTAAAATAAATCCTAACAAATCCCATCAAATTACCTTCACCCTTCGTCGTAAACCTACGAATTCCTGTCCTACTGTATCGTTTAATAATACACCACTGAACCCTGTCGAACAGATACGTTACCTAGGACTCCATCTGGATAAACGTCTCACTTGGAATCCTCATACAAGACTGAAAAGACAAGAAACTGCTCGACGTTTTCGCCTACTTCAACACTTACTGGACAAACGCTCTAAGCTACCAATTAATTACAAAAGACTTATTTACATGACAGTCATCAGACCTATTTGGGCATACGGAGTTGAGCTTTAGGGCTCTACTAAACCATCCAATTCATCTCGTATCCAATCCTTGCAATCCAAAATCCTTCGTAAAATCCTCAATGCTCCTTATTATGTCACAAACAAACTCATCCATCATGATCTTAATATCCCATATGTTACTGATTTGGCCCAAACTAGATACCTATCCTTCCATAACAAGCTCCATACGCACTTGAATCCGCTAGTCTCTCAGCTTGCTTCCCATACTATTCCTGATAACCCTCCGAGGCGCCTGAAAAGAAGATGGCCTCGAGATCATCTACTATAGAACTTTATTGGAGTGCTATCGATGGGTAGTTTCTCCACAAGTGTTTTCATGTCATATTCAACATTTTTGCACATTTACTTGATATAATACCATTATAGTTGTAAATATCATTGAATTAAATAAAAATAAAAAACATTTTCCCCGACATATAATTATATATTTAAAAATCCTATAGTTGGTATGAAATTACTTTTTGAAGCTCCTGATCGGAATCAATTTATTGATCAATTTTACGCCGATGGAGCACTTAAGTAAATTTGTTTACATAAGCCGTGTTTTAATTCTAAATAATGCTATACTAGCGACTTCAATAATCGTCATATATTTAATAAATAATGAACTTTCATAAAATATTGGGTGGTAGCCTGCTTTGGACATTAGACAGATTTATTCAGCATGGATCATGTCTTCAACATTCTCTTTCTTTATTACCATAAACTCTCCTGTAGGTTGTTGTTATTCGCAATTTGTATCGTGGATTTGTTCTGCATATTATACGTTTTCTTAGAACTATCTCCATACACTAAGGATTACAGCCCCCTAACCGACAATCCTGTGGCTGATTTTATGAATTACCTAAGAACCTTCGGAAGCATCAGTAATGTGATTGCTTCAATCTTTTGGTTTTACTTCAACAAACATACTATATATAGCATTGAGGGCGACTTGGTCCTTCTGGGAGTGCACATTATTAGCGATCCTTCTGTCAGGAAGTGTTTAAATATAACGCTAACAGTTCTCATAACTGCAATCTCAATGATCATGTTAAAATTTCTACTGACCTGGACGTCTTGTCTACAACTCTTGATGCTGCTGACTTTCATCATAAACTGTTGCTTTGTCTACGGTTGCAGTGCTCTTTTAAGCTGTTTGTTCCTCCAAGTTGGTTCCTTCTTCGATAATTTTATTCGCTTTAATAAATATGAGGATTCTGTTTTAAAGTGCCAAAGGATCTCCAATATTTTTGAAAAAATATGTCATCTGTTCAAAGTACCCATGTTCTTTTTTATCACTTGGACTTTTCTTACGACTACGTGTGTCCTATACCTTCTATTTAACCCTTCTCGACCCGACAATACCTGGAAAGATGTTTACTATCTATTATGCATTCCATATTTTGCATTTCCCATATTTCTGGTGATTTATTCCTGTAATGAATTAAACAAGAAGGTAATTATGAAATATTTATAACTATTCACGACTTCTATATGTTTTTCAGATCCAAGGTGTCTTTCTCTGTATCAACAACAGTCGTTTTTCAAACCGGAACTTTTAGCAAAGCAAGTGATCTGATTGACAATCAGAGTGGTCTAAAATACTAATTTCACATTTCGCGACAACTTCAACCAGATATCTTATACTCGTTCGAACACCTGTCACAAATGTTGGATATAGTCCTCTTCCGATCTGGTAAACATGTCATCTTTGAAAATTAATAAAGCGTTATGTTGGAAACTGTTGCGCCGGTTCCTTGGAATGTATTTTACTTTGATGATATACAGCTTTTACGTCCGGTTTTGCAATTCGACCTCCTCGTTCTGAGAGTTCAACTTATTAGTGTTGCTTCTGTTTATGAGTGTTCAAAGATAATTTAATCAGTTCTCATATCTTCTATAACACTTATCCTGTTAAAGTTTATATATACCTCGATGTATGGGTTGTAAGTCTTATTGTTGCTGACTACCATCATAAACTCTCGCTTTGTCTACGGCTGCAGTGGTCTTTTGAGCTGCTACTTCAGCAAATTGGTTCCTTCTTCGATAATTTTATTCGCTTTAATAAATATGAGGATTCTGTTTTAAAGTGCCAAAGGATCTCCAATATTTTTGAAAAAATATGTCATCTGTTCAAAGTACCCATGTTCTTTTTTATCACTTGGACTTTTCTTACGACTACGTGTGTCCTATACCTTCTATTTAACCCTTCTCGACCCGACCATTTAACCCTTATTTTACGACCATTTCAAGCGCTTTAACAAATGAGGATTCTGTTTTAAAGTGCCGAAGAATCTCCAATATATTTAAAAAAATATGTTATCTGTTGAAAGTATCCATCTTTCTCATTTTCACTTGGACCATTCTTCTTCTTTTGTGTGTCCTCTACGGAATAAGTAGCCCTTGTCGACCTGATGATTTCGGGACACATATTCAATATCTCATATGAATTCCTTACTTTATCTATCCAATATTGCTGGTCACTCATTGTTATAATGAATTAAATAACAAGGTAATTATTAACAATTTATAATAATGGATAATTTATAGCATTTCAGAAACAAGGTGTAGTTTTGATCTTAAGGCCTCGTGCAAATATCACCTAAAAAGGGTTATATTTCTACAGCCAATGTATGGTCTTGCGTTCTATACATATAAATAATTTATATACCACAGTCGGATTTGATCTTCTGATGATCTTCGTCACATCAACTCACGTTCAGTCACTTATAGATGTTTTTCCTATGGTTTTATCCCAGGGTTGATCGACATCCCACCTCTCTGACCTCTTTAGTAACAGCAAACACAGAGTAAATAATCAGTCAAAGTTCTAGTCGGAACTCCAGGAAGTTTTCTCTTTTCCTTGATGGTTGCGTTACCCAACGTGAAGGTGATGCATCTTGCCCGATTCATAATCATTCTTTAATTCTTTCAATTTGGGACTTCCTGACCTCCCAAATGCAACGGGATAATAGCGATTTCGAACACCAAACCGGAAATGTTCGATCAACATTAACTTTAAAGATTAGTCTTCCGAATGATCTGTAATCGTCGTTAAAGATATCCTCAATTACCCACATCTCGTCCACAACACCAGCATCAGCAAGAGAATCTTTCTCTAAGTCCTTATCCTACGCCAGTCCCTTACATTCCGGTGACCACTCCTGTTGAAATTGACTGAAAACCGTGAAGGTCCCATTTCGCATATATATCCTGTCTACCACGAAGTCACTTGTATCGGGCATTAATGTGAAACGATGCGCGAAGTCCACAAAAGCTGGCACATGTTCCTCCAGGCACCAAGTATACAGCTAAGTCCGGCACAAAAAAGCCGATAATAATTTAGACATCGTGAGAAGAGGCCAGTAAATAAGAAATTACCGGGAGATATTTTATCGTACTTTTTATTCTATTGAAAAATTGTTGCAGGTGACTTAAGCATCATCGGAGTAAGGAATCGGATGGTGGCAGCCAAGAATCCCGGCTCATGGTTACTGAAGGATTCCAGGACTTGTTTTCGGTTTATCGTGCTAACCTAATAGTAATAATATTATAGATTTAAAAAGCCCAAAGTTAAAATACCCAGAGAGCACTTAAGTATATTTGATTATATAAGAGGTGTTTTCACGTCAAATTCTATCTATCTTGCTGGCATTAGTAATTCAATATTGCTATGTATCGATTTCAGTAAGCGTAAATATTTAACGATTAATGATTAATGGCCTTTCCTAATCTATTAGATGTTAGTTTGCTTTGGGCATCAGGACGATTCGTTCAGAATGGACAATATATTCAACTATCTCTTCCTATTCTACCATAAGACCTACTGTTGGTTGCTGTTATTCGCAATAGGCATCGTAGATTTGATCTGCGCATTGTATGTTACTTTGAAAGTACCTCCATACCCATTCCACAACATTCTAACCAATGATCTTATGACTATAGTAATGAGAAACTTACAAGTTTTGGGGAACGTCATTAATGTCGTTGCTACTATTTTATGGTTTTATTTTACCAAAAACACTATCTATAAAATTGAGATCTACTTGAACCTTCTGAGAGTTGAACTTATCAGTGATGTCTCTGTTAGGAAGTGTTTAAAGATGACGATATTTGTTCTTGTATCTGCTATAACACTTATCGTGTCAAAGTTTATATTAATCTGGACAGATTTAGCTCAACGCTTGATACTTCTCACTGTCCTAATAAACTTCTCATTTTTCTACGGCTGCAGCGGTCTTTTGAGCTGCATTTTACTCCAAGTCGGTTCCTTCTTCGACGATCTGAAGGGCTTCAACAGATATGAAGATGCTGTTCTAAAATGCCAAATAATCACCAAAGTTTTTGAAAAAATATGTCATCTGTTCAAAGTTCCCATGTTTCTTATTATCACTTGGTCTTTTCTTATTATTTTTTGTACCCTCTACGCTCTATTCAACCCTTCTCGAACCGACTATATATGGAATGATATTGAGCATCTGGTATGGGTTCCATACCTCATCTTCCCAATATTGCTGGCCACTCATTCTTGTAATGAATTAAACAAGAAGGTACTTATGAAACATTTATAATCATGTATAACTTATATAACTATTTTAGAAGGCAGGAGCAGTTCTGATTTGAAGGAAGGTAGTGTATATAGTCAAACATGGCCTGTCTGCCCCACGACAGAAGAGGTGTTGTGTTCCATCAGAAACACGCCTGGCCACACACGTCTGTAGAGACTCGCCAGAAACTCCGGGAGCTTGGTTGGGAAGTTTTAATGCATCCACAAACTAGTCCGGACCTGGCACCAAGCGATTACCTTATTCTCGCATTGCAAAACTCGGTGATATGAAATTTGGATCAATAGAAGATTGTGAGAATCGATTACTAGAAATTTTCGCCAATAAAGACCAAGGCTTCTATGAGAGAGGCATTATAAAGCTACCTTTAAAATGGCAACAAATTATACAACAAAACGGTGCATATTTGACCCAAATCGGACAATCCGAAACATCTTAAATAAAGTTTTGAATTTCAAGCAAAAATTATGGATTTCTTTTTCCTCGACCTATTATTATTGCTATTAGGTTAGCACGACAAACTGAAAACAAGTGGTGGATTCGTTCAGCAACCACGTGTCAGGATTATTTGCTGCCACCATCCAATTCCTTTCTCCGATGAATCATTTGCGCCGGCTTCACTGACCTTGAAAAATTGTGTCAAAACTGGATGATTAAAATAAATACCCACAAATCCCATTAATTCACATTTACACTCCTAAACCAACAATGTTCTGTTCTCCTGTATCGTTTGTGTACTCATATACATTACAATCATTAAACCTATCTGGACTTACGGAATAGAGCTTTGGGGCTCCACTTAACCATCGAATTCCTCTCGTATTCAATCCTTACAATCCAAAATCCTCAATGCTCCTTATTTTGTTACGAACAATGTAATCCATAAATGACCTTAATGTCCTATTTTTAGTTGATATGGCCCGAATCCGATATCAATCTTTTCATGACAAACTTCATTTGCACTCAAACTCACTAGTTTCAAACCTAGCGAACTCTTCAATTCCTGATAATCCTCCGAAATGTCTGAAGAGAAGGCTTCGTGACCTTCTTTGCTGAAATGTTTATTTGATTACTACCACTGGGTAGTTTCTCTTCTTGCCTTTAACTCGGGACATTATTTTACAGCCTTTATCTTTTATTATACTTACGTGATGTATTCAATATAATGTTGTAAATTTCAATAAATACAATTAAAAAAATAACAGAGTTAGTGCAAATAAATACCGAACTAACGTTCTTTCTTTTTTTTAATTATTATATTATTGACGCGACAGACTCATAAAGAAGTCCTTGGACTGCTCAACCGCTCTACCCCAATCGTCCCGATCGCATGCTCGAGTGATGGAGACCTTGCTCAGCCTCAGATCTTCACAGGCGGCATCCTTCCATCTAGCTTTGGGCCTTCCTCGAGGTCTTACTCCATCCGGATTTCCTTTATACAGCTTTTTAGCTGTTCTTTCTTCGCCCATCCTGTACAAGTGGCCCAGCCACTTGATGCGTTGAATCCTGATGAAGCTCGATATCATTTGGTCTCCATATAACTCACTTAGCTCCTTGTTCCTTCTGATCCTGAGTTGGTCGTTTTCTCGAACTGGGCTGAATATTTGTCGAAGAACTCTCCTTTTAAATCTATTCAGCTTTTCCACGCTGGATTTATTCAGTGTGAGGGTTTCACCAGCGTATGTCACTACTGGCCTAATCACGGTTTTATATATCATCAGCTTGGACTTTAGGCTAAGGAGCTTACTTCTCAGGAGCTTTGATATCCCAAAACATGCTTTATTACCTAATACTATCCTGGCTCTGATTTCCTCCTCCTCATCCAAATTCTCATTTATACGGCTTCCTAAATACTGGAAACTCGACACTCGTTGGAAAGTGTGTCGTAGCTATGAGGTGGTCGGTTTTGTTTACTATTCTTTATTACCATTATCTTTGTTTTCTCCTAATTCACCTGTAACCCCATTTTTCCAGCTTCCACTTCCAGCCTCTCAAAACCTTTTTTTAAGATAATCAGCGATCTTCCTACTAATAAAAGGTCATCAGCATATGCAAGAATACCCAGACTACGGTTAAAGATGGTTCCCTCCATCAGTAATCCTGCCCTTTTAATGACACTTTGCATTACAATATTGAATAGTAGAGGTGCCAGCGAGTCTCCCTGCCTAAGTCCTGTACTAATCTTAAATTTTTCTGTGATTGAGCCATTTACCCTTACGCTGCAAACTGTGTTTTCCATCGTGCTCATTACCAAACGCACCAACTTGGATGGAATCCGCATTTCGCTCATAGCTCTGAAAAGCTCATTCCTGGATATTGTATCATAAGCCGTCCTGAAATCTATGAACAGCATCCACATTGTATTGTTGTACTCCCTCATTTTTTCACACATCTGTTTGAAGGAAAAAATCTGATCTATAGTAGATCTGTTAGGTCTAAAGCCTCCTTGGTATTCTCCAATATTTCTCTCAACATAGGGCAGTAGGCGATTATACAGAGTTATCGAGAATATCTTATAGGCAGTATTCAGTAGGCTTATCCCTCTGTAATTTTTACATTCTGTAGAGTCTCCTTTCTTCTTGTAGACAGGCACTATAATAGACTCTTTCCAGTCTTTCGGGATCTGTTCCTCTTCCCATATTTGAGCAATTAGTTCCTGCAGCTCTTTAGTTATAGAATTGCCAGCTGCCTTCAGGAACTCAGCAGGGATGCCATCTGATCCTGGTGACTTGTTATTTCTTAGCTTCATAACAATATCTTCTATATCCTCTCCATCCGGTGGTACTGCTTCGTCTTGGCTGTCATACGAGTCACATTCCTAAACACTTATTTGTTCCTCTGTCTGGTTTAGTAGTCCTTGGAAATAATTCCTCCATCTCACTTGGACGTCCGTCTCCAGCACCAGTAGTTTCCCCTCCTCATTTTTCAGCATGCTCCTTCTAGAGCAGTAACTGGTTTTACACGACTCCACTCATTTAAAAAATTTTTTGGTATAGTTGCTCCTTCTTGAGTTTTCGATATATTTTACCTTATTGTATAAAGCTTTCCTTTTCTCCCCTTTCAAGATCTTCTTTGCTTCTCTTCTTGCATCCTGGTACTCTTTCTTGTTATTTCTTGTGCTTGTACTCAGGTATTTTAATCTTTTCTCATTTCGTTTTCGAATCGCCTCTTTACATTCTTCATCAAACCATATATTTTGCGATGGTTTCTAGTCCATCTTGCAGTATTCGCTCGCGGTCCCCGTTATAATTTCTTTAATATGATTCCAATGTGCATTCACTTCCCATCCATCTTCTACTACCGGTGTATTTTTGATTCCTTCCTCTACTCTAAGGGAAAAACATCTTTGTATTTGCTCATCTTTTATCGTTTCCTTGGACCATTTGTTGACCTTAGGTTTAATCTTCCCCTTTTTGAAGGGAGTCGTTTTGAGCAATATTTTCATGATAACGAGGAAGTGGTCGGAGTTGACATCCGGGCCTCTAAAAGATCTCACATCTTGGATATTATTGAAATACGAATTATCCACAAGGATATGATCAATTTGAGTAAAAGCGCCATTGGGTGAATGCCATGTTTGCTTGTGTTTATCTGTATGGGCGAATACTGTGCTAATAACTACTAGAGAGTTTGATATTGCGAAGTTGATCATTCTTTCTCCGTTGTCATTTGATTTGTTATGGAGACTATTCATTCCAATTGTCGGTATGAACTCTGATTCTTTGCCTACTTGGGCATTAAAGTCTCCCATAACAATCTTCACATCACCAGAGGGGCATCTTCTCACGATTCTGTCCAGATCTTCATAGAAAACTTCTTTTTCGTCGTTCTTTTCCTCTGTTGGGACGTGTATATTTATCACTGAAAAATGTCCGGTCCTTCCTCTCAATCTCAGAATGCATATTCTTCAACTGATTGGTTGAAAATCAACTACGGCTGATTGTAATCTCTTACCAACAAGAAATGCTGTCCCGAACTCATGTTTTTCCATGTTCCAAATATATAAGCCGTGTTCCATTTTCCAGGTCTTATCCGTGAATCAGTCCGACATCCGAGGCTTAGTTATTGAGTTCTTTTAACCAGGTTATTGTTTTTTTGACAAAAGGGGGGTGGTCGGCCCCTCCATTCAACCCTCCTGCTTTATCCGGGTTTGGGACCGGCAATGCAGTCTAGTTAACTAACCCCATAGGCGCAGTTAAGTAATATATAAATACATTTAAAAAAATAAAAGAGTTAATGCTAATAAATACCGAACTAACGTTCTTTCTTTTTTTTTATGAACGAACAAAGTAACATTAAATTTATTTTATTTATTTACAGGTAACGAATACAACTGGAATTTATTACCATACTTTGTAACTGAGGGAGTAAGAAGCCATTACTTAATAGTTCATTGACAACATGGGTCTTATAAAAGAAATTTCTTTCAGCGATGCCTTAAATTCACTAAAAGCTCCATTCGTAGGAACAGAGAGGTATCTCAGTAAGTAGGGTGCTTGATGATTAACCTTCATGTCCCGAATCTGTGACCAGCTGTGGCAGATTAACAACCATGAATTGACTCTTTGAGATCTGGAGATATGGAAAGGTTTTATCAAATCCGGCTGATTTTATTTTATCTGTTAACAGCCGGGGATGGATCCTTTGGTACCCTCTTAGGGATAATATAAATATCCCCCTATATAAAGTAGGGGACTAAAGGGGTACCCATTTAGTCGGAAAATCTGGCGTTTGTGCGTGAATAACAAATCACTTCCTTGCACAATCGTTGTCCAAGAAAAAGTACAGTCTCTACCACGTCAGGTTGTAGTGGTACTGGTTTAGGTTGGAGACCCTTATGAGACATTTCATCTCAATTAGGTAAAAACCCTATTGCTTGAGCGTTTTCTGGGCCTAACCATCTCATTGCACAATAGTTGCTTTATAAGGAGTACACTCTCTACAATGTAATGAACACAAGGCCTGCATTGACTCAGGGTTTTTTAAGAGCCCCAGATTGAAAACTCGCAAGATTACATTACAATGTACAAATTCTAAGATAGTTAAATATTTTCACATATGCAAAATAAAGTAACAAAAAACCATTTTAATACATAGTTGCCATCTTGGATGAAAAACACTGGGTCATCGAAAAGAGCCTTCTAAAGTGAAGGTGACTTCAGGACTGGGCGGAAGAGATTGATGACAGCTTAGTTACTGTCCTAAAGTCTCCTCAGGAGTCCTAAATACCAATGGCTTCCTTCTCGCAGGACTTCTTCTGTACACAAACTGTAAATCACCCTTTAATCCTCCTTATTTACATCTTTTCGATTAGTATTTAATTTTTTTTAATTTTACAATTTAGGTTCGTAATTTTTGAAGGCTGACTGAATTACAAAAATGTTTTAGAAATCCGACGAGCTCGATTCTCTATCAATCCGGCAAACTCAAAGCTTTATTTTATTAAAGAAATAATTTTCCCTTGAATATTTAAAAAAAAAATATATTAAACAAATTAAGGCAGTCCAAAGATAAATATTAAGAAGAACGTACGGCCCAAGAATATCACAGAAGCTACAGATTTAATTCGAATAAAGAAATATACGAAAGGACAAAACACTTGGAAAAAACTAAGCAAAAAGAGGAAAATAATAGGATGTAATTAGTTGGGGGTGCAGTCAAGAAAACACAGCAAAATAAGTGAAACTATTGTATTTTATGTGCCGACGTTTCGACCTACTGTGTAGGTCATCTTCAGGGCCAATAGGAGTGGCTGCTCGGTGCAGAAGGTAACTGACCACCAATGGTGTCACGTCGGCACATAAAATACAATAGTTTCACTTATTTTGCTGTGTTTTCTTGACTGCACCCCCGACTAATTACATCCTATTATAGTACCTACAGTCAACGAATTTCTTTCCTACATGAATAAAAAGAGGAAAAGTTTGAATAAGCAAACATTCAATAAGATGTATAGCCTGAAAAGGCAGAGAGGTTATGACAATCAGATGAACAGAGAAATGAAAACAATGAGCTGAGAAAACTTGTCATTAACGATAAGAACTGCCAAACAAATGAAACAAGTGAAAAATTTTACAGCCGCTGAAGCAAATCGTGGAAATATTAAATATGAAAGAGAAGGTGTGTTGATCAGCGAACTGTGCGGCGTTGGCTTGAAAAAAATAGTAGTGGAGATACGAAGTTGGAAAGGAAGAATAGCGGGCGACCTATAATGGATATTGATGAGGTTCTTCTGGAAGCTGTTGAGTCAAATCCATTCACAAGTACTCGCGAACATGCCAGGGAATGTGGTGTGTCAAAAGATAATGTAGCTCGCCGTCTAGGCTCCATTGGAAAGGTGAAAAAGTGCTGTAGGCTGTCCCTAACGAACTTACTCGTCATAAATCAGCTATGAGGTTAGGATTTTGTGAAATATTTTTGAAAAACCCTTTTAATATGAGATTTTACCGGAAGATTGTCACCTATGATAAAAGTGGTTTTACTGGCAAAATCTGAAAAACCGTGAACCGGCTTTCGGGTTGCTGCATGGGGAACTTCGAAAAAGTAAGCCATGCTTTTCGTTTGTTTGGAATTTAGAACTTATTCACGAATTTGTTTCTGATGGATGGTCTATAAATTTTGAACTCTACTGCAAAGAACTGGAAATATTGTACGCGAAGTTGTCATCGCTATTCACAATTTAGTGTGGATGCATTTAACAAAGAAAAACTGTAAAATGTACCGAACTTTTTCATTGTTAACACCCTGTAACTCACAACTGAATGGAACAAACAAAAAACAGCCAAAGAACTTTATTAGTGTGAAATATCACCTTGACAACGAGCATAAACTTGCAATTAATTGATCGATTGTTTCCGAGATATCGATCACTACAGGCACCGACCGAGAAAATAATGGATTTCTTTTCCCCCGACCTATTATTATATATTTAAAAAGCCTATAGTAGATATGAATTTACTTTTTGAAGTGCCTGTTTAGAATTAATTTATTGACCAGGCACCAAATATACAGCTAAGTCCGGCACAAAAAGCCGATAAAAATTTAGACATAGTGAGAAGAGGCCAGTAAATAAAAAATTACCGGGAGATATTTTATCGTAATTTTTATTCTATTGAAAAATTGTTGCAGGTGACTTATGCATCATCGGAGTAAGGAATCGGATGGTGACAGCAAGTCATGGTTACTGAAGGAATCCAGGACTTGTTTTCGGTTTATCGTGCTAACCTAATAGTAATAATATTATAGATTTAATAAGCCCAAAGTTAAAATACCCAGAGAGCACTTAAGAATATTTGATTATATAAGAGGTGTTTTCACGTCAAATTCTATCTATCTTGCTGGCATTAGTAATTCAATATTGCTATGTATCGATTCCAGTAAGCGTAAATATTTAACGATTAATGATTAATGGCCTTTCCTAATCTATTAGATGTTAGTTTGCTTTGGACATCAGGACGACTCGTTCAGAATGGACAATATCTTCAACTATCTCTTCCTATTCTACCATAAGCCCTACTGTTGGTTGCTGTTATTCGCAATAGGCATCGTAGATTTGATCTGCACATTGTATGTTTCTTTGGAAGTAACTCCATACCCATTCCACAACATTCAAACCAATGATCTTATGAATATTGTAATGAGAAACTTACAAGTTTTGGGGAGCGTCATTAATGTCGTTGCTACTATTTTATGGTTTTATTTTACCAAAAACACTGTCTACAAAATTGAGATCTACTTGAACCTTCTGAGAGTTGAACTTATCAGTGATGTTTCTGTTAGGAAGTGTTTAATGATGACGCTATCAGTTCTCATATCCGCTATAACACTTGCCGTGTTTAAGTTTACATTAACCCGGGCATATTTGTCTCAACGTTTGATACTTCTCATTGTCATAATAAACTTCTCCTTTTTCTACGGCTGCAGCGGTCTTTTGAGCTGCATATTACTCCAAGTTGGTTCCTTCTTCGACGATCTCAAGCGCTTTAACAGATATGAAGATTCTGTTCTAAAATGCCAAATAATCACCAAAGTTTTTGAAAAAATATGTCATCTGTTCAAAGTTCCCATGTTTCTTATTATCACTTGGTCTTTTCTTCTTAGTTTTTCTTCCCTCTACGCTCTATTCAACCCTTCTCGAACCGTCAATATATGGAAAGATATTGAGCATCTTTTATGGGTTCCATACCTCATCTTCCCAGTATTGCTGGTCACTCATTCTTGTAATGAATTAAACAAGAAGGTACTTATGAAACATTTATAATTATATATAGCTTATATTACTATTTCAGAAGGCAGGAGCAGTTCTGATTTGAAGGAAGGTAGTGTATATAGTCAAATATGGCCTGTCTGCCCCACGACATCCCATACAGGGTCTTCGTTTCAGTACATGGTTGGGACTGGGCTGCTTCTAATCAAACGGTTTTGCAAAGTTTGAAAGTGAAAAATTTGATGTTTGAGAAATCAGTTTTTTTCCAATGAAAGGAATCTTTATGGAGACTAGTGTGCCTTATGGGTCTGCATGACCTTAGGGTACACCTGTAGCTGTTAACGAATTAAATAATTTATTTGCCAAAGATTTTCTAACTTCAGGACAGCTACTGAACTTTCTACACACTGAGCTTCTCCACTCCCCAAGTATTCAATTAGAATTATATCACGTATTAGTATGGGACCCTTGAATTGCTGTTCGGATTTAAAGTAAATTAATTAATAATAGATCGATAATGTGGGATTTGCCGTCCGTTCTGTGGCTCACTCAACTTCCATAAAATTGTTAGTCTTAATTGGTAAAAACAGGTCAGTTGAGTGTGATCTCGGCCAAATCACATCCTCACATGGGTAATAGTGTTACATATTATGCATAAGTAAAGAGCTTCAAATTACATTGAATAGATTATCTATTTTATTCTTCTGACGCTGAATAATATCTTTTAGTATTTCTGAAAAATACTTGAAGCGAACACATACTAGAAATGTCATTTTCTTCAAGACGGTTGTTTAAATGTTCTTCAATCAGATATGTGTGAAATACCATCGGTAGTCTTCAACAGTTTCTTCATCATATTTCGGGATTTCTCTAGGTTACATAAACAGGGATAACATTAGAAAAATTCCCTGAATGCCATTTACCACATCTGCCAATATAGGACCACGCAGCTATCATGTTTATAGTTCCTTCTTTCTTCTCCTCCAATAATCCTTAATTATCTACGAACGTTGACCTCTTTTCTTCTCCGTCCATCTTCCATGCCTATGCTTCGTTCTCTAGAACACTAATATATTCAGTCGGCTAATCGCTAATGCTAAGTTTTTTTCAGTTCTTCTTTGAACTGGTTCGCATAACCACTCTAGCTTTTCAGGTTGTATATCTTATTCAATATTTGCTTGTTCAATCTTTTCCTCAAAGTGTTTTCCAAGTTATTTCTTGGGCCGTTCGTACTTTTTAATATTTAACTTTGGGCTGCCCTAATTTGTTTAATATATATATTTTTTTAAAATAAATATTCAAGGGAAAAATATTGTTTTCAAATATTTCTTTGATAAAATTCAGCATTGAGTTTGCCGGATTGTTTACTTAGAGAGCCAAGCTCATCGGATTTCAAAACATGGGACTAATTCATTCAACCTTCAGAAATTCACAAACCTAAACGGCACGTTCGCCAAATGCAAATACAAACCGAAAAGATGTAAATAAGGAGGATTTAAAGATGATTTATAGTTTGTGTATAGAAGAGGTCCTGTGAGAAAGAAGACATCGGTCTTCAGGACTCCTGAGGACACTTGAGGACATTAACTAAGCTGCCATCAATCTCTGCCGCGCAGTCCTGAAGTCACCTTCACTTTTGAAGGTTCTTTTCGATGACCCACTATTTTTCATCCAACATGGCAACTATGCATACAAATGTTTTATTTTTACTTTATTTTGCATATGCGAACATATTTAACTATCTTGGAATTTGTAAGTTTTTTCTGTTATTTTAACAATTATTATCATGTGATTTGCCTTTAATATGTACTATAATTGATTCTCCCCAGGACACAAAAAACTGTCTGGGGGCACATGCCCCCGTGCCCTCCCTCCTTAAATCCACCCTTGTTGTAGCCTATGTGTTATTTTGATGAAGAAACTATATTACTGTAAAGTTTCATCAAAATTGGTTATGTAGTTTTTTCGTGAAAGAGTAACAAACATATATGAATATATGTATGTATATATGTATAATGGGTTAAAAGGTCTTGGTCGTGAACTCCGGTGGTATTTTCTCATTTCTACCCAAATATAAACCTTATATAATGATCAAAACATGCTGTAATATCTTAATTATATATAATTAATTTTGCTTAAAGCACCGTTGATTATGTCAGTGTAAATAAATAACATACAACCAACTTAAAATTTAAAGTAAAACACTTTTATTTCCTTTAGGTATACAGGTGATGTATAAAACTGGAAGTTATTATTATAAAACTTGACTCACGGAGTGAGAACTAAAATTTAATAGTTATTTTAATTCATAAATGAGTGTCTTATATTTCTAAAACCTTAATATTTCTTTTTACTTTAATAATATTTTACAGTCCATATAGAAGTATATACTCCGTCCATGATAGGATCAGAATAATCCAGGTGGGCCGGCGACTCAATCTGTGTAAACTATATTGCTAAAAAACCTCATAATAGCCTCGGATTTGGACTGATTTATGGTAAACAACCCGGAATGAAAAGGACTAAAAATTTGCTGACTATTGGAAAATGGAATGTACGTGGACTACTGGAAGCGGGAAAAAGTCGTATGTTGGAGAGTTGTCTCGAGGAATATAGAATGGATGTTGTGGCATTGCAGGAAATTAGATGGAGGAAGGATCCTACTATGGTCGATCTAAGCAAATGTGTTCTTGTTAATAGCGGGCATCATAGGAAGATTGTTGGGACTGGTTTCATGGTGAAAAAGCAGCTGAAACAAGCTACACTAAAGTACGAGGCAACAAACGAAAGAATATGCTACATAAGGCTTAAAGGTAAATTCTTCAATATATCTTTAGTGAGCGAACATGCACCAACAGAGGAGAAGACAGATGAAGAAAAGGAAGAGTTTTATGAGGAGCTAGAAAGGACCTATGACAACAATCCTAAATATGACGCTAAAATTATATTGGGAGATTTCAATGGAAAAATTGGGAAAGAAAAGAACCTGGGGAGATCAGTTGGAAACTTAAGTTGCCACAGTATTACTAATGACAATGGATATAGGATAGTAGATTTTGCAACTAGTAGGAAAATGAAAATAGCAAGTACTACCTTTCAACACAAGCCCATGAATGTCCAGAAACTTTGACATCTCCAGATGGAAAAACATAAAACCAAATAGATCACATACTGATAGAAACAAAGCACCAAAGTGATGTAGAAGATGTAAGGAGCTGCAGAGGAGCTGAAGTAGGTAGTGATCATTACCTAGTAAGAGTGAAGTATAGGCAAAAATTGGCAGTAACAACAAAAGGAAAAAATAGGAAAATTACCCATAAGAGTAATATAAAAGCCTTAAAAATGCCAGAGATCCAAAAAGAATATGAAAGGAAAGTGGAGGAGAATTTAAGAAATGTGGAACTTTTAAGAAATAGAAGGCATTGAGAATAAATGGGAGAAAATAAAGAGAGCTGTTGTAAATGCTGCGGAGGAAACAATAACAGATGGAACAAATGGGAAAAACTACCACTGGTTTGATCAGGAATGTCAGGCTTCAGTTGATGAAAAGAAGAAGGCTTACTTGAAGATGATTCAGAGAAGGACTAGGCAAACTGTTGAAAACTATACAAAAAAGAGAGAAGCCACCAAAAAACTGTGCAGAAGCAAGAAGAGGAAGAAAGAAGAAGAAGACCTAAAGTCGATGATAGATGATTTTGAGGGTAAAAACAGTAGAAGCTTCTACCAAAGGTTGAAAAGGCTAAGAAAAGGATTTCAACCCCGAATAGGTTTCGGCAAGGATAGGGATGGCACTCTATTGGGAGACAGAGAAAATATAGCCGAAAGATGGAAAGAATATTTCTATGATTTGCTTAACCCCGGAACAGAAAATTCTCAAGAAACCACAACAATGAACTTATCGGAGCCAATAGTAGATGATATGTCTCTAGAACCACCAGACCCAGAAGAAGTGGAAGAAGTTGTCGTAAAATTAAAAAATAACAAGGCACCAGGATTTGATGATATCCCTGCAGAAATGCTTATATATGGCGGTGACCTGTTGCACCGTGAAATTACTGAACTAATCCTTGAAATACGGATTAACGAAGAAATGCCCAAGGAATGGTCCAAGGCCATTATAATACCGATAGACAAGAAGGGAGATAAATTAGCATACCAAAATTATAGAGGGATAACACTGCTTTGTTCAATCTACAAAGTGTTATCGATACTACTCTTGGGAAGATTAATAACAGCAGAAGCAGTTTTGGGCGACTATCAATGTGGGTTCCGCCCTGGAAGATCTACTGTTGACAACATATTTACCATCAGGAATATGCTTGAGAAATGTAACGAATGGAACATAGAACTACACCACCTCTTCATTGACAACAAAAAGGCCTATGATAGCATTGAAAGAAATGAGCTCTACGAAAACTTGATGTTTCTTGGGTGCCCTAAAAAACTTATCAGATTGATAAGAATGACACTGCAGAATAGTAGTGGTGTGGTTAAGGTCCAGGGAGAAATGTCCAGAAACTTCCCTATCAAAAAAGGAGTTAAACAAGGAGACCTATATCTCCAGTGTTGTTTAATTTGGTGCTGGAGAAAATAGTAATGACAACGAAAGCAAGAAGAGAGGGGTATATCTATAACAACATGACCCAACACCCTGCATATGCTGTAAATGTGGTTATCACAGCAAGAAATGAAAACGTGCTCTTGGAAGCATTAGGGGAATGTGATGAGGCAGCTAGGAACGCAGGGCTCACTATAAATATGGATAAAATAAAATACATGCTCTCATCCAGGAAACTGTCATCCAGTGGATAACTCCAAGGAGGAGGGTGCAGTTTTGAAAATGTTAAGACATTTAAATATCTTGGCACCATTATTACAGAAGACAACAGACTGGAACTTGAAATAAAAGCGAGGATTGAAAACGGTAACAGATGCTATTGGTCTCTCAGAAACGTGTTCCAAAATAGAGCCGTACCGAAGTCTCAAAATAAGGGTATATAAGACGATACTTCGTACTGTCGTTCCCTATGGTGGGGAGGCGTGGACTCTAACCAAACAGCATGAGAGATTATTGAATGCATGGGAGAGAAAGATTCTTAGAAGTGTTTATGGCCTAACCAAGGAAGGAAATTGTTTCCGCAATAATAGGAACCAAGAACTTAAAGACCTATATGGAGAACCTGACATAGTTTCTTGTATTAAAAAAGCAAGATTGAGATGGTTGGGACACGTTCACAGAATGGACAAAAAAAGGCCCCCAAAGCTGATTCTGGAGGGTCGTCCAGAGTGAAATAGAGGAAGAGGAAGGCCTAGAATGTGATGGCTGGACGATGCGGAAGCAGACATTAAGCTCCTGGGGGTAAGAACATGGAGAAGAGCAGTGAGAGATCGGTCAAAGTGGAGGAGAATTGTTGAGGAGGCCAAGGTCCTTCATGGACCATAGCGCCATGTGATGATGATGATGATGATGATGATAGATGTATATAATCTGTAATTACCTTGTATGTGTCTAGGCCCTAAATATCTGAAAACTTGTAACCACTACGATCCGTGACCGAGTCTGAGGTTCAGTACATGGTAGAGACTGTACTGTTTCATAGAAAACGGGTCTGCAAGGAGGTGACCTAGGTCACGCTCAACTGCCAGGTTTTCTCCCTCATTTTGGGTACCATATTTTTATAATATTTTATAGCTGGGCTAGGTGAGCCCCAGGAGGGTCCTAGAGCCCATATGATCCATCTCCCGCCGAAACAAGACTAAATAAATAAACTGCCTGCAGCGGAGTTCCTCACCAGGATTGCAGGAGTTTACACTCAGTGCTCTACCACTGAGTCACCCCGCTCCCTGCCTAGGCCCTAAATATTTCCTAATAGTCTTTCTTTCTCCTTTCTTCATTTCTTGGAGCTCTAGGTTTCGATTCAATGAAAGTATTTCACTTACGTTTGTGACTGTTGGTTTCGTTACTGCAATTTTACTTTTATAGATTTTTTAATTAGTATATTTTTTCAAGTCCAGCTATTCGACTCTATTGATTTCACCATAGTTCGTTTTGAGTTCCAGAAAATCTAACTTATAACAGAGGAATCGCGATTTCTCAAAGGAATACTTAATTTAATATATATATTAACTAGTTTTAGCCCAAGGCTTCGCTCGCGTGGAATTTGGTCTGCCACATAAAGTTTCGTGACAGATCATTTTAAATAAATAATTTAATTTTTTTTAACTATAAGATACTCGACATCCAAAATTTCAGATGTCTAACTTCAAAACATACGAATTCCATACAATCTTTGAAAAACTATTGTATTAAGGGGTGGCCATGAAACCCTTGGGATGGAATTGTCCAAATTTCTTTCTTAGTGCTCATTTAAGCTATACAATGAACCTATGTGCACGTTTTAAGATGCTAAGTTCAATGGTTTCTGCTTTGCGTTGACCGCTGGGTGTGTTAATCAATCAGGTTACAGCTTTATATAAACTTCGCCTGCGTGGAGTGTTGATAAAAAGTAGCCTATGTCCTTCCCCCGGATTTGAGATTATCCATATCAAATTTCATCACAAACGGATCAGCACAGCCGTGAAACATACATTGACACTGATTAACAAACGGGACAGACAGAAGATACTTTCGGTAACTGTTTTTCGTGTCAGTAAAGGATTAGTATGTAATATTATTGATTTTACGGAAAATCAAACTCAGTATAACGGTTTCACTAGTCGTACGTCAGGAGCGAGAAATACTGAAAGGATTAGAATAATGTACATATGAAGGTATTTTATCGATGTGTTTTTATTTTTGGTGGTCCTACTTACCTACTGCAATATACTACTGCAAACTATGTTACTTGATATGTATCATTCAGCGAAAATATGTAGATTTTTCGAGTAAGAAACACGTGAGAAAGCTACACATAGGGCAAAATTTTATCCAGCTTCCTTGATTTTTATCGTTATATAATGACCAAATTACACAAAATCATGTTTCACCCAAACCCGTTCAGTAGTATTTTGCGTGAAAGAATAACAAACATACATTCATCCTCACAAACTTTCGCATTTATAATATTAGTAAGATACAATGGTATATTAATACTAATCCAATCGATTTATTTTACCGTGCTTTCTTCCTTAAGTAAATTGGATGACACAAGACGTGTTTTCATTTTAAATACTAGATAGTGCCTTCTATTCTTCGGTAAATGTTTAATGAATAAAAACTTTTCGTAAAGAAATTGATATTGGTCTTCTTTTAACATTAGGTAGTTCTGAACTGTTCATGATGGAGAATGCCCTTAAGGTTCTCTTCGTTATTTATCATAAACTCTCCTGTAGGTTGTTAATACTTGCTAAAGGCACCCTGAACTTCCTGTGTACGTTCTACATTTATCCGTAAGTTCTTCCACGATCTTACAGGATACCAGCGTTAATGTCACACTTACGAATGTTCGGAGGTCTCTGTAATGTTATAATCACGATGATTTGGTTTTATATAAACAGAAACATCATCGACGACATTGAGGTCGACATTAACCTTCTCGGTCTCGATCTCGTTACTATCTCCTCCTCCAGGAAGTGTTTAAAGTTGACAGTACCTGCGATCCTCTTTATAACTTTCATCGTCATTATTATCTTCCTGAGTACCGAATGGTCTTGGAAAAAAAAATGATCTTTTTGACAATATTGATCAGCAACTTCTTCTTCGTTTACGGCTGTAGTGGCGTTTTGAGCTCTTCGTATCTCAGGTTAGGTTCCATTTACGACGATCTAATGCACTTTAATAAATTAGAAGATTCCGTTTTGAAGTAAAAAAGGATATCTGATATAATCGAAAAATTATGCCACCTGTTCAAAGTACCAATGTTCTTGATGATCTCTGAGACCTTCACCCTTACCATGTCTGACCTGTATATCCTATTCAGTCCTCCAATACCTGAACAGTTCTGGAGGGATCTACAAAAAGTCTTTTTGATTTTTTACTTTCACATTCCGATTTTTATGGTCATCCAATCTTGTAACGCATTGAAGAAGAAGGTAATAACAAAAACTGAGAGAATAAATTATAACTTATATGTTTTAGTTGAAAAAGTGAAAAACGTTTCAGCTGTATTGAGCGATTTTTGGTAGGTTAAATATTTTATGTTTTCGTGGCTCCGACATGTTTGACATGCTCGTGAAGCCTAGCGGTCTGTTTATGAGTTATATAAGTTGTTTTAATCAAATTTAGTTTAAAAGATAGAAATCAATTGATATAAGAATAATAATAGTTATCTTAAAGCCATTTCGTATATTCCAATATTTTATACTGTTCCTTACAATTACACAGGCCAAAAAAAATTTCTAGGATGAGTTTGTTTGTGAGATAATAAGGAGCATTGAGGATTTTACGAAGGATTTTGGATTGTAAGGATTGGAAGGTTTGGTAGAGCCCCAAAGCTCAACTCCGTAATTTTTATTATAAAGCATTTATATTTTATTATATTTTAAAACATTTGAAAACTCCCCTTACTTATATTTTCTACTTTCCATATTCAGTTTACCTTTTTACTTGTTATACTCTAGATTTATATCTTTACTTTCTACTTTTCTTTTTCCTTTATTTACTCTTTGATATCATTATTGTTATATTTTCTTTCATTTTACTTATGTAAACTCCCTAGGAGTCTATTATCTTACATTTTATATTTTATCTATATTCAACTAGCTTTTCCATAATTTTACATCTCACCTCTGATGTTTATATTTTTTCTTTTTATAAACTTTCTGTTTACTTCCTTCTTTTACCTGTGTAAATTTTTACATCACCACCTTCTATGTACATTTACTCCGTAAAATTTTGATTCATATATATCCCTCACTTTTTTGTTCTGAATTTCTATTACTCTACAAATATTTTATTTGTATTATCATTTACTAGGTACTGCAATGTATTTTTATACTTTTGTCTGTTTTTTCTTTCTTAGCCCTGAAGATGACCCACAAAGTAGGCACAAAATAAAATAATTACCCACTTATTTAGTGTTTAATTTGACTGCACCCCCAACTATTTCCTTCCTTATTCAGATCTTCCAATCAACTATTTCCTCGCATACATAAGCTTTATTATTGAACTATGAGAATTTAATTTTTTTAGACAGTTATCATTTTTTTTTTTTTTAAGGCAAAAATATTCAATCAAGAACTCTATTGGGAGATGGTAGAAGACAGATCGTTGAAACTTTTGAAAAACGTAAGTAACAATCCTGTAAAATCTCCCACTTAATGGAGTAGCAATTTTATTTAATATATCTTTTTATTTCCTTTATGTCTATTTTGATTCTATAAATTTATTTTACAGGAGAAGCTAAATTTCCATTTTCTGGTGAATGAGGACATGGTTTTTACAGCATGTGGTTTCTTCAGTATTGATAATTCATTGATTTTTTCAGTGAGTATTTAAAAAATATTTTATTTTATAATGTATAGTAAATAAGATTTATTATAAAGAGACAGGATACTCACCAAATACATTTAAAAAATATTACTTTTGAAATACTCAAGATCTACCTATATGAAACTATTATGCATACTAACGAATATTTTTGGAATTATTGTCAAAAGATTGATTTTCTGTTGCAGATGATTTCAACAGCAACAACATATTTGGTCATTGTCCTTCAATATGGAAAATATGACAAGCCTATTGTTCCAATTCCAACTAACTCATCCATTCCGTTGTTAGTTGTACCTGAAGAATAATAAGTCTTCTAACAATAATTAAAATAAATTATTCATGCCCAAAATATGAAAATATTGTTATAATAATATGAAGTACTATTACTTCTATGTTACATACAAAAACAAAAGTGAATACAAGAATATTTAGAACAATAGTGGAATCTCTAGTGGGGGGTAGTCTTACTCTAGTGGGGGGGGGGTATCAGTTGTCCGCTTAACGGCGGACTAACCCCAATCTTACAAATTATACAACTATTTATTTAATTGTACTGTAGTATGTTCTAAACGTATCAGCAGAAGTACACCGATATTATTCTAGGATCGGAAGCTCAGTCTAACTATTATTTTGTACCTATCTAGCACATGTGCATATTAAAATAAATATATCTATATAGGAAAGAAATTCGTTGACTGGTGGTTACTAACATAGGATGTAAATAGTTGGGGGTGCAGTAAAAAAAACACAGCAAATAAGTTGAAACTTATTATATTATATATGTGCCGACGTTTCGACCTACTGTGTAGGTAATCTTCAGGGCTATGAGAAAACAGACAAAAACAGAATAGACTGTAAAAATACATAAGATAGAGATACAGAAAACATAACATAATATAGAGATATAGAAAAATTGAGCGAAAAAAGTGAAGGATATATTATGAAAGGATATATGAATAAAGATGATTACATAATAGATGTATAGAAAGGTGATAATGCAAAACAAAATTCAAAGAGAGAAATGAAGTTAAACAGAAAAAATAAAATGAAAAAGGTATAAATATAGTGAGTATGGAAAACTTAGTATAATAAAGGTAGAATTGTATTGTAGAGAAAAAAAATGTATGAAAATAGACTCCTGGGGAGTTACATAAGTAAAATGAAAGAATATGAATCTCATGTATGACAGGCAGAGAAGTAAAATATAAATATAAATTTAAAATATAGGTATCAGATGTTATATAAAGCTATACAATAGGAATGAAGTTATATTATATAAATTAAGATGTAAGTATAAAAGAAACTATAGATGAGAGATATAAGATATATCTATATATCTATTAATATAACTTATATTCTTCAATATTCTTCTCTATTAATTCTTAGGTATCATATTTTTTAATTCATTTTCTTTCATTTTACTTATGTAACTCCCCAGGAGTCTATTTTCATACATTTTTTTTCTCTACAAAACAATTCTACCTTTATTATAATCAGTTTTCCATACTCACTATATTTATACCTTTTTCATTTTATTTTTTCTGTTTAACTTCATTTCTCTCTTTGTATTTTGTTTTGCATTATCACCTTTCTATACATCTATTATGTAATCATCTTTATTCATATATCCTTTCATAATATATCCTTCACTTTTTTCGCTCAATTTTTCTATATCTCTATATTATGTTATGTTTTCTGTACCTCTATCTTATGTATTTTTACAGTCTATTCTGTTTTTGTCTATTTTCTCATAGCCTTGAAGATGACCTACACAGTAGGTCGAAACGTCGGCACATATATAATATAATAAGTTTCAATTTATTTGCTGGGTTTTTTTGACTGCACCCCCAACTATTTACATCCTATATAAATATATCTATAGATTATATATATATATATTTATATATATATATATATATATATATATATATATATATATATATATATATATATATATATATATATATATATATAGGGAGAGAGAGAGAGAGGAAGAAGTGTTGAATAGATGGGGGAGGTACTTCAGTTATGAACTGAATGAGAGTAATAGTATCGGTGAAGAAGGTACTATGGATCAACCTTTTTAACGTGTCTTACAAGATCTTTGCCATATCATTATATAATAGGCTGGTATGGAAAGCACCGTTGGCGATTATCAAGCAGGCTTCCGATCAAGTAGATCAACAATAGACGCATTGGGATCACTACTGTTTAACATAGTCCTCCATAGAATAATATGCAGGACAGGATTGAATCATGGTGGCACAGTATTCACAAGAATCGTACAATTTCTAGCTTACGCGGATGATGTGGCCATTATCGTTAGATCACTAGCCAGTGTAGAGGAGGCTTTTATAAAGATAGAACAAAATGATGTGCATCAGGAGAAAAGACACGGTCCCAGAACAAGTAAAGCAAGGAAACTGCACCTTCCAGGTTGTACCTAGCTTTCAATATCTGGTATCTACTATAACCGAAAATATTACCGAGAAGGCTAAAATAAAAAACAAACTGGGAGCATCAAACAGAGAGTACTTCCCCCTCGCCAAAATTATAAGTAGCAGGTTATTATGCCGTGATACGAAAATGAGGATCTACAAATACCTTATAGTAACATCTTATGCGTGTGAGACGTGGACTCTCAACATGTACGATCTACATAAAGTGGACTATTGCTGCAGATGGTTGATCCTGGTTCAATATGGTTGAGCTGGCCAAGGACCACTTTAGGCGTATGTCGTGCCACTAGAAGAAGAAGGAAGGGAATACCTAGACCCAAGGATATTATGTGATGGCGAACCCCTAGAAATAACGAACACCTACATATATCTAGGGACAGTCATGAGCAAAGATGGTAAAATAGACCAGGAGGTTATAAATCGGGTGATTAAGGCCAATGAACTGTAATACCAGATATCCAAAACTATCATCGGGAATCGGTTTTCCTTCCAGTGTTTTTGTGAAAGTTGGTCAACCCTCGATAAGCATGCAAGCAGGATGGCAGCGGCTGAAATGAGATTCCTTCGAAGGGTAGTTTGCAGGACCAGGAGGGACTGTATAAGAAATGGCAGGATTCGCGAGGATTTGGGAGTAAGATTCTGATCTTATGCTCTGGCAGGACATCCTGGAAGAGCGGCAATTGAAATGGTTTGGGCATGTCTGTAGAATGATTGATACCCGAAAGGCCACGTGGTTCTTTGAAGCTAAGTCGGAAGTCGTCCTTCCGATCTTCGTGGTTGATCCAGGTGTATGTACTCCGACTAAATTGGGAAACTGTTTGCAGCAAGAGGACTCACCATTCCGGAGATGAGAAGAATTGCAAGGAACAGAGGCCAGTGGGGTCGGTGGACCGAGACGGCAACTCCACGCTTAGCTGCACACAGGAGTTAGAGGAAGAAAAAGTAGAAGAATTTAAGTACAATAATTCCTCAAGGTAGTATCCTTGGCCCAATCCTTTATACAGTTTATACAGCTGACATCCCAACTCATCCTAATACTATCCTTACCGCATATGCTGATGATACATGTGTATTATCAGTCAATACCAATCCAGTTATTGTATCCCAAAGCCTCCAATCCCATATCACTGATCTTGAAGAATGGTGCCAGAACTGGAGAATTAAAAAAAATTCTCAAAAATCCCATCAAATCACTTTTACCTTACTTTGTAAACCAATGACTTCCTGCCCTTCAGTATCCTTTAATAATATCTCACTTGTGCCTGTAGAACAGATCCGATACTTAGGGTTGCATCTCGACAAACGATTAACCTGGAATCCTCATACAAGACTGAAAAGACAAGAAACCGCTAGACGTTTAAGGCTACTTCAACACTTACTAGACAAACGCTCTAAGCTCCCAATTAATTACAAAAGACTGATCTACATGACCATCATACGACCTATTTAGACTTACGGAGTAGAGCTTTGGGGCTCCACTAAGCCATCGAATTCCTCTCGTATCCAATCCCTACAATCCAAAATCCTTCGTAAAATCCTCAACGCTCCTTATTTTGTTAAGAATATAGTCATCCATAACGACCTTAATGTCCCATTTGTTGCTGATCTGGCCCGATCCCGGTATCTATCCTTTCATAACAAACTTCATTTCCACTCAAACCCTCTAGTTTCAAACCTAGCTTCCTCTTCAATTCCCGATAATCCTCCGAGGCGTCTGAGAAGAAGATGGCCACGTGACCTTTTTAGTTGAACATGCGATTTGAGTACTACCAGTGGGTAGTTTCTCTACTTGTCATTATGTATCACTCAGCCAATTTACTTGTTATATTACTGTAATATAGTTGTAAATATCAATAAATAAATAATAAAAAAAAAAGTACAATAATTCCTCAAGGTAGTATCCTTGGCCCAATCTTTTATACAGTTTATACAGCTGACATCCCAACTCGTCCTAATACTATCCTTACCACGTATGCTGATGATACATGTGTATTATCAGTCAACACCAATCCAGTTATTGCATCCCAAAGCCTCCAATCCCATATCACTGATCTTGAAGAATGGTGTCTAAACTGGAGAATTAAAATAAATTCTCAAAAATCGCATCAAATCACTTTTACCTTACGTCGTAAACTAATGACTTCCTGCCCTTTAGTATCCTTTAATAATATCCCATTGGTGCCTGTAGAACAGATCCGATACTTAGGGTTGCACCTCGACAAACGATTAACCTGGAATTTTCATACTAGACTGAAAAGACAAGAAACCGCTCGACGTTTCAGGCTACTTCAACACTTACTAGACAAACGCTCTAACCTCCCAATTAACTACAAAAGACTCATCTACATGACCATCATACGACCTATTTGGACTTACGGAGTAGAGCTTTGGGGCTCCACTAAGCCATCGAATTGCTCTCGTATCCAATCCCTACAATCCAAAATCCTTCGTAAAATCCTCAGCGCTCCTTATTTTGTTAAGAATAAAGTCATCCATAACGACCTTAATGTCCCATTTGTTGCTGATCTGGCCCGATCCCGGTATCTATCCTTTCATAACAAACTTCATTCCCACTTAAACCCTCTAGTTTCAAAACCTATTCCTCTTCGATTCCCGATAATCCTCCGAGGCGTCTGAAAAGAAGATGGCTACGTGACCTTCTTAGTTGAACTAGTGATTTGAGTACTACCAGTGGGTAGTTTCTCAACTTGCCATTCACTCATGTCATTCTGTATCACATAGCCTATTTACTTGATGTATTTTTTAATGCAGTTGTAAATATCAATAAATAAATTAAAAAAAAAAAAAAAGTAGAAAAAATGCACAGAGCTAACAAAAAAAAAAGTACATCTTATTCCTGCATTTCGATTCATTCGATACAAAGGATTTTTTAAAGGTACTAAAAATCCTTGTTTATGCCGTTAACCAAGTTAAGTAAACGGGGGTTCCGAGCCGGTACGATGTCAGATACTCCTTAAAATCCCTCTACTAATTAATCCTGGTTAGGCAAAATTTATAGCTACCACTGTAGCATCGTCCGATTACCCATAGCACCATTACGTGACGTTAATTGAACAAACAAACAATATAAAATAAAAATTTATATATAATAAAATAGCAGCTCGATATAATGGGAACAAATATCGCAATTTCAAAACATTGGGGCTCAATACTTTTTTGTAATTTTTTTTTTTACGATTATATACTATAGAAATATAAAGACTTAGTCGTGTCATTGGGACCACTCTAGAAAAGGCAGCTAAAGCAATATAGCCATATCTGCAGAATGGGGGGAATATAGAGAACCAGAAGCTTCTTTGAAGCCGGGCCAAAAGGTAAACGCCCTACAGGAAAACCTCGGCTTTCTTATGAATTCCTTATATCCAGGGCGATCAGGAAGAAAATCGACAGGAGTGATTATGGCATTCGCGAAAGACCGGCATGCATGGTTGAAATGGCCGGATGAACCTCTGAGTGCCAAAAGGAAAATAAGAAGAAACAAATAGAGAAAAATAAAATACTACTATTACATCATGCGGAGTCTTATAGTTCATAAATTAAATGATAGATAACTCCAATACGACGTCAGATGATTTGGTGAGGCTTGTCACATCAAACAGATGTCAGGCCACTTGGAGTCATGGAGAAATAAAAAACGATTCCAGAGATATATATTAATTAAATGAGCTTTATAAATCTCAATCACGCTGTAAAATCGATTCAGAAAGCTAACTTAATTATTTTTTTATTATTTATAGCTCGATTTATCGATACCGTTAATGATGTTGATGTGTTCGAACTAAATATGTTTGAACAGGAGTTGGGAGAAGGATATTCCTGTTTTAAAAGTGCAGCTTATCTTCCCGATTGATGGCTTCAATAAATTTCTTTCTCGCCTATCCTTTTTAATTTGGTAACATCTGAGGGAGGTTCTGTCTTTCGAAACACACCTGTTCTGCTTTCTCGATCCCGTTATCAATTTTTTATTACATTATGTTTATTAATTTTTTTTTTTTTTTTATTGATCAAAAAGTACGACGGACCGAATCGTTTTTATTAATATAAGAGAGAAAATTACATACTAATAAACTTTATTGATGCCCAAAATATCTTATTCCTCATTCTTTGGCATTACAGTCCCGGGCCTTGACCACCTCTTAAGATATTTTTCCACCGTCTCGTGTTGTTTCGTACAAAATAACCACGCCCATAGCTACGGGACCCTAGTCTACTAGATTTTTCCACCTTAATTCCTAGTATAATACCTTCCATTATTAATAATAATAAATAATAATTCTTATTAGCTAAAAAATTGCTTTATTTCTTTATTTTACTTAATAAATATCAAGTTTAATTTAATTTATATTTATTGGGCTCAAGTACTTACTAAATTAATCATAGCTAAATTGATCGTTTTCCTTGTCAAAAATCCTTCTTTAACTTAGCAACACCTCTATGGAAACCTATTTAGACTTAGAAACTGAATTATTATTATTTTTTTTTAATTTAACACGCTTGCATATCTCTTCCCAAGAATTGTAATTAAAAAAAAAAATCTGACTATACTTTTCATTTACTTAGCATATTTTTTTAATCATGAAAAATTTAAGGGATTATCAAAATATCAATATTTATATATTATTTATAAATTATATGCTGCTGATACAAGTTTATTATCAGCCTACACCAATCCAGTTATTAAATCCCAAATCCTCCACTCCCATATCACCGATCTTGAAGAATGGTGTCAAAACTGGAGAATTAAAATAAATTCTCAAAACTCCCATCAAATCACATTTACCTTACGTCGTAAACCAATGTCTTTAATAATATCCCACTGGTGGCTGTAGAACAGATCCGATATTTAAGGTTGCATCTCGACAAACGATTAACCTGGAATCCTCACTAGCCTGAAAAGACAAGAAACCGCTGGACGACCTATTCGGACTTACGGAGTAGAGCTTTGGGGCTCCACTAAGCCATCGAATTCCTCTCGTATCCAATCCCTACAATCCAAAATCCTTCGTAAAATCCTCAACGCTCCTTATTTTGTTAAGAATAAAGTCATCCATAACGACCTTAATGTCCAATTTTTTGCTGATTTGACCCGAATCCACTATCTATCCTTTCATAACAAACTTCATTCCCACCTAGCTTCCTCTTCGATTCCCGATAATCCTCCGAGGCGTCTGAAAAGAAGATGGTCACGTGACCTTCTTAGCTGAACTAGTGATTTCAGTACTACCAGTGGGTAGTTCCTCTACTTGCCAATAACTCATGTCATTATGTATCACATAGCGTATTTACTTGATGTATTATTGTAATACAGTTGTAAATATAAATAAATAAATTAAAAAAAAAATTCTAAATTATTTGTTCTCAATTTTCACTGTTATTTCTTTTCTTATCTTTCTCCAAGGACAAAATTAAATATGAGACAATCTATTTCCTCATTCACCCACAAACCGCAATAAACCCCTGCATCGTCTTTCGTGCAAATGGCAGCAATTTATGAAGCATATAGAAGCATTGTCCCAGCAATTTTATTTCTTTTTGCATAATTCCCTTATTTAGTTAGCCATAAACTTGCCGGAAGGCCATAAACAATTTTAACAGTTTTATTATCTGTAATTTATTATCCTTTTTCAAAGCAGGAAATGAGTTGATTTTAAAATAACCGCGTAGATTCTTCCCCCCAAGTATTTATTTGGAATTGCGGTGAAAAAATAACTTTGCGTCGATATTGGAACAAAGTAACAATACAAAATCTATTCATCTTCTCATTAATTAACGAAAAATGGATAATAGTTATTGCTAGAAGTTGTTGCAAGAGGTAATTTTTATAGTGACTTAGTGAAGGTCTTCTGGCCAATTATTGTACAGTGGAGCGTCGATTATCGGAACGTCAGTTATCCGAACGTTCAATTAACGTAACTGTTTTTTTTTTCCAATGTAATTTTAATTTATTGGTTCTAAAAAGAATTAGAGATCTAGCTGTCATGAAGGGGGAGTAAAAATTGAAGCAGACTATTTTTCGCTATGTACATATATTTTTACGTAAATAAATAATATTTATATTATATATATTTTTAGTGAATTTCAATTATCCGAATTTTTGATTATCCGAACCACCCCTGACAAGATTAGTTCGGATAATTGACGCTCGACTGTACTTAGTTCAATTATTCATTATAGAAATACCCTATAGCTGTGGGTAATTCTATTGTTCAAATTTAGTTTTAATAAAATCGTTGGATACTAATAAATTGGAAACTGCACATGTGTGCACCCTTGCATTGTCCTGGTGTAAAAGAACTTTTTTCTTGGCCAAATGTGGTCTTCTTTTTTTTATCAATTCCTTATTGAATCGATCCAATAAGTTGGTATAATATTCGCCATTGATTGTTTTCCAGTTTTGAAGATAGTCAATGTGGATTATTCCTCGTGCATCCGAAAAAACGGTCGCCATGTCTTTATTTGCCCATGCTCTTCTTTGGCACCAATTCACCCTGAGAAACCCACTGATTTGACTGCTGTCTGGTCTCCGGTGTGTTGTGGTGGATCCACGTTTCGTCCACGGTTACGAAATGGCGCAAAAACTCGTCCATATTGCGGTTGTACAACGCCAAACATTCCTGCGAAATTGTCACACCATTGCGTTGTGGTCAATTGTGAGCAAACGCGGCACCCATCTTGCGGAAAGCTTTCTCATACCCAAATTATTATTCAAAATTGAAACCACTGAGCCATGTGAGATTCCTATGGCTTCCACAATCTCTATCACTTTCAATCAGCTAAAACCATATAGTGAATTTTTTCAATCGTTTCGGGTGTAGAGACCTCAACTGGGCGTCCAGAACGTTAGGCACCTTCCTTGCTTGTACGGCCACATCGAAATTTGTATATCAAGCTTAGCCTTGGTATAAGTGATGTTTTTTTCAGCAAAAAATAATGCTTAATGAGCACACGAAATTCACTTTTTTCCATTTTCTTCTCACAACGCGTGGTAGTCTGCTATCAACGCCTGCCAAACAAAAACTAAATGACGCAGTTTGTTCAAATTTAGACAGGAGTCAACTGACAGTTGCCTGTTGACAGGAGCATTGTTGGCATTTTAATTAAGAGGCGGAAAATTCAAAAAGTCATAGACTTATTGACCCGCCCTTGTATATTTAAACCTCCAATGTTAATGTGTGCTGGGAGGACATGCATTGTACCGTGGGGTCCTCACATACCACAACATTTTTTTTAAGGTTTGAGGTGCTATGGTATCAGTGCCTCTCTACTCATCAATAAAACATAATTCTAATACTATAACATGACTTTATTCTACATAAATATACATTTTCAAAGCATCCTGGGGTGGGCCCTAGCCCTACCATACCTTTTGAGAGTTTTTTTTAAAAATATATTTTTTGAAATTTACAACTGTATACAAAATACATCAAGTAAATATAATGAGTGAATACATTGACATGAAAAGACAAGTTGAGAAACTACCCAGTAGTAGTACTCAAATAAAAAGTTCAGCTTAGAAGGTCACGAGGGCATCTTCTTTTCAGACGCCTCTGAGGATTATCAGGAATTGAAGTGGTTGCGAGGTTTGAAACTAGTGGGTCTGAGTCTGAATGAAGTTTGTCATTCAATCAAAAGATTGATGTAGGATTCAAGCCAAATCAGCAGCAAATGGGTCATTAAAGTCATCATGGATTATTTTGTTCGTAGATAGGCAAGGAGCATTGATTTTACGAAGGATTTTGGATTGTAAGGATTGAATACGAGAGGAATTCGATGCATTAGTGGAGCCCCAAAGCTCTATTTCGTAAGTCCAGATGGGTCTAATGATTGCCGTGTATATGAGTCTCTTGTAATTAATTGGGCGCTTAGAGCGTTTATCTAGTAAATGTTGAAGTAGCCTGAAACGGCGAGCTGTTTCTTGTAGTTTCAGTCTAGTAATAGGATTCCAAGTTAAGCGTTTGTCAAGGTGTAGTCCTAAGTACCGGATCTGTTCTACAGGACTTAGAGGGATGTTATTTAGCGATACAGGAGGGCAGGAAATCGCTGGTTTACGACGGAGGGTAATGGTGATTTGATGAGATTTGTTGGAATTTATTTTAATCCTCCAGTTTTGACACCAATTTTCAAGGTCCAGTGATGTGGGATTGAAGAGTACGGGATGCTATAACTGGATCAGTGTTGACAGATAATAGACATGTGTCATCAGCATACGTGGTAAGGATAGTCTTAGGATGAGTTGGGATTTCAGCTGTATAAACTGTGTAGAGAATTGGGCCGAGGATACTGCCTTGCTTTTGAGGGTTAAATTGATTGAAGATTTGAATTGAAGGAAATCTAGCGTTCTTTTCGACCATCTGTTTCTCAATCCCTCCTATTATCCATCTTTCTTCTTACATGTCCTTTCTTTTCCTAAATCTCATCACCTCCGGATGCTCTCTAATCAGCTTTATTCCTTTATCAGTAATAAATAATGGCTTTTGTTGTTTAGTATTTTTCTTTTATTAATTCTCAATCGTTGCTCAGTATTTTGTCAACAAATTTATGTTTTTTTTTTTTTTTACTTTTTCATTTCACTTTGTAAATACTTTATGATTTGTATTAAGGATCCTTCTTCCCAATGCGTCTTCTTTTGGTCACGTTTGTTATTCTAAAGCGACATAGTCCCAGTACATAATTACTTCTCTAGTCTTTTCTATATATATTTTTTGAGGGATTCTTGAGGCCCTGTTTAATACATCAATAACTCAATCTTCAGCAATCTCGGAAAAGTTAAACATGAGAGTAATTAATAACTTAACTCTGCCAACTTTGATAAAACTTGGTTAACACTTTTATTATATATGCCAAAATGCGATTCAAATTTTCTTCGGGCTCGAAGTTTGGCAAGAACATTAAGAATAATTAACAGATTTATAAACCCAAGAACATGCTTACGTTACTAATTTTTGAAAATGTTGGTGAATTGGTCTACGTTTTATAGTTGGCTTATCCTACAAATCTTCTTGGATATTTTTTTTTTGTTAGTGTTGATCCCTAACTATTTTCTATCAAATTATTTTTATATTTTATTGATACTTAGTTTTCAATGTACAAGACATTCTGACATTCATTTTATTTTCATTTCCTAGTTTCTAAGGCTTGACATTAATAACAAAACGATAAAATTTTAAGAAACACTCTATTAACCTAGTCGGCTCTTCAGATGTTGGTGTTTTAATGCCAGGCGGCACGATGCCAACGTGTCTCTGGCCCATGTAGCTATAATGTCCCAGAAAATATTATCAGACAGATCACCATGATTACCTGGACGAATGAAATTTGTAAAATAATGCGTTAAAGAACATTTTTAATTAGTCATGTTTTATTCCTAAAAACATGGGAAGGGTTGTCGAAAAATCTGGTTTTAATAAAAAGGAAAGAGTAATTTTTCAATCAAAAACTGTAGCAGAAAAACTTTTTATCTTTTAAAAGTCATAGATGGACTCTATGGGATCTAGAGACCTTCCTGGGGCTCAACTAGCCTTTATAAAGTCGATCTACTTAATTGAGGGAGAAGCTCGCCAGCTCAACCGCCGTTGAGAGCGATCTCGGACAAAATACCACCCTCAACAACCGTTGTCCTAGGACTATTTCTAGAAGCAGTATAGATGGTGTACTGAACCTCTTCATGGGTTGTAGTGGTGCAGGTTATATACTAAGAATAATAACGACTTTATTTATTCCGGGACAAGTCCCTTTAGAATAACAATACAGGAATAATATAAAAACTAAAATGTCTTAGAGTACAATATATGACATTACATTAATTAATTACAACTGAAATTAATAGACGAGGAATAAATAAAAAATTAATTTAAAACAATATTTAAAGAAAACTATCTCTTAAAAAAGAAGAAATAATACAGGAAAATAGAAATAAGATAATGTTACGGTCAGAGCGGGGACGAGAACCGGCTGAGAAGATTAGGCAAACAATGGGATTAAGCGGAAGGGATTATAGAATGGCGTAGATCCTTGTGGGTCGGTCTAGGCGGTTCTCGGCCTTCTTCCGAGAAATCCCCACCCCGACCGGCCTTGCCTATATAAAAAGGACAGCTGTTCGGGCCGCGAGTAGTAATAAGACGAGTCTGTAATAAGCCAGTGAGTAGCAGTCGTTAACTAGTGGCAGTGTGTGTGAGTTAGTTAGTATTAGTATCAGTCTGTAATAAGTGCTTAGTGAGCAACAGTGACAATTAGTGACCGTGTAATAAGTGTCATAAACTGTGTGGCAGTTTGTCATATTTGAAGAGTCTTACGGTCGGTGGACTTTAGTTAGCGAACTGTAAGTGTTAATTTGTAATTGTAAACTATAGTGTAATATTATTGTATTTGTACAAATTGATATATAAATAGTTTAGTTATTTATTATTAACAACATCTTATATTGTTAGTATATTATCTTAGAAATTAGATAACATTTAGTAGAATATTGTTACTGTAAATTGATGTTAGTTTAATAATTTAACTGTTTTAAATAATCGCATTGTATTCTTTCTAATTTGTTAATAAATATTAGATTATTGAATTAAGTAATAGTTTAGTCCATTTTACACCCAGTAGCCCGTAACAATAATAATAATTATAGACAGAGAAATAATTTACAATTAAATATGTACATATACACACATGTACACACATACAAAATAACAACGAAAAAGGAAATAAGAATATGAAAGAAAAAACTAACTATAATAACTATTAAAAAAATTAAATAAGTAAATATCAAAATATGTGACGGGAATTGTGAGCATCCAAATTGGCAGAGAAAGAAAATGTAAGTATATACACACCTCACTAAAATACAATTATACAGATACACACATATATATCAAATACAACCATCGCTTAGATAACCTTAATCTCAAAACTGAACCAACTATTTCCGATTTTTTGGGAATTCTAAGGAAATTAGGTGATTGAATAAATGGGATTTAAGGTTGAAAGATTATTGGAATGACGATTGGAAGAAAGTATAGAGTTCCAAAAAGATGAGGATCGGATAAGGAAAGCTATGTCAAAAGCTGCTGTTCGGTGGGATACTGAATGTAGATCTGAGAGCCGAGAACGGGTGTTATGGGAGTGGACTGTGGTTTTGGTTTGAAGGAGATCGAAAATGTATGATGGTCGGCGGGATTGGACAACTTGGTAAAGAAAAGAAGCTAGGAAGTACTTACGGCGATAGGAAGGGTAGAGCCACTTCAACTCTTCATAATATCGGGTGATTCGAGCATCTCTTGGGATCCCAAAGATGATGCGAACGAAGTAATTAAGCAACCGCTTCAATTTTGCCTCGAGATCCCCAGAGATGCCCCCATACACTGTTATTATATATGTTCAAACTTCTTAAAATTCATAGTTTTAATTACTATACATGTTGCTGTTCCTAAGATTAAAAAAGATTATTTAGCTTAATTAGTAGAAATCTTCTTATCTATGTTGAATTATTATTATTATTCTATGGCGCTACAACTCAATGATGAGTCCTGGCCTCCTCTACCAGCTGTCATCCAGCATCTGACTCCCAGAATATCCCTACTGTCTCTCTCTCTACACTATCCGACCACCTCAGCTTCGGTCCCCCCTTCTTCTCGAATAGTGGAATAAATAAATAGATTTTTTATATTTCAAATTTAAACTTTGTTGTTTAAGTTAAATTTCAAATTCAATTTTTTTTTCTTTGTTGTTGTTTCTTTTTTTTTGGCTTTGTCCATATCTTGATTTTCCTATTTTTACAATCTTTATCGGGGAAAAACCTTGGTATTATTATCATTATAATCATCATATTATCTCCCTGCACAACCGTTGGCTTGTGCGTAACAAATTGGTGTCAGAAGTGGGATCTTGTGTAATTGTTATTTTGTCTAGCATTTTGTAATAATTGGGCTACTGTTTGAAAAATGGCTTCTCAAAGTCTTAAATTGATGGATTTAAAAGTTGCGGATTTAAAACGGGAATTAGAAGAACGTGATCTGGATCCTTCCGGAAATAAAAGTGTACTGCAACATCGCTTGCGTCAATTTTTTGTAGAGTTAGGGGAGAATCCAGATGACGCTCTGTTTGAAACCGATTTAAGCAAGTTGTCTGCAACTTTAAGCAATGTAGAAAATAAGCTAGGTAATGAATTAAGCAATGTAGATAATAAGCTAGGTAATTTACAAAATGAGTTAAGCACTGTTAAAAATGAGCTAGGTACTGTAAAAAATGATTTAATGGATACATTAGAGTCTAAGTTAGGCACATTAGAGACTAAGTTAATGGAAAATGTAGATAATAAGCTAGCTAATGTAGATAATAAGTTAGCTAATGTAGATAATAAGTTAGCCGATGTAAATAATAAAGTAGCTGATATAGAATCTAGGCTAGGAGAAAAAGTGAACGAAATTAGGCTAAGAATGGAAGCTCTCGAGGGACGTAAGAGCAACCCACCGACGAACGACACCGACCGTTCATCCGAGGGCAGCCATCGTAATAGCATTCTACCCACCAATAATGGGACGCCACCAGCTCACAACACCATTCCAGTATTCGACGGAAAGACGCCGTGGGAGGACTACATGACTCTCTTCGAGACAGCGGCTTCGATCCACGGGTGGTCACAGGAGACCCAAGCTTCAGCGTTGTGTCTGGCCCTGCGTGGGGACGCCTTGGGAGTACTGCAGGGGATACCCATGTCGGAGCGGTCCAACTACGGGGAGCTGATCAGAAGACTGGAGATGCGTTTCGGCCACCGCCACATGGACCAGCTGTATCGCTCACAGCTGAGAAGCAGGGTCCAGAAGACCAACGAGACTTTGCAGGAATTTGAAGCGGATATTGCCCGGCTGGTGAGGAACGCCTATCCATCGGTCACCGACGATGTTTACGAAAGCTTGGCTGTCGACAAATTCCTGGATGGACTTCGGGATCCAGAGACACAGCAAGCAGTGAAGCTCGCCAGGCCGAAAACTTTGGGAGACGCATTATCCCAGGCCATGGAGTTCGAGGCTGTTAGGCAGTCTGTACGGGGTCATGCGCGAGTTAGAGCAGCAGAAGCGGTGCCTAATGTGATCCCTAGCATCGAAGACATAGTGACGAAAGTTTTGGAGGCTCTCAGGACCCATAAGAAGGAGATACGCTGTTGGGGCTGCGGCCAGCTTGGACATCCTAGAAGCAAATGTCCAACCCGTAACGTCAAAGCCCCCAGGAAGGCCATCAGAGTTGCGTCGATAGGAAGCAGAACGAACAGCTTCTACGTTGATGGGATGGTGAACGGGCGGCTGCGAAGCCTTCTAGTGGATACCGGCGCGAGCATGACAATCTTGAACTCCAAGACACTTCCAGCTGAGAAGATCTTACCAACAACTTGGGCATTACGGACTGCCACGGGACAGCCAGCCAAGGTCTACGGGGAGACAGTTGCCACCTTCATCATCGGGGGTCAACATCTGAAGCACCGCGCTCTCGTGGCAGAGATCGATGAAGATGTCATATTGGGCATGGACTTCATGATGGCATACGGGATCAAGCTGGACATGTCGAGAGGTGTGCTGACGATGGGAGACGAAGAAGTCATCCTTCGGCAGGTTCGTGCAAACATCCAGGGAGCCAGTGACAGAATGAAGGAGCGTTACGACATCAGGGCAGAGAAAGGTGGATTCCAACCTGGAGATTTGGTCTGGCTACATGATCCTAGAAGAAGGCGAGGCTACTCACCTAAACTTCAGAACTCCTGGGATGGCCCGTTTGAAATCATCAATAGGATAAACGACGTCATCTATAGGATCAGGAAGCAGCCAAAAGGAAAACCCAGGGTAGTCCATTTTAATAGACTGGCCCCATACAAAGGAGACCATGGCCCGACAAAAGACCAGCAAGTCAGGTATCTCAACAACGTGGAGACCAGTAAGGTATCAGTTGCACAACCTAAGGTACAAGGTTCCCGTGGAATAACTCAGACAGTATACAGAGATATCTTCTCGTTACCCGCGGACTATTCTCTGGCCCATTGTGTCGCCGAAGATCTGAGGACTTCCCGAGGCATTGCAACGGTCTTCAGGAAGAAGTTTGCTGGAACTGAGGAACTGGAACGCCAAGGACCAAGCGTCGGGAAAACACTCCACCATACGCACGAAGGACGACACCTGTTCTACTTAGTTACCAAGTGTGCTACTGATCAGAAGCCCACATATGACGCACTGCGGCGAAGCCTCGACGACTTGCGGAGTAAGCTTCTGAGACTGCGTGTCACCAAGCTCGCGATCCCTAAGTTGGGCTGTGGATATGACGGCCTGGAGTGGAAGGTTGTTAGGAACATGCTTGAACAGACATTCGCCAACTCTGGAGTCGCCATATTGGTGTGCACGTTCAACCCCTGGAAAGGAAATACGTCTCCATCGAGGGAAGCTCATAACCGCCCGATTTCTCCGGACTATGCTCTGGGGCAGAGCACTTTTAAGGAGGGGGCAGTGTTACGGTCAGAGCGGGGACGAGAACCGGCTGAGAAGATTAGGCAAACAATGGGATTAAGCGGAAGGGATTATAGAATGGCGTAGATCCTTGTGGGTCGGTCTAGGCGGTTCTCGGCCTTCTTCCGAGAAATCCCCACCCCGACCGGCCTTGCCTATATAAAAAGGACAGCTGTTCGGGCCGCGAGTAGTAATAAGACGAGTCTGTAATAAGCCAGTGAGTAGCAGTCGTTAACTAGTGGCAGTGTGTGTGAGTTAGTTAGTATTAGTATCAGTCTGTAATAAGTGCTTAGTGAGCAACAGTGACAATTAGTGACCGTGTAATAAGTGTCATAAACTGTGTGGCAGTTTGTCATATTTGAAGAGTCTTACGGTCGGTGGACTTTAGTTAGCGAACTGTAAGTGTTAATTTGTAATTGTAAACTATAGTGTAATATTATTGTATTTGTACAAATTGATATATAAATAGTTTAGTTATTTATTATTAACAATATCTTATATTGTTAGTATATTATCTTAGAAATTAGATAACATTTAGTAGAATATTGTTACTGTAAATTGATGTTAGTTTAATAATTTAACTGTTTTAAATAATTGCATTGTATTCTTTCTAATTTGTTAATAAATATTAGATTATTGAATTAAGTAATAGTTTAGTCCATTTTACACCCAGTAGCCCGTAACAATAATAATAATTATAGACAGAGAAATAATTTACAATTAAATATGTACATATACACACATGTACACACATACAAAATAACAACGAAAAAGGAAATAAGAATATGAAAGAAAAAACTAACTATAATAACTATTAAAAAAATTAAATAAGTAAATATCAAAATATGTGACGGGAATTGTGAGCATCCAAATTGGCAGAGAAAGAAAATGTAAGTATATACACACCTCACTAAAATACAATTATACAGATACACACATATATATCAAATACAACCATCGCTTAGATAACCTTAATCTCAAAACTGAACCAACTATTTCCGATTTTTTGGGAATTCTAAGGAAATTAGGTGATTGAATAAATGGGATTTAAGGTTGAAAGATTATTGGAATGACGATTGGAAGAAAGTATAGAGTTCCAAAAAGATGAGGATCGGATAAGGAAAGCTATGTCAAAAGCTGCTGTTCGGTGGGATACTGAATGTAGATCTGAGAGCCGAGAACGGGTGTTATGGGAGTGGACTGTGGTTTTGGTTTGAAGGAGATCGAAAATGTATGATGGTCGGCGGGATTGGACAACTTGGTAAAGAAAAGAAGCTAGGAAGTACTTACGGCGATAGGAAGGGTAGAGCCACTTCAACTCTTCATAATATCGGGTGATTCGAGCATCTCTTGGGATCCCAAAGATGATGCGAACGAAGTAATTAAGCAACCGCTTCAATTTTGCCTCGAGATCCCCAGAGATGCCCCCATACACTGTTATTATATATGTTCAAACTTCTTAAAATTCATAGTTTTAATTACTATACATGTTGCTGTTCCTAAGATTAAAAAAGATTATTTAGCTTAATTAGTAGAAATCTTCTTATCTATGTTGAATTATTATTATTATTCTATGGCGCTACAACTCAATGATGAGTCCTGGCCTCCTCTACCAGCTGTCATCCAGCATCTGACTCCCAGAATATCCCTACTGTCTCTCTCTCTACACTATCCGACCACCTCAGCTTCGGTCCCCCCTTCTTCTCGAATAGTGGAATAAATAAATAGATTTTTTATATTTCAAATTTAAACTTTGTTGTTTAAGTTAAATTTCAAATTCAATTTTTTTTTCTTTGTTGTTGTTTCTTTTTTTTTGGCTTTGTCCATATCTTGATTTTCCTATTTTTACAATCTTTATCGGGGAAAAACCTTGGTATTATTATCATTATAATCATCATATTATCTCCCTGCACAACCGTTGGCTTAGAGATAACTGTTTTTAACCGTTGTCCAATCAAGAGCCTTATACTCTTTAAAGGGCGTAGTAAATATTTGCAGAGGTACACGCCCAGCCTTTGTAAGAAAATCAAACAGTTCACCCAATCTCTGCACAACCATGCTATGAGCCCAACAACACTCTAATGGTGGGTTTTTATTTATATTTTTATCTGTTCAAAATTATAGACAATATTTATATATCGCTATTTATTAATTAAAAAAACCTGTAACACTACACCGTGAATGGGTCTGGAGTTCAGTACATGGTAAGACTCTACTGTTTCATGGACAACAGTTCTGCAAGGAGGTGACTTGTCCTAGGTCACGCTCAACCGGCAGATTCCCCCCCCCCTTATTTTGGGTACTCTATTTTTATAGTATTTTATAGAGCCTGGGTGGGCCCCAGGAGGGTCATATATCCTACATGATGCAGCTCCGGCTGCAGTCAGAATAAATAATAATCTTGCCCGCAGCGGGATTTGAACCAGGATTTCCGGCGTGGCAACTCAGTGCTCTACTACTGAGACACTCCGCTCCCTTATATATCGTTGACTGTTTACAATATTCTCATATTTCCTACAGCAGTGGTTTAACTCAAAACAAAAAAGGTAATCCTGGTATTATACAGTGAGGTATGAATCACTCCATACTTGCTTATCTGATCAATTTCCTTTCAACTTCCGTACTGTTCAATACAGAAAATCATTCCCTCATAGGGAAACTTAGATTTACGTGCACTTCACCGGCATCAAAGATCAAGGAAAAATAATCGATAATTATTGTTATTAGTAATACATCTCTGTTCGTTGAAGGTAATAGTTAACAACACTGCAAATCATTACGCAATATTTTATTATTTACAAATAATAATAATTTAGAAAACAATCTTACCAAGTTCAGCGAAGAAATCAAGAGTAAAATAGTGATGGTTTGTAAATATTTTTAGAAAAAAACTGGAGCTTCTACTGGAATAGAAAGGAAAATCAATCCTTTCCTCTACAGCCCTGGTACGGGTTCGATACTTAATATGGACTATACTGTTTCCTAATGAAATAGTGGATTTCCCTGTATTTAAGGACCTTATTCGTGGTTTCGTGAGCCGCGGGAGGCTCTAAAGGTGTCAGAAAGTCGATTCACTAACCTTAACACAATACATTATTTATCTGCCACAGCCTGTATCGAACGCAGTGCACATGGATCAGTAATCAAGTACTCTACATACTGCGCTTGATAACTGCACGTAGTAGGAATAGTCCAGGATCCATGGTCCATTTTTGCACTTGATTACTACAAGCTTCGTTTCGATGAGACGGCCAACAATTTCTTGTGCGAAAATTCTTGATTGTGGTAGCTAACAGAGGTAGCAAGGATAAAATGTGCCGATTTGACGATTCTCAAAAATTTATTACTGACTGGTTTTTTTTTTGTTAAATCTAAAGATAATTATCTAAATTATTTGAAAAAATATTTATCCTACAAAATGAATGGTTTGATCAAGGAACCCCCTCCTTCCAACGTGTATCGATAACGAGTTCATAAATAATTATTAATAACCAGCTGTTTTTTTGTTTTTTTTTTGCTACCTCTTTTAGCTACCACAATCGAGAATTTTCGCACAGGAAGTTGTGGAGCGTCTCATCGAAACGAAGCTATTCACGATGATTCAGATTGATACTAATCAAGTGAAAAGATGGAACATGAATCCTGGACTAGAAAGGTATAAATTTAAATTTATTCATTATAAAATAACAGTCACATATAAAGCACTGAGTTGCCATGCCGGAAATCCTGGTTCAAATCACGCTGTAGGCAAGACTTTCATTTAGTCTGTTTGCAGCCGGAAATGGATCACATGGGATCTACGACCCTCCTAGGGATCACCCAGCCTCTTTAAAATGTTATAAAATTACGGTAGCCAAAGTAAGGGGGATATCTGTCGGTTGAGCGTGATCAAAGACAAATCACCTCCCTGCACAACTGTTGTCCATGAAACAGTACAGTCTCTACCATGTACTGAACTCCAGACCCGGGTTTTAGTGGTACAAGTTTTTTTTTTTTTTTAATCGCATATAAAGTTTCAATGACCTACAAAGGAGGAAGAGCAAAAAGGAGATGGTAGCCGAGAATGGCTCAAACGCTCCAAATCATCAGATTAGGACCCCCATCTATAAAGTTGGTACCCTTAATTGGGAAAATAACCTGGCCATTGAGCGTTTTTTAGGTAATATAAACTCTCTCACTGAAGGTCATACAAACTGTACCATATCCTAAGCATCAAGACACTTGATGGTTTATAGGGGTACGGTAATTTTTTAAATTATTTTTCCAATATACGTTTGTTTTAAGCGAAAACCAACCTGCCAACCCATTCTCAACTTCATTCATCTGGACAAACAAAATTACTGTGATTTTTTTTTAATTATTCAATAACCACAAGAACACTTTTTAGAGTTAACGAATTAACATCTCCATTTATAGGAAATCATATAAAGGTAGTGCTACGGGTTTATTATTTTTTAATATCCCTCAGTATTCCATACCCATTATATAACACTAGATGGGTACAAAATAAGAGTTAGACTGAGCTTCCGAACCTAGAATAATATCGGTGTACTTCTGCTGACACGTATAGGACATACTATAGTACAATTAAATAAATAGTTGTATAATTTGTAAAATTGGGGTTAGTACACCGTTAAGTGGACAACTGATACCCCCCCCCCCCACTAGAGTAACGTAAAAATAAAAATATTCCACTATTGTTCTAAATATTCTTGTATTCACTTTTGTTTTTGTATGTAACATAAAAGTAATAGTACATCATATTTTTATAACTATAATATTATTTTGGGCATGAACAATTTATTTTAATTATTGTTACAAGACTTATTATTCTTCAGGTACAACTAACAACGGAATGGATGAGTTAGTTGGAATTGGAACTATAGGCTTTTCATATTTTCCATATTGAAGAACAATGACCAAATATGTTGTTGCTGTTGAAATCATCTGCAACAGAAAATCAATCTTTTGGCAATAATTCCAAAAAGGTTTGTTAATAGGCATAATAGTTTCATATAGGTAGATCTTAAGTATTTCAAAAGTAATATTTTTTAAATGTATTTGGTGAGTACCCTGTCTGTACATAATAAATCTTATTTACTATACATTATAAAATTAAATAAAATATTTTTTAAATACTCACTGAAAAAATCAATGAATTATCAATACTGAAAAAACCACAGGCTGTAAAAACCATTTCCTCATTTACCAGAAAATGGAAATTTAGCTTCTCCTGTAAAATAAATTTAAAGAATCAAAATAGACATAAAGGAAATAAAAATACATATTAAATAAAATTGCTACTCCATTAAGTGGAAGATTCTACAGTATTGTTACTTACGTTTTTCAAAAGTTTCAACGATCTGTCTTCTACCATCTCCCAATAGAGTTCTTGATTGAATCTTTTTGCCTTAAAAAAAAAAATGATAATTGTCTAAAAAAATTAAACCAGGCAAATTTAATTCTCATAGTTGAATAATAAAGCTTATGTATGCGAGGAGATAGTTCACTGGAAGATCTGAATAAGGAAGAAAATAGTTGGGGGTGCAGTCATATTAAACACTAAATAAGTGGGTAATTATTTTATTTTGTGGCGACGATTTGACCCACTTTGTGGGTCATCTTCAGGGTTAAGAAAGAAAAACAGACAAAACAACAAAACTATAAAAATACATTGCAGTACCCAGTAAATGATAATACAAAAAATATATGTAGAGTAATAGCAGTTTAGAACAAAAAAGAGAGGGATATATATGAATACAAATATAACAGAGTAAATGTACAGAAATGTGGTGATGTAAAAATTTACAAAGATAAAAGAAGGAAGTAAACAGAAAGTTGACAAAAAGAAAAAATTTTAGCATCAGAGGTGAGATGTAAAATTATGGAAAAGCTAGTTGAATATAGATAAAATATAAAATGTAAGATAATAGATTCCTAGGGAGTTTACATGAGTAAAATGAAAGAAAATATAACAAAAATGATGTCAAAGAGTAAATAAAGAAAAAAGAAAAGTAGAAAGTAAAGATATAAATCTAGAGTACAACAGGTAGAAAAGTAAAATGAACATGGAAAGTAGAAAATATAAGTAAGGGGAGTTTTCAATTGTTTTAAAATATAAATGTTTTATAATAAAAATTACGGAGTTGAGCTTTGGGGCTCTACTAAACCATCCAATTCATCTCGTATCCAATCCTTACAATCCAAAATCCTTCGTAAAATCCTCAATGCTCCTTATTATCTCACAAACAAACTCATCCATCATGATCTTAATATCCCATATGTTACAGATTTGGCCCAAACTAGATACCTAGACATTTTTTTTGGCCTGTGTAATTGGAAGTAACAGTATAAAAAATTTAGTTTATACGAAATGGCTTTAAGATAACAATTATTATTCTTATATCAATTGATTTCTATCTTTTATACTAAATTTTTATTAAAACATATATAACTTATATAACTCATAAACAGACCGCTAGGCTTCACGAGCATGTCAAACATGTCGGAGCCACGAACACATAAAATATTTAACCTACCAAAAATCGCTCAATACAGCTGAAACGTTTTTCACTTTTTCAACTAAAACTTATAATTTATAATTTATTCTATCAGTTTTTGTTATTACCTTCTTCTTCAATTCGTTACAAGATTGGATGACCATAAAAATCGGAATGTGAAAGTAAAGAATCAAAAAGACTTTTTGTAGATCCCTCCAGAACTGTTCAGGTATTGGAGGACTGAATAGGAAATACAGGTCAGCCATGGTAAGGATGAAGGTCTCAGAGATCATCAAGAACATTGGTACTTTGAACAGGTGGCATAATTTTTCGATAATATCAGAAATCCTTTGGTACTTCAAAACGGAATCTTCTAATTTATTAAAGTGCATTAGATCATCGTAAATGTAACCTAACCTGAGAAACGAAGAGCTCAAAACGCCACTACAACCGTAAACGAAGAAGAAGTTGCTGATCAATATTGTCAGAAAGATCATTATTTTCCAAGACCATTCGGTACTAAGGAAGATAATAATGACGATGAAAGTTATGAACAGGATCGCAGGTACTGTCAACTTTAAACACTTCCTGGAGGAGGAATTAGTAACGAGATCGAGACCGAGAAGGTTAATGTCGACCTCAATGTCGTCGATAATTTTTCTGTTTATATAAAACCAAATCATCGTGATTATAACATTACAGAGTCCTCCGAACATTCGTAAGTGTGCCATTATCGCTGGTATCCTGTCAGAACGTCGAAGAACTTCCGGATAAATGTACAAGGTGCACAGGAAGTTCAGGGTGCCTACAGCAAGTATTAACAACCTACATGAGAGTTTACGATAAATAACGAAGAGAACCTTAAAGGCATTCTCCATCATGAACCGTTCAGAACTACGTCATGTTAAAAGCAGACCAATATCAATTGTCCTTTGAAAGGTTTTTATTCATTAAATATTTACCCAAGAATTAAAGTCACTATCTAGTATTTAAAATGAAAACACGTCTTGTGTCATCCAATTTACTTAAGTAAGACAACACGGTGAAATAAATCGATTGGATTAGTATTAATATACCATTGTATCTTACTAATATTATAAATGCGAAAGTTTGTGAGGATGAATGTATGTTTGTTACTCTTTCACGCAAAAACTACTGAACGGGTTTGGGTGAAACATTACAGTAATATAGGATGTACAGCAGAATAACACATAGGCTACAATTTATAATGATTTTGTGTAATTTGGTCATAATATAACGATAAATATCAAGGAAGCCGGATAAAATTTTGCCCTCTGTGTAGCTTGCCCACGTGTTTCATACTCGTAAAATCTACATATTTTCGCTGAATGAAACAAATCAAGTATCATAGTTAACGATGACGGGAAACAACTATATGTTTGTATCCCCGAAGCAGCCGAAGGCGATTCTCCGTCGTACGAAGGGGAACCAAGCACCAGGCCACGACGGGATACAAACCATATTGCTGAAACAACTGCCAGAAAGAGAAATAGCTCACTTGATCAATTTATATAACACCTGCCTCATGTTAAGATATTTTCCTGACAATTGGAAGAGAGCTATTCTTTTTCCTCTACTCAAGCCGATGAAGTCAGGATCGCACCCAGCAGACTACAGGCCCATCAGCTTGCTTCCGCATCTGGGGAAAGTCTTTGAGAAAATTGTTCTCAATTATCTCAAGGCGTATTGCTCAGAGATAGCCCTCATCCCACCGGAACAAACCGCCTACCAGGCCGGCCTTTGCCCGGATCATCACCTGGCGAAGATACATGCGGAAGTGATCCAGTGCACCGCCAAGAACGATGCGACCGCTATGATCTCCATAGACTGCACGGAAGCATTCGACTCAGTGTCCGATAGCCTACTATCCAAGACACTACAGGACAAGGAATTTCCGGAACAGCTCTACTCGGGCCTACGGTCGTTTCTTCAACAGCGAACGATAGCAGTCCGTATCGGTGAAACATCATCGGAAGCCATCGCATTCACCTGCGGAGTACCTCAGGGGTCTGTGTTATCACCGGTACTTTTCTCAATATACACAGCTGTAACTGTTGGGATCAACATAGCGATCTACAGCAGCTCGATCAGCGCAGAGAGAGCTCTACGGCAGGCGGAGGAGGTCTGTGCGAGCATCACACAGAAGCTAGAAGACTCAACATCACAGTGAATCCTAAAAGGACGGACTGCATAATTTTCTCTTTTCAGGGGAAAAAGCGCCTTCTCCCTAAGGTCTATAGGGTAGCGGGACGCGAAAACAGACCATCGAGCAGCATTGTCTACTTAGAAATCACCCTTGACCGGCACCTTAAACTAGCCTACCACTGCAGAAAGAAACTCAGGTCTGTTAGGACCAAGTCTTACAGACTTAACCACCTGCTTACACCTCCTAACTTATCCCTCCGCCTCAAGTTGACCATCTACAAGAACATCCTAAGACCGGTGCTCCTTTACGGAGCACCAATATTAGGTAACATCACGCCGGAAACAGCGAAAAGGCTCCAACAGTTTCAGAATGGCGCACTGCAACGCATAGTGAGATACACAACATTAAACAAAACAAAAACAGACCTCCTACACACTATTCTCGACACACCGACAGTTACAGAATTCATTATACGTTGACAAATTAAATTTGTTGACAGCCTGAAATACTGTACTAACCCTCTTTTTCGGACACTCACCCCAGCAGGACGGCCACAAACGTGGCAAGATTACGTAAAAAGTCTCAGCCTGAACTGAACAATAAATGAAATAAACCAAAAAAAGGATAAGGACACGGTGAGCCCCATCACCGGAAAAGTCAAAAGCTATTAAATATAAATAAAATACATTAGAACCTTCCACATTTGATCCTCCTCTTAAAATGTACATCGTACAGTACAAGAGACACCTCTCCATCCTATTTTCAATTCTAATTAAAAACCTTCAAACCCAAAGGGGCTAAGAGAAAAAAAAAAAAAAAAAAAAAAAGTTAACAGGAGTAGATTGCAGTAGGTAAATAGGACCGCCAAAACTGTACCGCCAAAAATATAAAGCTGTAACCTGATTGACTAACACACCCATCGGTCAACGCACAGCAGAAACCACTGAACTAAGCATCTAGAAATCGGCAGATAGGTTCTTTGTATAGCTTAAATGAGCACTAAGAAAGAAATTTGGACAATTCCATCCCAAGGGTTTCATGGCCACCCCTTAATACAATAGTTTTTCAAAGATTGTATGGAATTCGTATGTTTTGAAGTTAGACATCTGAAATTTTGGATGTCGAGTATCTTATAGTTAAAAAAAATTAAATTATTTATTTAAAATGATCTGTCACGAAACTTTATGTGGCATACCAAATTCCACGCGAGCGAAGCCTTGGGCTAAAACTAGTTAATATATATATTAAATCAAGTATTCCTTCGAGAAATCGCGATTCCTCTGTTATAAGTTAGATTTTCTGGAACTCAAAACGAACTATGGTGAAATCAATAGAGTCGAATAGCTGGACTTGAAAAAATATACTAATTAAAAAATCTATAAAAGTAAAATTGCAGTAATGAAACCAACAGTCACAAACGTAAGTGAAATACTTTCATTGAATCGAAACCTAGAGCTCCAAGAAATGAAGAAAGGAGAAAGAAAGACTATTAGGAAATATTTAGGGCCTAGACAGGGGGCGGGGTGACTCAGTGGTAGAGCACTGAGTGTAAACTCCTGCAATTCTGGTGAGGAACTCCGCTGCAGGCAGTTTATTTATTTAGTCTGTTTGCGGCGGGACATGGATAATATGGGCTCTAGGACCCTCCTGGGGCTCACCTAGCCCAGCTATAAAATATTATAAAAATATGATACCCAAAATGAGGAAGAAAACCTGGCGGTTGAGCGTGACCTAGGCCACTTCCTTGCAGAACCGTTGTCTATGAAACAGTACAGTCTCTACCATGTACTGAACCCGAGACTCGGTCACGGACCCTAGTGGTTACAAGTTTTCAGCTTTCTAGGGCCTAGACACATACAATGTAATCTATATGGACTGTAAAATATTATTAAAGTAAAAAGAAATATTAAGGCTGTAGAAATATAAGACACTCATTTATGAATTAAAATAACTATTAAGTTTTATAATAATAACTTCCAGTTTTGTACATCACCTGTATACCTAAAGGAAATAAAAGTGTTTTAATTTAAATTTTAAGTTGGTTGTGTGTTATTTATTTACAATGACATAATCAAAGGTGCTTTAAACAAAAATTAATTATATATAATAAAGATATTACAGCATGTTTTGATCATTATATAAGGTTTATATTTGGGTATAAATGAGAAAATACCACCGGAGTTCATGACCAAGACCTTTTAACTCATTATGTTTCGAAGAAATGTATAGTTTTGATTATTTGAATTAACATTACAAAACACATTAAAAACGTGTCTAAAATTAAAAAAAAAAAACTTTAGATTTTTGTAATAAATTATACGGTATTACTTTTATAAGTGTTTATAAAATTTTTAATTCTACGAATGAGCCAAAGATTACGTTTATCAATTGTTATTTCCTTCTGTTATATATTTCTTTCATTCGTTTATTTTTAGTTTATCCGTGTGTTTTTAGTTTATTTCTTCTGTCCAAAGTCAAGGGAATATAAGGAAAATATAACTTTCTACGAATTAAATTATAAATAATGGGGTGTATAAAGAAAAGACCGTTTTACCTTATACATGGATGGCTACTAACAGTATCTTTCGACACACCACACTCCGTAGCAAGTTCGCGAGTACTTGTGGAAGGATTTGACTCAACAGCTTCCTTCAGAACCTCATCAATATCCATTAATGTTCGCACGGAGCCCTTCTTCTTTTCCAACGGCGTATCTCCACTGCTAAATTTTTCAAAACAACCCCGCGCAGTGCGCTGTTCAAGGACACCTTTCCCTTCATATTTAAAAATTTCACGAGTTTCTTCAGTGGCTGTGAATTTTTTTTCCAGTAATGTCTTAATTTGACGAGAATTTTGTAGGACCCTGTCAGGTTTCTTCTTTGAAATAAATAACTAAACTTTTTTGAAGAAATTTTAGCTTCTGTCTCCTTGGAATTTAATGATTTAACTACCCCGGCATAGTCAAGCAAGCACAAATCGCAGCACATTGGTTGTCTAAAACTGACGCGTAGGGAGTCGTTAGCGGTGTAGGAAACAGAAAAAAGAGGATAAAATCTAAAACACGAAGCTACAGATAGAGTGACCATATGGTCTGCCTTAGTAGTCCCTCACACGGGTGGCGCCGTTATACATACGTATTTACTCATGTATGTGTATGTAGATATATTTATACAGTCAGAAAAACTGTTGGTAAGAACGAGTCATTGGTATATCTTATGAGTTCCCGATTCATCTCGATGCTTCCACTAATCTCGCTAAAGATTTTTAGACTTGTTCCGAATACATATTAAAAAGTAGAAGAGATACGATACACCCCTGCTGTACGCCTTTCTTAATCGGAACACTCAATGCTTCGTTACCTAACGCACTCATAGGTAAAATTCCCAAAAATATCGATGCTTATTATTTTCAATAATTTGATGTTTTATGTTAGTTCGGGTGACCAGGGGTCATTACGACATTCATCCACTACATGAGATGGAGTTTATGACATCAGTTCACATTGCGGCAGTTGTCCTTTAATTGTTTATTATTATTTCATTCTGTATAATAATTAGCGAAGTCTTTTAGAGTTTTATTCTTTTCTCACCAATTCTTCATCCTTTCCCCGAAACCCATCCTTCTTTCTTCCGTTCTTATCTCTCATTATATCTTTAAGCATTTTCATGAATAAACTTCATTTACCCAGGATATTGATCTTTCAAGTTTTGGGAGAAGTTACATAGTCCAATAGATGCTAAGTTAGTCTATTTTAGGTGACCTATCTAGGCGTACAAAGAACTTATGTCGCCTTTCTAATATTATATTTAGACTATATAATATTACATTTAGAATTATATAATACTATCTATTATATAATTTCTTATATCTATTTCGGTCTTTGATATTAGATCTTTTGATTCGAAGCTAATGGTAATATATATATATATATATATATATATATATATATATATATATATATATATATATATATATATATATATATATATATCCTTCTAATATTATAAATTCGAAAGTTTGTATGTTAGTTACTCTTTCACGCAAAAACTACAAAACCGATTTGGATAAAACTTTACAGTAATATAGTTTATACATCAGAATAACACATACAATAACGCTACAACGAGGGCGGATTTAGGAGGGGGAGCATGTGCCAACTATTGTTTTGATGTTTTGATTTTGAATACAACGTAATGATTCCAAGATAGTTAAATATGTTCGCATATGCAAAATAAAGTAAAAATAAAACATTTTTATGGATAGTTGCCATATTGGATGAAAAACAATGGGTCATCGAAAAAAACCTTCAAAAGTGAAGTTGACTTCAGGACTGCGCGGCAGAGATTGATGGCAGCTTAGTTAATGTCCTCAAGTGTCTTCTGGAGTCCTGAAGACCGATTGCTTCTTTCTCACAGGACCTCTTCTATACACAAACTATAAATCATCCTTTAATCCTCCTTATTTACATCTTTTCGGTTTGTATTTACATTTGGCGAACGTGCCGTTTAGGTTCGTAAATTTTTGAAGGGTGAATAAATTACACCAATGTTTTAGAAATCCGATGAGCTTGGCTCTCTAAATAAACAACCCGGCAAACTCAGAGCTGAATTTCATCAAAGAAATATTTGAAAACAATATTTTTCCCTTGAATATTTATTTTTAAAAAATATTATAATAAACAAATTAGGGCAGCCCAAAGTTAAATATTAAAAAGAACGAACGGCCCAAGAAATAACTTGGAAAACACTGTGAGGAAAAGATTGAACAAGCAAATATTGAATAAGATATACAACCTGAAAAGCTAGAGAGGTTATGCGAACCAGTTCAAAGAAGAACTGAAAAAACTTGGCATTACCGACTGAAAAACATTAGTGTTTTCTAGAAGGGAGAACGAAACATAGACATGGAAGATGGACGGAGAAGAAAAGAAGTCAACATTCGAAGATAATTAAGGATTATTGGAGGAGAAGAAAGAAGGAGCTATAAAGATGATATCTGCGTGGTCCTTTATTGGCAGATGTGGTAAATTAAGGGGATGTTATCCCTGTTAATGTAAACTAGAGAAATCCCGGAAAACGATGAACAAATTGTTGAAGACTACCGATGTGATTTCACACATAAGTCATTGAAGAACATTTAAACAAACGTCTTGAATAAAATGACATTTGTTTTATGTGTTCGCTTCAAGTATTTTTCAGAAATACTGAAAGGTAATGTTCACCGTCAGAAGATTCAATAAGAATAAAATAGATAATCTATTCAATCTAATTTGAAGGTCATTACTTATGCATAAGATGTAACACTATTACCCATGTGAGGATGTGATTTGGCCGAGATCACACTCAACTGACCTGTTTTTACCAATTAAGGGTAATAATTTTATGTAAGTTGAGTGAGCCACAGAAGGGTCGCCAAATCCCACATTATCCATCTATTATTAATTAATTTACTTTAAATCCGAACAGCAATTAAAAGCTTCCATACTAATACGTGATACAATTCTAATTGAAATATTTCGAGAGTGGCGATGCTCAGTGTGTAGAAAGTTCAGTAGCGGTCCTGAAGCAAGAAAATCTTTGGCAAATAAATTATTTAAGTCGTTAACAGCTACAGGTGTACCCCGAAGGTCATGCAGACCCTTCTGATTCTCACTAGCTTCCATAAAGAGTCAACCCTTCATTGGAAGAACCTGATTTTTCAAACATCAAATTTTTAACTTTCAAACTTTGCAAAACCGTTTGATTTTGAAGCAGTCCAGTCCCAACCATATACTGAAACCAAGACCCTGTATGGGCTGTCTTGGTCCAGACAGGCCATGTTTGACTATATACACTACCTTCCTTCAAATCAGAACTGCTCCTGCCTTCTGAAATAGTTATATAAGACATACATAATTATAAATGTTTCATAAGTACCTTCTTGTTTAATTCATTACAAGAATGAGTGACCAGCAATATTGGGAAGATGAGGTATGGAACATATACCAGATGCTCAATATCTTTCCATATATTGTAGGTTCGAGAAGGGTTGAATATAGCGTAGAGGGTGAAAAAAATTAGAAGAAAAGACCAACTGATAATTATAAACATGGGAACTTTGAACAGATGGCATATTTTTTCAAAAACATTGGAGATTATTTGGCATTTTAGAACAGAATCTTCATATCTGTTGAAGCCCTTGAGGTCGTCGAAGAAGGAACCGACTTGGAGTAATATGCAGCTCAAAAGACCGCTGCAGCCGTAGAAAAAGAAAAAGTTTATTATGATAGTGAGAAGTATCAAGAGTTGAGACCAATATGTCCATTTTAATAAAAACTTTGACACGATAACTGTTATAGCAGATACAAGAACAAATATCGTCATCTTTAAACACTTCCTAACAGAAGCATCACTGATAAGTTCAACTCTCAGAAGGTTCAAGTAGATCTCAATTTTATAGATAGTGTTTTTGGTAAAATAAAACCATAAAATAGTAGCAACGACATTAATGACGCTCCCGAAAAGTTGTATGTTTCTCATTACAGTAGTCATAAGATCGTTGGTTAGAAAGTTGTGGAATGGGTATGGAGGTACTTCCAAAGAAACATACAATGTGCAGATCAAATCTACGATGCCTATTGCGAATAACAGCAACCAACAGTAGGGCTTATGGTAGATTAGGAAGAGATAGTTGAAGATATTGTCCATTCTGAACGAATCGTCCTGATGTCCAAAGCAAACTAACATCAAATGCATTAGGAAAGGCCATTAATCATTAATTGTTAAATATTTACGCTTACTGAAATCGATATATAGAAATATTGAATTACTAATGCCAGCAAGATGTCAGTATTCGAGATGAAAAAACCACTTATATAATCAAATATACTTAAGTGCTCTATTTGGCGTAAATTAAATCAATACATTGATTCTGTTCAGGTCCTTCACAAGTTAAATTCATAGTAACTCTTTTTTTCCTTTTCCCCTAAGATCATATATACGAATGGAATTGGAGACGTTGCAGGTTCTGGAGATGTTAACAGTACATGTATAAAAATTCCGATACGGGCGGAAAATAGGAAAAAGAAAATACGGGATTGTCGACGATATCCGAAAGTTGAATAAGAATACCGTGAACTCAGCTTATCCGATACCTCAGTTAAGATTACTTCATTGGTAGTTTTGCGTCAATCTTAACTGAGCAACATTGGTAGAATAGTCATGTGTTACCACGCAAGATTTAAAAGTTTGATACAATTAAATGATAATCCGTATTAGGGATCTGGTGAAAATATCGCATTAAAATTTTCAAGGATGCCATTCGGGTCAATAAATGCTCTTCTAACCTTTTATTGGCTTATGGATGAATCCCAGAGAGGTGCTGGATTTACATATCTAATTGAAATTATTATAAAATACATTGAACTCAGCTTATCCGATTCCTCAGTTAAGATTTCTTCATTGATAGTTTGGCGTCAATGAAGTAATCTTAACTGAGCAACATTAGTAGAATAGTCATGTTCACCACGCTAGATTTAAAAGTTGGATACAATTAAATGAAAATCCGTATTAGGAATCTGGTGAAAATAGCGAATTAAAATTTTCAAAAATGCCATTTGGGTCAATAAATGCTCTTCTAACCTTTCATTGGCTTATGGATGAATCCCGGAGAGGTGCTGGATTTACATATCTAATTGAAATCATTATAAAATACATTCATCATCATCATCATTCGTGGCGCTACAACTCCTGTAGAGTCAAGGCCTCCTGCAGCTTGGTTCGCCAGTCTTCTCTATTGGTTGCCACTGCTCTCCAATTGCGAATTCCCAAGATGGACCTGGCATCCGCCGCCACTCCATCGATCCATCGGAGCCGAGGTCTTTCCACTCTTCTTGTCCCATAAATCCTTTCGTCTAGGACCATTTTAGGAATCTCATCCTGGGTCATTCTAATTATATGACCTGCCCATCGCAGCCGGGTTATTACCCCTACTTTTATTACCCTTAAAATATCTGGGCTCTTGTAGAGTCTTGCTAGCTCAGCGTTCGTCCTTATCCTCCATATCCCATTGGTGCAAACTGGGCCATAAATTCTCCTCAATATTTTCCTCTCTAACCTTAGGAGATAGGCTTGCTGTGAACTGGGTACTGCCCAGAATTCGGAGGCATAAGTAAGAACTGGTCTTACCAGGGTCTTATACAAATGCACCTTCGTGGTTTGAGAAATAGCCCTGCTTCTAAAATGCTTCAGAAAGCCGAAATAACATTTATTTGAGGACATAATTCTGCGATGGATTTCTGCTTTTATGTCATTATCCGTGTTCACCTGCGATCCAAGGTACACAAAATACATTGAGGGCATTAAATAAACAAGTGCTACAATACAATATTCAATTATCAATACTCAGCCAGTATTCAGAATGTAGCCAGCTGAGGACGAACAAATGTTGCAAATATTTTCCACTTCAAACTGGCAAGTTATTATCTATGATCTCACAGCCATTGCTGTCTTCTTGATTTACCATCTATAATGACATGCCAGCAAGGCATCCTGGACGGAAGCGGTGCTATGAAGACGTGTGTATAAATGTTTTACAAAAACTGCCGATTGAATAAATAGCACGTGTTATTTACTGGCCTCTTCTCAGGGGATCTAAAATTTATTATCACACCAAATATTGAAGATAACATCCGCAGGTGTATTGCATGAATTAAGGAGGAATATGTGCCAGCTTTTGAGGAATTCGCGCATCGTTTCACATTAATGGCCGATCACACTGATGAATACGTGGTAGACCGGATATATATATGCTAAATGGGACCTTCAAGGGTTATCAGTCAATTTCAACAGAATAGGTCTCCGGAAGGTAAGCGACCGGCGTAGGATATGGATAAAGAGAAAGATTCTCTTGATGGTGCTGGATAATCCTTGATGCTTGACGGACGAGATGTGGATAATCGAGGATATCTTTAACGACGATCAGAGATCATTTGGAAGACTGATACTTCAGAATTTATGACGATCGAACATATCCGGTTTGGTGTTCGAAATCACTGTTATCGATCAACCCTGGCATAACACCAAAGGAAAAACATCTATACGTGACTGAACGTGAGTTGATATGATGAAGATCATCAGAAGATCAAATCCGACTGTGGTATATAAATTATTTTTATGTATAGAACGCAAGACCATACATTGGCTGTAGAAATATAACCCTTTTTAGGCGATATTTGCACGACTAGGCCTTAAGATCAAAACTACACCTTGTTTCTGAAATGCTATAAATTATCCATTATTATAAATTGTTAATAATTACCTTTTTGTTTAAATTATTACAACAATGAGTGACCAGCAATATTGGATAGATATAGTAAGGAATTCATATGAGATATTGAATATGTGTCCCGAAATCATCAGGTCGACAAGGGTTACTTATTACGTAGAGGACACACAAAAGAAGAAGAGAGGTCCAAGTGAAAATGAGAAAGATGGATACTTTCAACAGATAACATATTTTTTTAAATATATTGGAGATTCTTCGGCACTTTAAAACAGAATCCTCATTTGTTAAAGCGCTTGAAATGGTCGTAAAAAGAACCAATTTAATGGAGTAGCAGCTCATAAGACCACTGCAGCCGTAGACAAAGCAAGAGTTTATGATGGTAGTCAGCAACAATAAGACTTGTTACCAAGACATCGAGGTATATATAAACTTTAAAAGGATATGTGTTATAGAAGATATGAGAACTGATTAAATTATCTTTGAACACTCAAAAACAGAAGCAACACTAATAAGCTGAACGCTCAGAACGCGCAGGTCGAGTTGCAAAACCGGACGTAAAAGCTGTATATCATCAAAACAACGCTGAAGCGCCTGCAGCAATACCACAATTCCATCCTTAGGAAGATGACATTAACACCACCATCTGGGAGGAGCTTCGGCTTCCCTCGGTGCCCGAGTACATAGGTCGGAGGCACATCAAATTTTTTGATGGGCTGAAGACCTGTGCGAACCCCCTTTTTAGGGACTTAAAACCACCCCCCAGACCTGGGAGATGGCAGGGCAGTGTATATATTCCATATATACGTACGTACCATATATTTATATATAAAATATATTCCAAGGAACTGGCGCAACAGTTTCCAACATGACGCTTTATTAATTTTCAAAGATGACATGTTTAGCAGATCGGAAGAGGAGTATATCCAACATTTATGACAGGTGTTCGAACGAGTATAAGATATCTGGTTGAAGTTGTCGCGAAATGTGTCCCTGCAGGAGAAATGTGAAATTAGTATTTTAGACCACTCTGATTGTCAATCTGAGAAAATCTTGACATACAACCAACGGAAAGCGAACCATTTAGGAGTAAGGGAAAAGTGATTTGCTTTGCTGAAAGTTCCGGTTTGAAAAACGACTGTGGCTGATACAGAGAAAGACACCTTAGATCTGAAAAACATATAGAAGTCATGCATAGTTATAAATATTTCATAATTACCTTCTTGTTTAATTCATTACCGGAATAATTCACCAGAAATATGGGAAATGCAAAAAATGGAATGCATAATAGATAGTAAACATCTTTCCAGGTATTGTCGGGTCGAGAAGGGTTAACTAGAAGGTATAGGACACACGTAGTCGTAAGAAAAGTCCAAGTGATAAAAAAGAGCATAGGGACCTTGAACAGATGACATATTTTTTCAAATATATTGGAGATCCTTTGGCACTTTAAAACAGAATCCTCATATTTATTAAAGCGAATAAAATTATCGTAGAAGGAACCAACTTGGAGGAACATACAGCTTAAAAGAGCACTGCAGCCGTAGACAAAGCAACAGTTTATGATGGAAGTCAGCAGCATCAAGAGTTGTGGCCAAGACGTCCAGGTCAATATAAATTTTAACATCATCATTGAGATTGCAGTTATGAGAACTGTTAGCGTTATATTTAAACACTTCCTAACAGAAGGATCACTAATAATGTGCACTCCCAGAAGGACCAAGTCACCCTCAATGCCATGTATAGTATGTTTGTTGAAGTAAAACCAAAAGATTGAAGCAATCACATTACTGATGCTTCCGAAGGTCCTTAGGTAATTCATAAAATCAGCCACAGGATCGTCGGATAGGGGGCTGTAATCCTTAGTGTATGGAGATAGTTCTAAGAAAACGTATAATATGCAGAGCAAATCCACGATACAAATTGCGAATAACAACAACCTACAGGAGAGTTTATGGTAATAAAGAAAGAGAATGTTGAAGACATGATCCATGCTTAATAATAGAATGTCCTTTCTAATGTCGAAAGCAGGCTAACACCCAATATTTTATGAAAAATCATTATTTATTAAATATATAAAGCTTATTGAAGTCGCTAAGTAAAGCATTATTTAGAATGAAAACACGGCTTACGTAAACAAATTTACTTAAGTGCTCAATCGGCGTAAAATTAATCAATAAATTCATTCTGATCAGGCGCTTCAAAAAGTAATTTCATACCAACTATAGGCTTTTTAAATATATAATAATAGGTCGGGGGAAAAGAAATCCATTATTTTCTCGGTAGGTGCCTGTAGTGATCGATATATCGAAAAGTATCGATCAACAATTGCAAGTTTGTGCTCGTTGTCAAGGTGACATTTCACCCTAAAAACATTCTTTGGCTGTTTTTTGTTTGTTTCATTCAGTTGTGAATTACAGGGTGTTAACCGAATGCCAACATAGAGAAAATTCGGTACATTTTACAGTTTTTCTTTGATAAAGGCGAAAATGCAAGCCAGGCCACTAAATTGTGAATGATGTTTATAGTGCCGATACTGTAACATCTAATAACGTGCACTTTTGGTTTCGTCGATTCCGTTCAGGTATTTTTGATGTTAAAGATGCACATCGCACAGGCCGGCCCGTCGTCGAAAATGTCGATAAAATCACAGAAATAAACGATGTTTATGACTTGAAAGGAATCATTTATTATGAGTTCCTTCCGTATGGCCAAACACTCAATGCAGATCTTTACTTTCAACAAATGAAGTGTTTGAAGTTAGCGGTTGACCAGAAGAGGTGTTGTGTTCCATCAGGAAAACGCATGGCTTCACGCGTCTGTAGTGACTCGCCAGAAATTCCGGGAGCTTGGTTGGGAAGTTTTAGTGCATCCAAAAAATAGTCCGTACCTGGTACTAAGCGATTACGACCTTTTTCTCGCATTGCAAAACCTCCTCAGTGATAAGAAATTGAAGATTGTGAAAATCGATTACTAGAGTTTTTCACCATTAAGGACTAAGGCTTCTATGAGAGAGGCATTATAAAGCTACCTCTAAAATGGCAGCAAATTATACCATGAAGCGGTGCATATTTGACCTTAATCGGACATTCCGAAACATCTTTAATAATGTTTTGAATTTCAAGCAAAAATGATGGATTCCTTTTTTCTCGACCTATAATTATATCTACTAGGTTAGCACAACAAACCGAAAACAAGTAGTGGGCTCTTTCAGCAACCATGTGTCAGGATTCTTTACTGCCACCATCCAATTCCTTACTCCCATTATGCTTAAATCATCTGCAACACAATCCAACCTCCGCATCCTGGGTCTCCCCTGCGGCGGCTTAACCTTACGGGTGCGCGAGGTCTCCTTCATCTGCCTTTGCTGTAGTCCATATCTCAGAACCTTAAATAATAACGGGATGGATGTGGTTTTGTAGAGGATTATAACGATGCGCTTCACAGCAAAGGCCCTGTCTACAAGTTAGGTGAAAGCCGAGTCCATAATAACAAGGAATCGCTGAAATCATTGTTCTCTGCGTCTGCGTCAAGATTCTGTTGCCCTACGTCACTGGTGGAAGTTATACTAAATCCGAAACTTGTTAAAACATGTGAGAACCAATTGCAACTTTGGCACCGATTTGTTGGGGAAGTGCTCTGATCCTGTGTGGGGAATATGGGACTGATCCGACACCACATACTTTGTCTTGTTTTGGAGTGTCCAATCGCCTAATACGATTCGCCAACGTTGTCTATATTACTAACATATGCCAATAGCTGTACTATCCAGTTAAACACCTGTTGTCTCAATTTCTGATTATCTGACAGCTTTTCCAAAGTGAGGTTAAAAAGAAGGGATAAGAGAAGCCTAAGCTTATTGCCGTGACCTTCCCTGATCTCTTTCACTCAGTATTCGACCCCTGTCATGCTCATCTTGACCTGCCGGACAAGTTTATGGGGCACAATTAGTTCCTTGAGGACCTTGTACAGTCCATCCCGATAAATTCTGTAATACATGTGTCTATAATCAACAAACAGGTAGTGTGTCCTAAAACCACAGTTTCTTATTTTTTTCTAAAATTTGACGATGAATGAAAATCAGGTTAATTGTTGACTTTTTACGCAAAAATCTAGATTGGCATCAACAGATTTCGGCTAGAAAAATCGTTTGAGAAACAATTATAGTAAAACAGGAGAACAATATTGACAACGTCTTTTCTTAAATATAAAACAAGACGTTAAAAAAGGACATAAAAAATCTATAGAAATAATATTCTCTTACCTCAGTATCAAGGAATTTTCCACCATATTCCACCATAAGGGGACGCTAATTGAAACAAACAACAATAGTTCTAAGCAGTATTGATGTTAATAATTTTAATGGACCACATAACATGATCAAAGGTTTCCGGAATCATTTATTATGAGTTCCTTCCGTATGGCCAAACACTCAATGCAGATCTTTACTTTCAACAAATGAAGTGTTTGAAGTTAGCGGTTGACCAGAAGAGGTGTTGTGTTCCATCAGGAAAACGCATGGCTTCACGCGTCTGTAGTGACTCGCCAGAAATTCCGGGAGCTTGGTTGGGAAGTTTTAGTGCATCCAAAAAATAGTCCGTACCTGGTACTAAGCGATTACCACCTTTTTCTTGCATTGCAAAACCTCCTCAGTGATAAGAAATTGGGATCAAGAGAAGATTGTGAAAATCGATTACTAGAGTTTTTTACCATTAAGGACTAAGGCTTGTATGAGAGAGGCATTATAAAGCTACCTCTAAAATGGCAGCAAATTATACCATGAAGCGGTGCATATTTGACCTTAATCGGACATTCCGAAACATCTTTAATAATGTTTTGAATTTCAAGCAAAAATGATGGATTCCTTTTTTCTCGACCTATAATTATATCTACTAGGTTAGCACAACAAACCGAAAACAAGTAGTGGGCTCTTTCAGCAACCATGTGTCAGGATTCTTTACTGCCACCATCCAATTCCTTACTCCCATTATGCTTAAATCATCTGCAACACAATCCAACCTCCGCATCCTGGGTCTCCCCTGCGCCGGCTTAACCTAACGGGTGCGCGAAGTCTCCTTCATCTGCCTTCGCTGTAGTCCATATCTCAGAACATTAAATAAAAACGGGATGGATGTGGGTTTTGTAGAGGATGATAACGACGCGCTTCACAGCAAAGACAAGTCTACAAGTTAGGTGAAAGCCGAGTCCATAATAACAACGAATCGCTGAGATCATTGTTCTCTGCGTCTGCGTCAAGATTCTGTTGCCCTACGTCACTGGTGGAAGTTATGCTAAATCCGAAACTTGTTAAAACGTGTAAGAACCAATTGCAACTATGGCACCGATTTGTTGGGGAAATGGTCTGATATTGTGTGGGGAATATGGGACTGATCCGACACCACAGACTTGGTCTTGTTTTTAATTATACAATCGCCTAATACGATTCGCCAACGTTGTCTATATTACTAACATACGCCAATAGCTGTACTATCCAGTTAAACATCTGTTGTCTCAATTCCTGATTATCTGATAGCTTTTCCGAAGTAAGGTTAAAAAGAAGGGATAAGAGAAGCCTTAAGCTTATTGCCGTGACCTTCCCTGATCTCTTTCACTCAGTATTCGACCCCTGTCATGCTCATCCTGACCTGCCGGACAAGTTTATGGTGCACAATTAGTTCCTTGAGGACCTTGTACAGTCCACCCCGATCAATTCTGTAATACATGGGTCTATAATCAACAAACAGGTAGTGTGTCCTAAAACCACAGTTTCTTATTTTTTTCTAAAATTTGTCGATGATTGAAAATCATGGTATAACAATAACAATGGTTAATTGTTGACTTTTCACGCAAAAATCTAGATTGGCATCAACAGATTTCGTCTAGAGAAATCGTTTGAGAAACAATTATAGTAAAACAGGACAATATTGGCAACGTCTTTTCTTACATATAAAACAAGACGTTAGAAAAAGGACATAAAAAATCTATAGACATAATATTCTCTTAACTCAGTATCAAGGAATTTTCAGGATAAAAATACAAATAGTTCTCTTCATGATATGGGCCTGTGGTGTAGTGGTTATTAATCACAGGCTGACAGATTTGGGATTTTTTAAAGGTAGTAATAAAATGCTAAATTATGGGTCCTATTGAGGGGATGTCGATATAATATTGTGGTCTTAAACCTGTTGGGTATCGATCTCTGTCCCAATTATACGTGGATAGTCAAAATTAGGATAGACCCCACTGCAGTCGCGAAGGATTTACGCTAATTGAAGCAAACAACAATAGTTCTCAGCAGTATTGATGTTAATAATTTTAATGGACCACATGACATGATCAAAGGTTTCCGGAACTCCATGTTTGATAAATTCTCTAAAAATTGAAGAAAAATTTTGGGATCAGTAAATATTGAAAGGTTTGGAAATATTTTTTATGTGCACTCCATTTAGTGGACGTCATCCAACGTCTGATACTTCTGTGAATCTTATTTTCACGGATTAGTGTTGGAAGTGAGTGTTGTCCGGCGGGTCCAATCCTCTATACATTTTAAACAGCTGACAACCAAACTCATCCTAATACTATCCTTACAACGCTTGCGGATAAAACATGTATATTATCAGTCAACACTGATCCAGTTATATCATCCCATACTCTTCAGTCGAATATCACTGACCTTGAAAAATGGTGTCAAAACTAGATGATTAAAATAAATACCCACAAATCCCATTAAATCACATTTACCCTCCGAGGTAAACCAACTATTTCCTGTCCTCCTGTATCGTTTGTGTACTCATATACATGACAATCATTAGACCTATCTGGACTTACGGAATCGAGCTTTGGGGCTCCACTTAACCATCGAATTCCCCTCGTATTCAATACTTACAATCCAAAATCCTTCGTAAAATCCATAAATGACCTCAATGTCACATTTTTCACTGATATGGCTCGAATCCGATATCATTATTTTCACGACAAACTTCATTTGCACTCAAACCCACTAGTTTCAAAAATCTTCAATTCCTGATAATCTTCCGAAACGTCTGAACAACCAACGGAAAGTAAACCATTTAGGAGTAAGGGAAAAGTGATTTGCTTTGCTGAAAGTTCCGGTTTGAAAAACGACTGTGGCTGATACAGACAAAGACACCTTGCATCTGAAAAACTTATATAAGTCATGCATAATTATAAATATTTCATAATTACCTTCTTGTTTAATTCATTACAGGAATAAATCACCAGAAATATGGGAAATGCAAAATATGGAATGCATAATAGATGGTAAACACCTTTCCAGGTATTGCCGGGTCGAGAAGAGTTTAATAGAAGGTATAGAGCACACGTAGTCGTAAGAAAAGTCCTAGTGATAATAAAGAACATGGGTACTTTGAACAGATGACATATTTTTTCAAATATATTGGAGATCCTTTGGCACTTTAAAACAGAATCCTCATATTTATTAAAGCGAATAAAATTATCGTAGAAGGAACCAACTTGGAGGAACATACAGCTCAAAAGGGCACTGCAGCCGTAGACAAAGCAGGAGTTTATGATGAAAGTCAGCAACAACAAGACTTGTGGCCAAGACGTCCAGGTAAAAATAAATTTTAAAATGAACATTGAGATTGCAGTTATGAGAACTGATAGCGTTATATTAAAACATTTGCTAACAGAAGGATCGCTAATAATGTGCACTCCCAGAAGGACCAAGTCGCCCTCAATGCCATGTATAGTATGTTTGTTGAAGTAAAACCAAAAGATTGAAGCAATCACATTACTGATGCTTCCGAAGGTCCTTAGGTAATTCATCAAATCAGCCACACGATCGTCGGTTAGGAAGCTGTAATCCTTAGTGTATGGAGTTAGTTCTAAGAAAAAGAATAATATGCAGAGCAAATCCACGATACAAATTGCGAATAACAACAACCTACAGGAGAGTTTATGGTAATAAAGAAAGAGAATGTTGAAGACATGATCCATGCTGAATAATATAATGTCCTTTCTAATGTCCAAAGCAGGCTAAAACCCAATATTTTATGAAAGGCCATTATTTATTAAATATATAACGCTTATTGAAGTCGCGAAGTAAAGCATTATTTAGAATGAAAACACGGCTTATGTAAACAAATTTACTTTAGTGCTCAATCGGCGTAAAATTAATCAATAAATTGATTCTGATTGATTCAATATTTGATTACTACCATTGGGTAGTTTCTCTTCTTGCCTTTAACTCGTGACATTATTTTACAGCCTTTATCTTTTATTATACTTACGTTATGTATAATATTATAATATTAACATGTAATATAATATTACTGTTGTAAATTTCAATAAATAGATTTTAAAAAATAAAAGAGTTAGTGCAAATAGATACCGAACTAACGGTCTTTCTATTTTTTTATGCACGAACAAAATAACATTAAATTTATTTTATTTATTTACAGGTAACGAATACAACTGGAATTTATTATCATACTTGGTATCTGAGGGAGAAAGAAGCCATTACTTAATAGTTCATTAAAATCATTAACAACATGAGTCTTATAAAAGAAATTTGCGTCAGTGATGCCTTTAATTCACTTAAAGCTTCTTTCGTAGAGACAGAGGGGTATCTCAGTAAGTAGGGTGCTTGATGATTAAGCTCTATGTCCCGAATCTGTGACCAGCTGTGGCAGATATTAACAACCATGAATTGACTCTTTGAGATCTGGAAATATGGAAAGCATTAATCAAATCCGGCTCCTGGCTGATTTTGAATAACAAATCACCTCCTTGAACAATCGTTGTCCAAGAAAAAGTGGTACTGGTTTAGGTTGGAGACCCTTATGAGACATTTCATCTTAATTAGGTAAAAACCCTGGTGCTTGAGCGTGTTCTGGGCCTAACCATCTCATTGCACAATAGTTGCCTTAGAAGGAGTACACTCTCTACCATGTAATGAACACAATGCCTTGGACTACAGTGACTCAGGGTTTTTTTAAGAGCCCCAGATTAAAAACTCGCAGGATTACAATACAACGTACAAAGATAGTTAAATATTTTACAAGGGCAGATTTAGGGGGACATGGGGGCATGTGCCCCCCCCCCAAACAGCTTTTTGTGTCCTGTGGAGAATCTACTAAAGTCCATATTAAAGGTAAACCACATGATCATAATTGTTAAAATAACAGAAAAAACATGAGTGAAACTATTGTTTTGATGTTTTAATTTTGAATACAACTTACAAATTCCAAGATAGTTAAATATGTTCGCATATGCAAAATAAAGTAACAAAAAACCATTTTAATACATAGCTGGATACCATTAAATGAAAATCCGTTTTAGGAATCGGGTGAAATTAGCGTTTAGCTTCAAGGGGGTGTATTATAAATTTTCAAGGATGCCTTTTGGGTTGATAAATGCTCTTTTAACCTTTTAGTGTCTTATGGATAAATTCCTGGGAGTTGTTGGATTTACATATCCAATTGAAATCATTATAAAATACATTGAGGGGCATTGCCTCTAAAATCTATAAAATACATCCTAAGTCATTGCCTCCTCCACCTAAGGCCGCCAATAAAGCAGAGATAAGGCACCAGATTGCCATCAGCACTTTGTATTGTAAAATAGTTCTATTTCATTTCTCACCAATACCCAGAAAGCATTTAGAATGTAGTCAGCTTAGGATGAACAAAATTTCCACTGTCCGTTTGCATTCATTGCTCACACAGCCATTGCTTCCATATAAATTCATCATGTATACTTACAGGCCAGCAATGCATCCTGGAGGGTAGACATACATGAAGATGGATAGACAAAAGTGTGGAGAGAACTATCCGAGTTTTTAATTAAAATAAAAAGTACGAGAAAATATCTCTCGGTAATGTTATTTCCCAGTCCCCTCTCAGGGGCTTTTAAATATTTTCGGCTTATTATGCCGGACTAAGTTATATACATAGTTCCTAATAATATTGATTATTAATCGATTATTGAATATAATAACAGCAGCTGCATTGCACAATTAAAGGAGGATGATGCGCCAGATTTTCCGGACTTCGCGCGTTTACATTAATACGCGAATGAAACAAGTGAATACTTTGGTATGTATATAGAGTGTGGTATATATAATTAAATCGCGGTAGGCGATATATATGCGATATGGGACCTTCGCGGGTTATCAATCAATTTTACCAGGAGAGGTCGCCGGATGGTAAGCGATCGGCGTAGGATATGTACAAAGAGGGAGATTCTCTTGATGAAGGTAGTGTTGATGCGTAGTCGAGGAGATCTTCAACGACAATCAGAGATCATTCGGAAGACTAATATTTTATAATTTATGTCGATCGAACATAACCGTTTTGGTGTTGAAAATGTTATCCCATCGCAGTTGGAAGTTGGGGAAGATCCAACTTGAAAGAAAGAAAATAAGATTCCTAACAGGGTAGGATGCATCACCTTCATGAGAATAAAGCCACCGTCTAGGAAAATATAAAACATAATGGTGTTCCGAACTGAACATAGACCGATTATTTATATTGTGGTCGCTGTTGCTTAGGAGGGTAAGAGAGGTGAGATGAAGATCAATCATGGCATACCACGAACGAAAAACCAACTATGCGTGAGTAGACGGGAGTTGCTATGATGAAGATCATCGGATCATCATCAGAAGATCAAATCAAAAGTGTGGTGTGTAAATTATTTATATTTACTGAACACATGCCATCAGTTGAAGTGGCATTTTAGGCAATATTTGCACCGCTAGGACTTAAGATCAGAACTACACCTTGTTTCTGAAATGCTATAAGCTATCTATTATTATAAATGATTCGTAAATACCTTGTTGTTTCATTCATTACGACAATGACTGATTTATATGTGATGGTCAATACATTTCCAGATATTGTCGGCTCAAAAGACCACTGCAGCCGTAGATAAAGCAAGCGTTTGTGATGATAGTCAGCAGCAATATGAGTTCTAACCAAGATAATAGGTAAACTTTAAAACGATGTTATAGAAGATCTGTGAAATGATAATATTTTCTTTGAACACTTAATAACAGAAGCACCACTAATAAGGTGAACTCGCAGAAGGCTCAGGTCGACTTGCGAAACCGTTAGATTTGAAGCAGTCCAGTCCCAACCATGTACTGAAATCAAGATCCTTTATTGGTCGTAGTGGGGCAGACAGGCCATATTTGACTTTATACACTACCTTCCTTCAGATCAGAACTGCTTCTGCCTTCTGAAATAGTTATATAAGTTATACATGATTATAAAAGTTTCATGAGTACCTTCTTATTTAATTCATTACAAGAATGAGTGACCAGCAATATTGGGAAGAGGAGATATGGAACCCATAAAAGATGCTCAATATCTTTCCATATATTGACGGTTCGAGAAGGGTTGAATAGAGCATAGAGGGTACAAAAAATAAGAAGAAAAGACCAAGTGATAATAAGAAACATGGGAACTTTGAAGAGATGACATATTTTTTCAAAAATATTGGAGATTATTTGGCATTTTAGAACAGAATCTTCATATCTGTTGAAGCCCTTGAGGTCGTCGAAGAAGGAACCGACTTGGAGTAATATGCAGCTCAAAAGAGCATTGCAGCCGTAGAAAAAGAAAAAGTTTATTATGACAGTGAGAAGTATCAAGAGTTGTGACCAATCTGTCCAGGTTAATAGAAACTTTAACACGATAAGTGTTATAGCAGATATGAGAATTGATAGCGTCATCTTTAAACACTTCCTAACAGAAGCATCACTGATACGTTGAACTCTCAGAAGGTTCAAGTAGATCTCAATTTTATAGATAGTGTTTTTGTTAAAATGAAACCATAAAATAGTAGCAACGACATTATTGATGCTACCAAAAACTTGTAAGTTTGTCGATAGAATAGTCATAAGATCGCTGGTTAGAAAGCTGCCGTAGAATGGGTATGGAGGCACTACCAAAGATACATAGAATGTGCAGGTCAAATCTACGATGCCTATTGCGAATAACAGCAACCAACAGTAGGTCTTATGGCAGAATAGGAAGAGATAGTTGAAGATATTGTCCATTCTGAACGAATCGTCCTGCTGTCCGAAGCAAACTAACATCAAATACATTAGGTAAGGTCAGTAATCATTAATCGTTAAATATTTACGCTTACTGAAATCGATAAATAGAAATATTTATAGGATTTGGAATGAAAAAACCTCTTATATAATCAAATATACTTAAGTGCTCTAATGGCGTAAATTAAATCAATACATGGATTCTGTTCAGGTCCTTCAAAAGTTAAATTTATAGTAACTCTTTTGTTTCTTTTCCCCTAAAATGGCATATCCGAATGGAATCGGAGACGTTGCAGATCCTGGAGATGTATGAAAATTCCGATACGGGTGGAAAATAGGAAAAGGAAAATACGGTGTTGTCGACGATATCCGAAAATTGAATATGAATACCGTGAACGCAGCATATCCGATTCCTCAGTTAAGATTACTTCATTGGTAGTTTTGCACCAATGAAGTAATCTTAACTGAGCAACATTGGTAGAATAGTCATGTTTACTAAGCTAGATTTAAAAGTTGGATACAATTAAATGATAATCCGTATTAGGAATCTGGTGAAAATTCCCATCAAAGCAAGAGTTTATGGGAGTCGGCAACAATAAGATTTGTAACCAAGATGTCGAGGTATTTATAAAATTTAATACGATAAGTGTTATAGAAGTTATGAGAACTGATTAAATTATCTTTCAACACTCAATAACAGAAGCAACACTAATAAGTTGAACTCCCAGAACACTCAGGTCGACTTGCAAAACCGGAGTTAAAAGCTGTATATCATCAAAGTAAAATCTATCCCAAGGAACTGGCGCATTTTCAAAGATGACATGCCAAAATAATGTGTTTGTTTCATACTAAATCAACATTTCGATATGAGCTGTCCGAACGTTGGGTGCCGCATGAACATTTCTAACGATCTCTTAGCGCAGTTTAGGATGTAATACTAATCCATTTAAATCCAAGTTAAGTTGGCTCCGGTTAAGTACTGTAGATGAAACTTGAACACACCATTATACGCCCGAAACATAAATACAGTCCAAACAGTGGACTGCAAAGGGGGGACCGGCTCCAAAAAAAGCAAAAACTATTTTCTCGGCTGGGAAAGTAATGGCGACTGTTTTTCGGGATAGTCATGGAGTTATTTTAATCGATTATTTTCAAAAAGGAAAAACATTACATGAGTATACTACACATCATTACTTGACAAGCTGAAGGCAGAATTCGCAGGAAAAAGGCCACATTTGCAGAAAAATAAAATCCTGTTTTATCAAAACAACGCACCGTCTCACACCTCAGCGGTTGCCATGGCGAAAATCTACGAATTACTGTTTGAACTGCTTGACCATCCGCCTTACTCACCAGATCTAGCCCCAAACGACTTCTTTTTGTTCCCTCATCTAATAATTGCGCTCGGAGGACAGAGATTTTCGTCAAATGAAGAGGCAATTACCTTCGTGAACAATTATTTTGCAGAGAAAAATGCCGAGTACTTTTTGAACGAGTTACAGAGATGGGAGCATCGCTGGGAGAAGTGTGTAGAGTTACAAGGAGACTATGTATTTTTGTTAGGTCGGAAACTTTTCAGACTACCCTCGTATACGTGACTGAGCGTGAGTTGATATGATGAAGATGTTCAGAAGATCAACTCCGATTGTGGTATATAAATTACACTGATGGAAATGTAGTCAGAATTTTTCCATTAGGCACAGTTTTTTTGTGACAGCTACTTTTTAAAATCTGATTTTAGCGGATTTTTTTACCTGTCATAGGAACCTTTACCTCTTATGTAGCGATTTTATCCAAACTGTATTTAAGAATATGTTGTATTCTTGTATGTTGTATTTGTAATGTTATGTTATGTCGTTATGTTAAAACGAGGCTATGCAGGTTCATACATGTTTGGACATGCTCAGACCTGTTCATCTGACATTGTGATGTGTCAGTATTGAGTTGACTGTGAAATATTTCCTTCCTTTCTTTTCGGAAGTATATAGCGTATGTAGCGTTTTAGTGCTTTGTTTTTTCATCACGCCAAGAAAGTGTGTAAATCATGTAGACAGTTTCTGCTATATTTGTGGTGAGCTGACCATCAAGTCTCAGAGGCGAAATTTGACCCTACTCGTAAAGAAGTGTTATCAACTATACTTTGGCTGTCAGACTGGTGATATTGGTAGGAGCTGGGCCCCAAATACATGCTGTGTTTCGTGTATTTGGGAGGAATTCCTGATTGGGTGGAAAAATGGTGCACATCATATGCCATTTGCAATTCCCATGATTTGGAGGGAGGCAAAAGATCAATTAAGTGATTGTTATTTCTGTTTGACAGATATTAAAGGAATCACATCTAAAACAAACCATACAGTTAAGTAGCCAGATTTTCAATTTGCAATACGACCTGTCTTACATTCTGAACAGTTCCCTGTACCAACCTGTACCACTACGACCCGTGAACGAGTCTGTGGGTTCAGTACATGGTTGAGACTGTACTGTTTCATGGACAACGGTTCTACAAGGAGGTGACTTGTCCTAGGCCACACTCAACCGCCAGGTTTTCCCCCTTATTATGGGTACCCTATTTTTTATAATTTTTTATAGAGGCTGGGTGAGCCTCAGGAGGGTCCTAGATCCTATATGATCCATCTCCGGCTACAAACAGACTAAATAAAAGTAACTGCCCGCAGCGGGATTTGAACTGGATATTGGACAAACGCTCTAAGCTCCTAATTAATTACAAAAGACTCATTTACATGACAGTTATCAGACCTATTTGGACATACGGAGTTGAGCTTTGGGGCTCTACTAAACCATCCAATTCATCTCGTATCCAATCCTTACAATCCAAAATCCTTCGTAAAATCCTCAATGCTCCTTATTATGTCACAAAAAAACTCATCCATCATGATCTTAATATCCCATATGTTACTGATTTGGCCCAAACTAGATACATATCCTTCCATGACAAGCTCCATACGCACTTGAATCCGCTAGTCTCTCAGCTTGCTTCCCATACTATTCCTGATAACCCTCCGAGGCGTCTGAAAAGAAGATGGCCTCGAGATCATCTACTATAGAACTTTATTGGAATGCTACCGATGAGTAGTTTCTCCACAAGTGTTTTTCATGTCATATACTACATTTTAGCACATTTACTTGTTACAATACCATTATAGTTGTAAATATCATTAAATTAAAAAAAAAAAAAGAAAGTATTTTCGACCACTCTGATTGTCAATCAGAGAAAATCTTCCCATAAAACCAACGGAAAGCGAACCATTTAGGAGTGAGGGAAATGTGATTTGCTTTACTGAAGGTACCGGTTTGAAAAACGACTGTGGCAGATACAGAGAAATACACCTTGGATCTGAAAAACATATATAAGTCATGCATAATTGTAAATATTTCATAATTACCTTCTTGTTTAATTCATTACAGGAATAAATCACCAGAAATATGGGAAATGCAAAATATGGAATGGATGTTAGATGGGAAACATCTATCCAGGAATTTTCGGGCCGAGAAGGGTTAAATAGAATGTAAAGGACACAAATAGTGAGAAGAAAAGTCCAAGTGATAATAAAGAACATGGGTACTTTGAACAGATGACATATTTTTTCAAATATATTGGAGATCCTTTGGCACTTTAAAACAGAATCCTCATATTTATTAAAGCGAATAAAATTATCGTAGAAGGAACCAACTTGCAGGAACATGCAGCTCAAAAGAGTACTGCAGCCGTAGACAAAGGAAGAGTTTATTATAAAAGTCAGGAGAATCAAGAGTTGTGGCCAAGAAGTCCAGGTAAATATTAAATTTAACCCAATAATTGAGATTGCAGTTATGAGAACTGTTAGCGTTATATTTAAACACTTCCTGACAGAAGGATCGCTAATAATGTGCACTCCCAGAAGGACCAAGTCGCCCTCAATGCTATATATAGTATGTTTGTTGAAGTAAAACCAAAAAATTGAAGTTATCACATTACTGATGCTTCCAAAGTTGGTAAGGTAATTCATCAAATCAGCCGCACGATCGTCGGTTAGGAAGCTGTAATATTTAGTGTACCGAGGTAGTACTAATAAAACGTATAACGTGCAGAACAAATCCACAATGCCGATTGCGAATACCAACAACCTGCAGGAGAGTTTATGGTAATAAAGAAAGAGAATGTTGAAGACATGATCCATGATAAAGAAACCTTTCTACTGTCCAAAGCAGACTAACACCGAATATTTTATGAAAGGTCATTATTTATTAAATATATAACGCTTATTGTAGTGGCTACTCAGATATGACATGTTGTAATACAGTATTAAGAATGAAAACACGGGAATCGTCAAATTCTCTTATATAATCAAATATACTTAAGTGCTCCATTGGCGTAAAATTAATCAATAAATTGATTTTGATCAGGGGCTTAAAAAATTGATTTCATAGCAACTATAGGATTTTTGAATACATAATAATAGGTCGGGGAAAAATAAATTGCTGTTACCATCCAATTCCTTACTCCGATGATGATTAAGTCACCTGCAACACGATCCAACCTCCGCCCAGGATGCTTAAATCGAAACGGGTTGGATGAGGGTTTTGTAGAGGATGATGATGATGCACTTCACAGCAAAGACAAGTTTATTAGTTAGGTGAAACCCAAGTCCATAATAACAACTAATCGCTGAGACCGTTGTGTTCTGCGTCTGCGCCGAGATTCTGTTGTCCATCAGTCACTTGTGGAAGTAGTGCTAAATCCGATACTTGTTCAAAAATGTAAGAACCAAATTCATATTTGGCACCAATTTGTTGGGGAAGTGGACTGATCCGACAACCATATACTTTGTCTTGTTTTGGATTATACAATCGCCTGATATGATTCGCCGATCTTGTTATATCGCCAGCATACGCCAATAGTTGTACTGTCCTGTTGAACACCTTTTGTCTCAATTCCTGATTATGTGACAGCTTTTCCAAGGTGAGGTTAAAAAGAAGGGATAAGAGAAGCCTTAATTTTATTTCCTCCCTGGCCGCTTGCACTATTCGACCACTATCATACTCATCCTGACCAGCTGGACAAGTTTAGGGCGGACATTCTGTTCCACGAGGACCTTGTACAGTACATCTTAATCACAAACAGATTCTGTGTCCTAAAACCACAGTTTGTTATATGTTTCTAAAATTTGACGATGAATGAAAATCTGCTCAATCTAAAACTGTTTAACATTATACGAACAGACGCGTTTGATGAAGATGGACAGACCCACACTTTCAGACATATATTGTACATGACTATTCACGATACGATAGACAACTAAACAAACTTATAAAAAACATAATGCTTGTTAAGGCCGGATAGTTTGATGGTTTTATAAAAGATAATTTATTTTAATTGTAAACAATCAAACAAATATTTTCTAAAAGAAAGATTATTTTTCCTTTGATTTGTTTTTCATCTTTTTTTGTAAATATAATAATTTAGACGACTATTTTCATATTTATTTAAAATAATTTATTTTATTAGGCAATAGGAAACAGTTGCCTAATTAGTGATAAGTTTAAAAAAGATCGGCTGTTGTTTTCTGCGTCTGCGTCAAGCCAGAAAGTGTTGGCATGATCTCCTCAAAGTGCACATTGTAAACAATAGCAGAGCTGTTTTTGTGGAATTGCAGATACACCAATTCGCTGCCCACCGGCAGTTGGAATTAGTTCAGTTCAGTTTGAAACTCGTCAACGAATCGACCTGGTCATTGTCTCGAATCCTCCTTCGCCCTGTTGAAGTGAGGACCGCTGACGTTTTTGAAATCCTCGGAGGTCTAAACCTCCTCGATCGCCCAGCCGATAATCCAACAATCAGATAAGGAAGTTTTGTTTTTTTTTGTTCACAATAGTTCAACTGGCCAGCCAGATTTACTAAAGTTGGTAAATATTTATTTATTTTGTGATTTGAACATTTAAACATTTTATTTGTAATCAATTAGGTTCGATTATAATTGTTTTCTTTTGTTATTAGTCAGTTTATAATTTAGTATATGTAATTTTATTTTCATCATTAAACGTTTAAATTTTTCATTCCTTTTCATTCAATTGTTTTTGTTATCAGAAGTATCATTTTATTTTGAAAGGATGTAAACTGGATTGAATTTATCTAATAATTCCTTCACTGAATGAAAACCTTTTTTCAGTCATTTGTGCAATACAACTTTATTATACGTTTCAACTATATGTCATTTTCCATCCATCTAAGAACTTAATCTTTATCATCTTGAAAAGAGTTACAAGTCAACATTTCTCTGTAAATTATTAAATACAATCACAACAATACAACAAATACACATTTCTTAAAATTGTCCATAAATAGAAGTATAGATACCTTTTTATTATTAATTGTCATTTACTAAATTTTTTTCTTGGAGGTCCATTGTCCTCCATGGTCCTTTTGTTAATAGTTTAAACTTTGGTCTCTATTAATAATATATTTTATTTATATTTACATACTAAAACTTTTCATTTAAATCTACCATAATTAAATTACAAATTAAAAAATCAATACGTAAAATTTATTAAGTTAACAACATTATTTTATTTTTAATATATTTTTATCAGTTATATACATTCTTAATTAAAATAAATCAGATAGGACTGAAAAGGGATATCTAGGTAACTGTTGGGAGGTTATAATGTGTTAGGTTATCTCTCTATGTTTTTAAAGTAGAACATCCCATTTATTATTTTCTTTTTAACTTCAAAATAACTGATGAATATAATTTGCTTATTTCTCCTGCCTCTTTCCTATCATTCACTACATTATCTATTTTGTCATTAATATATAATGCTTCAAGAAATGGACCTCCAAGAAAATGTTTTAGTAAATGACAATTAATAATAAAAAGGTATCTATACTTACTTCTATTTATGGACAATTTTAAGAAATGTGTATTTGTTGTATTGTTTTTAATAATTTACAGAGAAATGTTGACTTGTAACTCTTTTCAAGATGATACAGATTAAGTTCTTAGATGGATGAAAATGACATATAGTCGAAACGTTTCCACATAATAAAGTTGTATTGCACAAATGACTGGAAAAAGGTTTTCATTCAGTGAAGGAATTATTAGTATCATTTTATTTATTCTGAAAAATATGGGATATTTAATAAAGGGATTCAATCAGATGAAATGGGATTTGGTGTATTGAATCAGGAATTTATTTTTCCCTATGCATTTCGGAGCACTTATCGAGAGGTCCTACTATTTCAAGGGAGCTCAAGCAATGGTCAAACGAGGGACATGGCCAGAGGCAGAACACTTCAACTCTAAATTCAAAATAGAGTTACTACCATTTATAAAAGGCATCGACTTTGATCAACTTTGTAACCAAAGAAAGGCAATTGGATAGTTAAATATATTTTCAGGTCATTAATTGTTACTTTTATTTGTATATAATGTTTTGTTGTGCGATAAACCCAATTCGTAAACTTAATTCGCATTAAAATTGTCTATGATGCAAAGCCACCCGTAAGTTTGGTTGGGGAACGGACCCCAATCAGCCATAATTCTTGGATCCAGACCAATTTGTCCTTGTCCTTGAACCCTGATGTAGTAAGTCTGTATGAATGACACTGATGAATCTTTACCTAATAGCCTGGTTATGGAGCTGTATATAGTTTGTTTTTTTTGTGTTTTTTTCTTACCCTCCTAATTTATTTATTTACAATACAAAACAAATACAAACTTATATCAAACGTGTAACTCTTGTAACTGAGGTCAAGTATTACGTTTGATATAAGTTTGTATTTGTTTTGTATTGTAAATGAATAAATTAGGAAGGTAAGAACGAAAATAAAAAACTATATACATGTAAAAAAACTTTATATAGCCAAACACCTCTTCTAAAAAATATATATAACAAAAATTATATATACTAGTATAAATTAATTTTTTTTTAAATTTATTTATTAAAATATAAATCTGCATTGTAACAACTCAACAAGTAATATAATGAATGATTCATAAAGGCAATGATGGATAAAGGTAATTCGAGAAACAATCCAGTGGTAGTACTCTAACAGCAAATTAACCTTAAAAGGTCACGAGGCCATCTTCTTTTCAGACGCCTCGGAGGTAACTGTGTTTCAGTGGGAATAATGTAACTGCAGAAAATAAAAATATAAATATATTAAATTTTCTTAGTATGTTAAAAATTGGTTGAATATTATAAAAAGAAGTTGTTCTTACGTTCAAGTAATTGCAAGATTAAAATTCTTATAAGAGAAACAACTCTTATTTGTGCACGATTCCTGAGTTTTCTTCACCTAAGTTTGGTAAGCTGCTAGTCACCAACATAACTTTTTCCTGGGCATTATTTGTCTTCAAGGCTGAAATCTTCCTCACGATTTACTTTTACCCATTGTTCACCTGAGTAAAATAAATTAAATGAAGATCTTGGTTTATCTTAGTAATTTCTGTTATTTACCCGCAGAAATAGTAATATAGGAAGTTATTTATTCATATAAAAGAAGCGATCAATTATTATTACTAATCATTTATTAACATAATTATAATTAGTTTACATTTTAATCAACTGTGAATTTTCGTTTCCGTATTTGATTTTGGAATGAAGTTTTCTAACTTGGTTCTGGAGATTCCAGAGGGTCCACGCGTGACTGAAGAGGTTTAAACAACTCAGCGCTATACAAACTACGCTACCCCGCTATCTACCATAATGCGTCAATAACTGATTTTCACAGGATATCATAAGAATTGATGGAACATAATGAAGTGAGAAGCCCTTTGAGGGACACGATAAAGTAATTATTTGGATCTGTTAAGAGAACTGACACATAAAGAGATAGATGCCACTCCAACGGTTCGAACTAACCTAACAACTAATTTACATCCCGCATGACATCTGGACCACCAGCAACAGCTCTTTATTGTAATTGTAACTTGGGTTGAATCTATACAATTAACATACTTTATTGTAGTTATATTCTGCTGGTTCTGGTTTGAGTCCTATATACTCACGATTATAGAAGAATAGTGACGATAGAACCTAAAACGTAAATCTTTTTTTTCGTTTCACCCTCTTTGGGGTACGTTGGATCGATCATTCCTTTGTGTATTGTTCTTTTCTTAGTACCCATTATTTCTTCATTCTTCTGATCTTCTTTTCCTCTCTTCGTCCGAAATGATGGGTTTGGATTTTTCTGTAGATTTGTCTTGGAACCTTATGTTTTCATATTTAGTAATTAATTTAGTTGTTCGATTAATGAGTGAATTTTCTGAAAACTTTAATTCTGCTAGGTCTTTCTCAGTTTCTTTAAACAAGTTGGGTTTTGTTTTTCGGTTACGGAAAAAGTCAAAGTATTGTTTGGTTAATCTGTTAGGGTTCATTCTGAGAAGATGACCATAAATATTTATTCTCCTTTTTCGCATAGTATCTGAAAGTTTTTCAATTTTTACAAAGTTTAATTCTTGATGTATACTATCTTATTATCTTAAAATTTTGGTCCTATGATTTTCCTTAAAATTTTCCTTTACTTTAGCTCAAGTTTCTTCATTTGACCTTCGAAGTTCATGTGTGTTTCTGCTGCATATGGTGCTTCTGGCTTAATCACTGTCTTGTAGTGTGTAATTTTGGATCTCCAGGAAAGATATTTTGTTGTTGGAAGGCCAGTTCAAGTTTATTGAACTTTTTTACATTACATCAGTTTGTTTGCATTTACAAAAATGTAAATATTACGTGTAAGTTTTCTTTTTTACCCGATTACGACTTGAGAGAGTAACATAATGTCTATATTTAAAGATTTTTTTTTAAGAAACATCAAGACTGATTTACATCAGTAAATAAACAAACACCATGAAAAACTCACATTTCTTCTGTCCAAAAGTCTCCATTTTAAAAATCATACTGTATTAACAAAAGCTTTTAAAAAGAAGAAAAAAAAATCATTTAACTAATAGTCTAATTTCTTAATGATAAGGTCCAAGAGTAGGAGATCAAACAGTAGGTCTCCTGTATATCCATATAACATATGTTCAATAACCCAACAAATCTATATATTTCTTACTAGTCGTCCACCGTTAGTTAACAACATAACAACGTCATGGTATATTTATTATATTATATTACATGGTAATAGATAATACATGGTATATTTAATATATTATGACTGTATATTTTCAAAGAATCGCCATCTCCTCTTTGAGATGTCTCTGATTCTGATGACTACATGTATGACGTATACTCACTCAGTGAGACACAATGACGTACCTACACTACTATGTGACGTCGTTGAAGTAGGCGTTGATAAAACCTTGACATTGAGTCATCAAGTTACGCGTGGGACTACAAGCTTCCTGCTGGACTGTTTCAAGAAGACTAGCGATATTTCGTGCATCCTTCAGCCGCTGATGATAATTGATGACTTTCGGGACTAGTCTCTGTGGCAGATTTACATCTCCTAATGAACGATCTCCGGGTTAGAATATTGAATATCCGAAAAGAGTGATTTCTGTTCCAGTAGTTTGTTCGTCCTTAAATACATATTCCCCGATATTTATCGCTGTGATTTATCGCATATTCCTGATCGAAAAGTCCTTGAATGGTGTGAATCTTCAATAGGTTTCTGTTTTAGACCTTTTGGAAATTTGGCAATCTAATGTCTCTCGATTGGACTCTTTGGGTAATATAAAAGTGAGAAAAACACTGAATTGGCCTTGGACAAAGTCTATACTTCTTACATATATATTGTACATCTTGACTCTTCTCAAAATTGCTACATAGACAAACACTTTTATTTTTATATTATAATATATACATAATTTACATATATATATTTTTAACAACGAATATAATATTGTTATTATATCATTCAAGACATTTATAATAACAATTGGCGCCTTTATATAAACCTTCGTATTCTCAGCTTTCTTTGATAGTTTTTTTTTTTTTTATTTCAATCAAAAGGAGGTGCTAAAGAACCTCCCATATATCTATTGGCGAAAACCGCATGAAAATCCGTATAGTAGTTCTTGAGCTTACAGCGAACAGACAGTCAGACCCACCCAAGGACTTTGTTTTATAATATGTATAGATGATAAGTACATAAGATATAAACAAGCTCAAATAATCCTCTCTGAAATCAACATTTGAAAAAATGAGATAAAAAAAGTGTTATAAAAATTATTATTAATAAGGGTTCAATGGGTGTTCCTTATTAGTGGAAAAACCTGGGAATAAATCACCAATAACAGTCTCAACAACGTACTGAACTGAATACTTAACCCGTCAGTTCCCAAATGTGAACCACTTATGAACTTTAATTTTTTTTTACTTATTTATGCTTATTGATCTCTAAGAAGAATAAATAAACAAGTTTTAAATTTTTCTATGCATTAATTAATCCGCTGGGAAGGTGCCCCCTGTAGGGTGCATTGGGCATCCGGATAACAAAATCACTCAATTTCATAAACTAAATCAAATTATCCTGAATAATAGAATTGAATAAATTTACTTTTTTTTAAATTTATTGTTGTGAGATGTAGGGATATAAGTTAACAAAAATCAATATAAATATATATTTGTTTATTTCACTTACATTTACCTAAAAGTAAAAAATATGAAAAATATCATGTCGTATAAAATAAAATCAAGGAACAGTCCTACTAAAAATAAAATAAATCCTTACTTATTAGCAGCGTTCAGAACTGTAAAATATTCTCTGACTTTTGAAAATTTATCATTTTTTTGGGAGCTTATTGTTGTCGCAAAGTATTTTTGGATTTCGAGGAATCTATTTCTTCTCACACTTTGGGCTACTGTTTTGTTATAGGTATCACTTTGAGTCTCCCAAAACATTCTAATATATTTAATTGTCATGTAACCCGTAAGTAACAAGATACTTACAACAATTTTCATTTCTTCTACACTTACGTTCTGAGCATGATTGTGCCTCAGTGACCAATGCACCCTACAGGTGATGCTTACTTTTAGATTGGCTCTGAAGTTTTATTTTTGGTGGCTTATATATAATATTGCTACCATTTGTTCCAGAAAATGCCCACCTAACTATAAATGCAAAAATAATTTGAGTACTTAAGTTTTTCTCGTCATGGTGAGTGAAAAGAGAAGAAAAATTGTCAACACCAACAGAAACCAGAACACTACTGAGTTTGAAAGATTATATTGTCTAGACCACACCTGATATCAGCTCCAAATGTGTCCTACCCTTTGACCTAGTTCCAGTAGTACACAAAAACATCGCTATAACCTCGAAAAAAAATTTTTTTTATAGCACATAACAAAAAAAGTGACTGCACCCTAGGGGGTGCATTGGGAACTGACGGGCTAAGGTAACATACTTTATTAAATACAAATATTAAACAGTTGGAATAATGGAATTATCAACCTCCTTACACAGAAATGAATGTTGTACAAAAAAAAATGGGGCGTATACAAAAAAATGACTGTTTCACCTTCCCCATGGAGAGAAGATGGCGCTAACAGTATCTTTCGACACACCACACTCCCTAGCAAGTTCGCGAGTACTTGTGGACGGATTTGACTCAACAGCTTCCTTCAGAACATAATCAATATCCATTAATGGTCACCCGGAGCCCTTCTTCCTTTCCAACGTCGTATCTCCACTGCTATATTTTTCAATCCAACGCCGCGCAATGCGCTGGTCAAGGACACCTTACCCTTCATATTTAATAATTTAACGAGTTGATTCAGCGGGCGTGATTTTTTTTTATGTCTTAAAATTACGAGAATTTCGTAGGACACTGTCATGTTTCTTCTTTAAAATAAATAAATAAACTTAGGTTTTTTTTTAAGAAGTCCAGTGTTAGTAAACAAGTTTAGAGAATGCTCCAATGGGGTTATTAAGTGTTGGTAAATAATAAATAGCATTAACATATTTACATACTTTTGAACTCTGGAATTTTATAAAACGGTCATTTTTTTTTTATACACCCAATTTGATAGAATTTGTATATACATTTTTTATAGAGTTATAAGTAATTTTATACAGAATAACTAATATGGATTCTATGAAAATTAACTAAACATTTTTTCAAACATACGGTAAATAATTACAAGACATAAAAATATAATGGATTATCCAATAAATCCCTTACCTTAATTATGGAATAACAAAAAATAATAATAATAAAGTACACATGTGTTGGTGCAAAAATAAATTAAACAAGAAGTAATGAAGAATTTTGAATACTTACGTATAAAGTGACTATTTAAGATATTGAGATGCCCTGCTGTTCTCACAAAACTAAGAAGTATTTCCAGTACATTTCAGGTACCTTTAAATCATATTCAACTATTTTTATATTCACTATTGTTACGGTCAGAGCGGAAAGTAGGACCGGCTTCTGATCTGCCTAGAGCGGATTAGGCAAACAATGGGATTAAGCGGAAGGGATTATAGAATGGCGTAGAACCTTCTAGATCGGTCTAGGTGGTCCTCGTCCGTGTTCCGAGTAATGCCCCACCACGACCTACCTTGCCTATATAAAAAGGACAGCGTTTTCGGCCGCGGCAGTAGTAATAAGACCTAGTAGTATTAAGACGAGTAGTAATAAGACGAGTCAGTAGTAAGCCAGTGAGTAGCAGTTGTTAACTAGTGGCAGTGTGTGTGAGTTAGTTAGTATTAGTATCAGTCTGTAATAAGTGCTTAGTGAGCAACAGTGATAATTAGTGGCCGTGTAATAAGTGTAATAAACTGTGTGGCAGTTTGTCATATTTGGAAAGTCTTACGGTCGGTGGACTTTAGTTAGCGAACTGTAAGTGTTAATTTGTTATTGTAAACTATAGTGTAATATTATTGTATTTGTACAAATTTATATATAAATAGTTTAGTTATTTAGTATTAGAAATACCTTATATTGTTTGTATATTATCTTAGAAATTAGATAACATTTAGTAGAATATTGTTATTGTAAATTGATATTAGTTTAATAATTTAACTGTTTTAAATAATCTCATTGTATTCTTTTTAATTTGTTAATAAATATTAGATTCTTGAATTAAGTAATAGTTTAGTCCATTTTACACCCAGTAGCCCGTAACAAATTGGTGTCAGAAGTGGGATCTTGTGTAATTGTTATTTTGTCTTGCTTTTTTGTAATAATTGGGCTACTGTTTGAAAAATGGCTTCTCAAAGTCTTAAATTGATGGATTTAAAAGTTGCGGATTTAAAACGGGAATTAGAAGAACGTGATCTGGATTCTTCCGGAAATAAAAGTGTACTGCAACATCGCTTGCGTCAATTTTTTGTAGAGTTAGGGGAAAATCCAGATGACGTTCTGTTTGAAACTGATTTAAGCAAGTTGTCTGCAACTTTTAAAAATGAATTAGGTACTGTAAAAAATGAGTTAAGCAATGTAGAAAATAAGCTAGGTAATGAATTAAGCAATGTTAAAAATGAGCTAGGTAATGAGTTAAGCAATGTAGAAAATAAGCTAGGTAATTTACAAAATGAGTTAAGCAATGTAGAAAATAAACTAGAGTCTAAATTAGGTACATTAGAGACTAAGTTAATGGAAAGTGTTGAGAATAAGTTAGCCGATGTAGATAATAAAGTAGCTGATGTAGAATCTAGGTTAGGAGAAAAATTGAATTCAATTGAAAGCAAACTTAGGCAAAGAGTGGAAGCTATAGAGGGACTTATGAGCAACCCACCGACGAACAACACCGACCGTTTCCCCGAGGTCAGTCTTCATAAAACTATTCTGCCCGCCAATAATGGGACGCCACCAGCTCACAACACCATTCCAGTATTCGACGGAAAGACGCCGTGGGAGGACTACATGACTCTCTTCGAAACAGCGGCTTCGATCCACGGGTGGTCACAGGAGACCCAAGCTTCAGCGTTGTGCCTGGCCTTGCGTGGAGACGCCTTGAGAGTGCTGCAGGGAATGCCCATGTCGGAGCGGTCTAACTACGGGAAGCTGATTAGAAGGCTGGAGATTCGTTTCGGCCACCGCCACATGGACCAGCTATATCGCTCACAGCTAAGAAACAGGGTCCAGAAGGACAACGAGACGCTGCAGGAATTTGAAGCGGATATTGCCCGGCTGGTGAGGAACGCCTACCCATCGGTCACCGACTATGTCTACGAGAGTTTGGCTGTCGACAAATTCCTGGATGGACTTCGGGACCCAGAGACACAACAAGCAGTGAAGCTCGCCCGGCCGAAAACGTTGGGAGACGCATTATCTCAGGCCATGGAGTTTGAAGCTGTTAGACAGTCTGTACGGGGCCATGCGCGAGTTCGAGCAGCAGAAGTGGAACCTAATGTGGTCCCTAGCATCGAAGACATTGTGACGAAAGTGTTGGATGCTCTCAGGACCCATAAGAGGGAGATACGCTGTTGGGGCTGCGGCCAGCTTGGACATCCTAGAAGCAAATGTCCAACCCGTAACGTCAAAGCCCCCAGGAAGGCCATCAGAGTTGCGGCGATAGGAATCAGAACGAACAGCTTCTACGTTGATGGGATGGTGAACGGGCGGCTGCGAAGCCTTCTAGTGGATACCGGCGCGAGCATGACAATCTTGAACTCCAAGACACTTCCAGCTGAGAAGATCTTACCAACAACATGGGCATTACGGACTGCCACGGGACAGCCAGCCAAGGTCTACGGGGAGACAGTTGCCACCTTCATCATCGGGGGTCAACATCTGAAGCACCGCGCTCTCGTGGCAGAGATCGATGAAGATGTCATATTGGGCATGGACTTCATGATGGCATACGGGATCAAGCTGGACATGTCGAGAGGTGTGCTGACGATGGGAGACGAGGAAGTCATACTTCGGCAGGAAAAGGACTTCTGCGCACGAGTGCTGCTACCAGAAGACACCACTTTACCGGCACGGAGCCAAATCGTGACGCATGGGACGGTCGAAGGCCATCTACCCGCGGGTCAATGTGCACTACTCGAACCTGGAAGGCACGAAGAACAAGAGGTTGGACGCGGCGTACTGGTTGCTAGGTCTCTCATCATGATCGGACCTACCACTCCAATTCGGCTAATGAACCTGAACAGCTTCCCGGTAACGCTAAAGAAAGGAACACCGGTCGGTGAGTGTACCACCGCTACCTCAGTGGTTCGTCAGCTGCAACGTCATCCCACCGAGCTTCGAGGGCTCCCAGAGGAACTAAAAGGATTTGTGGATGAATCATGTCGCGACCTTTCACCTGAACAGAGCGAGGAGGTGAAAAACATGATTACCCGATGGCATGACATCTTCGAGATCGGCCCAGGACCGCGGGGTAGAACGGATATCGTCCAGCACAGGATTAACACTGGGGATGCGAAGCCTATCCGACAGGTCCCGCGGAGGCTGCCGTTAGCTAAACGGGAGGACGCCGAGGAGATTATTAAGGAGATGGCAGCTGATGGTGTCATTGATCCTTCGAGTAGCCCCTGGATGTCTCCTGTCGTATTGGTGAAGAAGAAAGACGGAACGACAAGGTTCTGCGTAGACTACCGTCTTCTAAACAACGTCACCAAGAAGGACAGTTATCCGCTTCCCAGGATTGACGATACGCTGGACACCCTGGAGGGGTGTAAACTCTTCTCTACCTTGGATCTCCGCAGTGGATATTGGCAGGTTGGATTGGCACCTGAAGATAAAGAGAAGACGGCGTTTTCAATTGGCACTGGGCTCTGGCAGTTTACAGTAATGCCGTTCGGGCTTTGCAATGCTCCTGCCACATTCGAGAGGCTGATGGAAAACGTGTTAAGAGGTCTCTCTTGGGAAGTATGCCTGGTTTACCTAGACGACATCATTGTGCTGGGAAAGTCCTTCGCTCACCATCTGAAGAATCTGGAGAAGGTCTTCGAACGACTGCGTGCAGCGAACCTAAAGTTGAACCCGAAGAAGTGTAATCTCTTCCGAAGGCAAGTCAACTACCTGGGGCATATTGTGTCAGACAACGGAGTTGCTGTTGACCCAGAGAAGATAGCAGCGATCACCGACTGGCCAGTACCTCGAGATAAGCACCAGGTGAGAAGTTTTCTCGGGCTCTGCACCTATTACCGGAGGTACGTGAAAGGATTTGCTGACATCGCAAAACCTCTTACCAGGCTTACCGAGGAGAAAAGGACTTTCCATTGGGACCACGAGTGCCAGGCATCCTTCGAGGAGCTGAAGAGAAAATTGAGTAGTGCTCCTATTCTGTGCTATCCACGTCCCGAGGGCAAGTTCATACTCGACACAGATGCCAGCAACATCGCCATTGGAAGTGTGCTCTCTCAGCTCCAAGACGGAGAAGAAAGGGTGATTGGATATTTCAGCAAGGCACTCTCAGCTCCGGAGCGCAACTACTGTGTCACAAGGAAAGAGCTTCTGGCAGTTGTAAAATCCATAGAGCACTTCCATAAATATCTATACGGAAGAAGGTTCCTGCTGAGAACGGACCACGCGGCTCTAATGTGGCTGCTGCGATTCAAGTCACCGGAGGGACAAGTGGCGAGGTGGATCGAGCGCCTTCAAGAGTACGACTTTGAATCTGCTCATCGTTCTGGAACGAGCCACAGGAATGCGGATGCGCTGTCAAGAAGACCATGTGAAGATGAAGAATGCAGGCATTGTTCCCGACAAGAAGAGAGGCAGGGGACAGTATTGAGGACAACGGTTGTTATCGACAGTTGGCGGGACACAGAGGTGTCAAAGGAACAGGACGAGGACCCGGACTTAAAACAAATAAAGGAGTGGAAAATATCGGGGCGAGGAAGACCGACCTGGCAGGATGTTGCTCCAATGTCGAAGAATGTAAAAAAGAACTGGGCCCAATGGAACTCCATTTTAGTGGACAACGGGCTGCTGAAACGGGCATTGGAGAACGCGGAAGGAGATCAGCGCAGGCTACAGCTCATCGTTCCAAGGAATAAAGTGCCCGAAGTGCTTAGGGAACTACATGACGGTGTAACTGGCGGCCATCTTGGAGTTCACCGTACATTGGAAAAAGTTCGTGAACGCTTTTACTGGGCAAACCTTAAGGACGATGTGTTGGACTGGTGCAGGCGTTGTGCGACTTGTGCGGCTTCTAACGGACCAACAAGAAGAAAGAAGGCCCCTATGAAGAAGTACAACGTGGGAGCACCGTTCGAGAGGATAGCGATTGACATCGCTGGCCCTTTCCCTGTGACAGACGAAGGCAACCGATATATTCTCGTGGCCATGGACTATTTTTCTAAGTGGGTGGAAGCGTATGCCCTTCCGAATCAAGAGGCAGTCACGGTTGCAGACGTACTTGTGAAGCAGCTCGTCAGCCGGTTTGGAGTACCCATGGAACTTCACGCTGACCAGGGAAGAAACTTTGAGTCTGCAGTCTTCTCCGGGATGTGCGAAGCACTGGGAATACGGAAAACCAGGACGACACCTCTTCACCCTCAATCGGATGGCATGGTGGAGCGCATGAACAGGACAATGGGTCGATATTTGTCTAAAGTGGTCTCCGAGCATCAGCGAGACTGGGACCAGTATCTTCACTTGTTCTTGTTAGCCTACCGGAGTTCAGTCCATGAAGCAACGGGGCAGACCCCCGCATATGTGGTCTTCGGCCGAGAACTTCGTTTGCCTTGTGATCTGAAATTCGGGTTCAAGCCAGACGAGGAAGTTAACGGAGAGGAATACGTCACGAATCTACGGAAGCGGATGGATAATATCCACGAAAAGGTTCGTGCAAACATCCAGGGAGCCAGTGACAGAATGAAGGAGCGTTACGACATCAGGGCAGAGAAAGGTGGATTCCAACCTGGAGATTTGGTCTGGCTACATGATCCTCGAAGAAGGCGAGGCTACTCACCTAAACTTCAGAACTCCTGGGATGGCCCGTTTGAGATCATCAATAGGATAAACGACGTCATCTATAGGATCAGAAAGCAGCCAAAAGGAAAACCCAGGGTAGTCCATTTTAATAGACTGGCCCCATACAAAGGAGACCATGGCCCGACAAAAGACCAGCAAGTCAGGTACCTCAACAACGTGGAGGCCAGTAAGGTATCAGTTGCACAACCTAAGGTACAAGGTTCCCGTGGAGTAACTCAGGCAGTATACAGAGATATCTTCTCGTTACCCGCGGACTATTCTCTGGCCCATTGTGTAGCCGAAGATCTGAGGACTTCCCGAGGGATTGCAACCGTCTTCAGGAAGAAGTTTGCTGGAACTGAGGAACTGGAACGCCAAGGACCACGCGTCGGGAAAGCACTCCACCATACGCACGAAGGACGACACCTGTTCTACTTAGTTACCAAGTGTGCTACTGATCAGAAGCCCACATATGACGCACTGCGGCGAAGCCTCGACGACCTGCGGAGTAAGCTTCTGAGACTGCGTGTCACCAAGCTCGCGATCCCTAAGTTGGGCTGTGGATATGACGGCCTGGAGTGGAAGGTTGTCAGGAACATGCTTGAACAGATATTCGCCAACTCTGGGTTCGCCATATTGGTGTGCACGTTCAACCCCTGGAAAGGAAATGCGTCTCCATCGAGGGAAGCTCATGACCGCCCGATTTCTCCGGACTATGCTCTGGGGCAGAGCACTTTTAAGGAGGGGGCAGTGTTACGGTCAGAGCGGAAAGTAGGACCGGCTTCTGATCTGCCTAGAGCGGATTAGGCAAACAATGGGATTAAGCGGAAGGGATTATAGAATGGCGTAGAACCTTCTAGATCGGTCTAGGTGGTCCTCGTCCCTGTTCCGAGTAATGCCCCACCACGACCTACCTTGCCTATATAAAAAGGACAGCGTTTTCGGCCGCGGCAGTAGTAATAAGACCTAGTAGTATTAAGACGAGTAGTAATAAGACGAGTCAGTAGTAAGCCAGTGAGTAGCAGTTGTTAACTAGTGGCAGTGTGTGTGAGTTAGTTAGTATTAGTATCAGTCTGTAATAAGTGCTTAGTGAGCAACAGTGATAATTAGTGGCCGTGTAATAAGTGTAATAAACTGTGTGGCAGTTTGTCATATTTGGAAAGTCTTACGGTCGGTGGACTTTAGTTAGCGAACTGTAAGTGTTAATTTGTTATTGTAAACTATAGTGTAATATTATTGTATTTGTACAAATTTATATATAAATAGTTTAGTTATTTAGTATTAGAAATACCTTATATTGTTTGTATATTATCTTAGAAATTAGATAACATTTAGTAGAATATTGTTATTGTAAATTGATATTAGTTTAATAATTTAACTGTTTTAAATAATCTCATTGTATTCTTTTTAATTTGTTAATAAATATTAGATTCTTGAATTAAGTAATAGTTTAGTCCATTTTACACCCAGTAGCCCGTAACACTATTTTAACACTCAAAGACCATCGTCCTGGGAACAATACAGCCTCCCCTATGTAATATTCCTATAACCCTAGATGGGTTGTGTAGTGATCCAGGTTATTTATATGTAAGGAAAGTAGATTTAAAAAAAAAAGGAACAAAACAAAATGAAGTAAATGGGTTGCTTAAGACTAAGAGGAAATGTAGGAATTGAAGATATCAGGAAAAATGATTAAAGTAAAAGAACATCTGAAAAAAATATTAAATAAATGAAGTAAAACCCATGACTTCCTGTCCTACTGTATCCTTTAATAGTACTCAGCTTATCCCTGTTGAACAGATCCGCTACCTAGGACTCAACTTAGACAAACGTCTTACTTGGAACCCTCACACAAGACTGAAAAGACAAGAAACGGCTAGACGCTTCCGACTACTTCAACACATACTAGACAAACGCTCAAAGCTTCAGATCAATTACAAAAGGCTTATTTCTGTGACTGTTATAAGACCTATATGGACTTTCGGAATTGAACCAAACCATCAAATTCCTCTCGTATTCAATCCTTGCAATCCAAAATCCTTCGCAAAATCCTAAACGCTCCTTATTTTGTCACAAATAAAACCATCCATAATGACCTTAACGTTCCATATGTTACCGATTTAGCCCATTCCAGATACCTATCATTCCATAATTAACTCCAGGCCCATCCAAACCCACTAGTTTCCATCCTTGCATCCAATTCCATCCCGGACAATCCTCCTAGGCGTCTGAAGAGAAGATGGCCTCGGGACCTTCTTTAATAGAAATGTAATTAGAGTGATGCCAATGGGTAGTGCCTCTACATGTCCTTTCATGTATTTATTTATTCATACAGCATTTGTACTAGATGTCAATATTACAGTTGTACAATTCAATAAAATAATTTAAAAATAAATGAACTAAAGGTTCAAATAGGTACCAAAGAAGACCAGGAACTATCAGAGAAATGGAAGAAGGAAAAAATAGAATGAATGATAAATTATTGGTGATACACAAAAGCACAAAAAATAATCGGTCGAACATCACTTCTTTGAAAGTCTGGGTATTGGTAAAGCACACCATTCCTATTCTAATGATGGCATTGAAATTATTTTATTAACCATTAGAAAATTTTTAAGAAGCTTAAAACATTATTGATTTTGCCATTTGTCTTTATTACCATTAATACAACTCAATTTGAGTTATCAAAAGTTATATTAACTCCTAGGCTGACAATCCACACTGTCTGTAAAAAATAAAATATTAATTTATAACCAAGTCCTGCAGCCAATCTGGACATCCACCTGTGGGGATGTACGAGTGACTCCAACAGAAAAGTAATTCAAATATTCCAAAATAAAGTGTTAAGGGGCGTCGTAAATGCACCTTGGTACATCAGGAATGATGATCTCCATAGAGATCTTCGGGTGCCGACCGTGGAGGAGGTAATCCAAAAATTCGCCTGCAAGACCACGTTAACGCCGAGGCCGCCCATCTCCTCGACAATGCACTGGTGAGAAGGCTAAAGAGAAGTAAGCCCCATGAACTAATATAATTTAATATGTTTTATGTTCAGAGCTAGCGACATTTGAAGCTCCTTAATCTTGAAAAATAAAACTATATCATGTACTTATGTTTTAAGTGTTATTATTATTATTAGAAAAAAATTGCTAATACGCTCTTAAAGAGCTTGATTGTAATATAAATACATTTAAATATTTTAATAAAGCGTTGAGAAGATTAACATCAAAACGTGACTTTTTTGTCTAGCTTTAAATATACTATTATATAATTACTGGAACAATTAGTATACATCGATTGTGGTTAGCATAATAACCTATAATGGCCAAGAATGCAACCCAGCAAGTGACCTTTATATTTTTTAAAGAGTGTAAAGAATCCTTAAATATGCCGTCCTTCGGAGGGGATGAGAAATGACGGTCTCGTGCATATGCGGTGTCAAGTACTCGTTAAAGATCCATATTTTGATTTAGGACTTCCACTGTCCAATTGTCCATTTAGCCAAAGCACCATAAAATGACGGTAAATGAATAAAAAAAAACTTACATAAGAGGAAAATATACAAAATTCCTGAATAACCGTACAGACAAAGGAATTTTGCCGTGCTACTGGAAATTGTAGATCTTTGAAAACAAGTTTCCTTAATAGAATTAAACGACTGGATAATGAAGTTATACAAAGTCTGAGCGTTGTTAAGAAAGCTAAGAATGTTAATAGAGTCCTTGAGTTCCGCCATCTGAATGTAAAATCGTGGCCGCTGTAAACTGAGCGGCGAACATACCGGCGGGTTCGAGACCGGCTAAAGACAATAGGGATTCATGCAGGAAGATGAAGATAGGAAGCTTCTAACCGGCGAAATATGGCAGATCTAGCAAGCAGAGCGCCCTTGGAGTGTGCAACCCACGGGACTACATATGTTACCTTGCGCAACATCTCAAGCACGATTTTATTCTCTGAGTTCATTCATAGCGAAGAGCGCCTCACGAATTATTAACATCGTATCCCGGTATCAGGTCGTTGTGTTCACGCTTCTTTATTTATTTTTGCTCATGAGCCATGTCTGAAGTCCTAGTTTAGATTTTTTTTTTATATTCCTATTTTATTTTTTAAACTTATTTTCCTTAAATAATCACTTAATCTAAACCAACCTAATAAAACTAAATCAGACCTAATAATCAAAAACATTATTGGTAGGAACTCTACGCTACTTTTTGGTTTATTGTCGTCAAATTTTCATGTTTCAAAGTCTAGTAGATCAAAAGAAAAGTGGATCACAAATCAAAACAAAATTAAAGACAAATTTATAATTATAATGTAGTTTTAACTAACTAACTACCATCGTGTCTAATATTTCTTTGTCAGTCCATTCATTCACAACATCTAAAATAATTTCATTGGTTTCTTCGTCTTCAATGAGTTCTTCAAAAGACACGTTTTCATCAAATGGCTCAAAGGAACTTGTCGCATTACCTTCTTCATCATCAAATAATTCAGGATATTCGGCACCAGGGAGAGTATGTAGGCACCCCTTGATGAAAACATCCTGCATTTATTGAAAAAATATGAAATTTTTCAGTAATTTACCCCAGGTTAGTAAAAAGTAGGTCTACAGTTTCGGACAATGTATTGATAATCTTACGTGCACTGATCACAGTAAACCAGACATTGTATGATAGATCATACAACTATCAAACACAGTTGGTCCAGACAATGTATGATTAGACATACATACATTTTACTATTATATATAAAGCAATGGTCCGCCCAGTACTAATTTATGGCTCGGAGGCATGGGCTATTAAGAAGGCAAATGAAAAACGGCTCTTGGTGTTCGAAAGGGGGGTACTGAGGAGGATATATGGGCCCATCATAGTAGGCGAGACAAGGAGGAGACGAAAAAACCTGGAATTGTACGAACTCATTGAAGAAAACGATGTATCCAAAATCATAAAGTTGGGAAGACTTCGATGGGCTGGCCATCTAGCCAGAATGAATGATGGCGAGATTCCGAAGAAAGTGGCCACAGATGAGATCTTTGGAACAAGGAGAGTGGGACGACCGAGCGTGAGATGGATGGATGGTGTGACTGAGGACGCTAGGACTCTTCTCGGCATGCGGGACTGGAGGACTGCTGCACAGGATAGGCCAACTGGCGGAGGCTACTTGAGGCGGCCTCGGTGACGAGTTGTGCCGGCTATTGTATTGTATTGTACATTTTACTATTGATATCGAATTAGCTAAGGAAAAGCATGCTTCGGGAATACTTGAAAACGAATAATTAAACTTCAAAGAATAGGTTAAATAAAAGTTTGGATCAAAAATCATCATAAAGTTAGGAAAAACAAGGGTGAACTTACCTGCTTGGATTTACCTAGCCTTCAGTCCCCAATGTTGTTCTCTTGGGTACTGAAGGCTAGGTAGCTTTGTGGTTAAAAATGTGAATATTGCCAACCATTCTAACAAAAATTCCCTATAAATCAACCAACAACGATTTCTAGAATTAAAAAAATTCTTTCTAAAAGCCATTCCAACGATTATGTTAATGATAGTCCAGGATCCATGGTCCATTTTTTCACTTGATTAGTATCAAGCTGAATCTTCGTGAATTGCTTCGTTTCGATAAGACACCCAACAATTTCCTGTGCGAAAAACCTCGATTGTGGTAGCTAAAAGAGGTAGCAAGGATAAAATATGTCGATTTGATGATTCTCAAAAATTTATTACTAACTGGTTTTTTTTGTTGTTAAATGTCAAGATAATTATCTAAATTATTTGAAAAAATATTTTTCCTACAAAATATATGGTTTGATCAAAGAGTCCCCTCGTTCCAACGTGTATCGATAACGAAGTCAAAAAAGAAGAAGTAAAAAAAACACAGCTGTTTATCAATCATTGTTGATGACCTCGTTATCGATACACGTTGGAAGGAGGGGACTCTTTGATCAAACCATACATTTTGTAGGACAAATATTTTTTCAAATAATTTACATGATTATTTTGAGATTTAACAAAAAAAACCCTGTTAGTAATAAATTTTTGAGAATCGACATACTTTATCCTTGCTACCTCTGTTAGCTACCACAATCGAGAATTTTCGCACATTAACGGGTCTGGGTTCACTACATAATAGAGACTGTACTGTTTCATGGACAACGGTTGTGCAGGGAGGTTATTTGTCCTAGATCACGCTCAACCACCAGATTTTTCCTTTATTATTATCTTTACAGAGACTTGGTGAGCCCAAGGTGGGTCTTAGATCTCATATGATCCATCTTCGGCCAATTAGATTAAATTAAAAAATAAAAATCAGCAGTATTTTCGGCAATTGAGGGCTCTACCACTGAGCAACTCCACTCCCAATAATATCAGAAGTTTTTTTATAAAGTTTAGCTGTGTTTTGAATAAAATATAACTTCGAATTATTTAATTCGGTCATTTATAACAATAACCGAGCCTATATAGAATGGATAATTTGATTATGGTTCGTGATAGTTGATGTTTAGTGGAATAATGTTTATTTTCGAGGTAAAGCTGGTAAATATTAATATATACATCATATTATTATGATAGATAATAATAATAATTGTAAGATATTATTAAAGAAAACTAATATCTCATAATATCCTGAGTGAGCTCAGACCAAGAAATGCAGGAGTGCATTCAGATGCATTATGCAAAGCATCTTTTATTTTCATGCATCGGGGATCAGATGATTGCCTCACGCTGTAAGGAAAAATAAATTTATTTATTAATACATACATTTATAAATCCGACGAGGGTCAGGCAAAGACAGCTCTCACGCAGATATTCGGGCTTCAACGGTGTCAAGGCTAGGTCACTGCGTGTAGTATACTCTACGATAGCATTTAACGACTTTTTTCCTTCGGGAATCATTCCGGGGTAGTTTGGGAACGTGATAGGGGATGCGCAAGGCGATGGAAGGCTATGTAAATAGATATGGGAGATGCGCAGGGAGATATCGGATTGGATAAGAAGCGAGAAGAGAGACCAAATGCCAAGTCGTGAGTACGACCTCTGAGTCCTCGTTAGGATCGTTAGCCTTTCGAATTATATTTTGATTGTCGCGTGCACAAGGCCCGGCCAAAAGGAAGGAACAATATCCTTTTACTATAAACTGCTCAAGAAAAAATTTAATTTTTTTTTAAATTTAATTTATTGATATTTACAACTATAATATGATTATAACTAGTAAATCTGCTGATATGTACATTATGACATGAAGAACACTTTTTTTTTTTTAATAATTTATTCAACGAAATTTACAACTGTATTATACTAATACAACAAGTAAATATAATGAATAATACATATTGGCGTGAATAAAGACAAGTAGAGAAACTACCCAGTGTTAGTGGTCAGATAAAATCTCAATTTAGAAGGTCACGTGGTCATCTTCTTCATAGACGCTTCGGAGGATTATCACGAATTGAAGAGGTTGCAAGGCTTGAAACTAGTGGGTCTGAGCCTGAATGAAGTTTGTCATTCAATCAAAAGATTGATGTAGGATTCAAGCCAAATCAGCAACAAATGGGTCATTATGGATTATTTTGTTGGTAGCTAAGTAAGGAGCATTGAGGATTTTACGAAGGATTTTGGATTGAAAGGATTGAATACGAGAGAAATTCGATGGTTTAGTGGAACCCCAAAGCTCTACTCCGTAGCTCCAGTTGGGTCTAATGATTGTCCTGTATATGAGTCTTTTGTAATTAATTGAGAGCTTAGAGCGTTTGTCTAGTAAATGTTTAAGTAACCTGAAACGGCGAGCTGTTTCATGTCGTTTCAGTCTAGTATGAGGATTCCAAGTTAATCTTTTGTCAAGGTGTAGGTCAAGGTATCGGACCAATTTTACAGGAATTTTACAGTGGGGTGTTATTAAACGATACAGGAGGACAGGAGGTCATTGGTTTACGACGGAGGGTAAAGGCGATTTGACGAGATTTGTGGGAATTTATATTAATCCTCCAGTTTTGACACCTTTATTCAAGGTCAGTAAAATGGGATTAAAGAGTATGAGATGCTATAACTGTAAAAAACAAAACATACATTATAAACCATTTTAAATTAGGACTCCCGTAGGAAGTGACAACTACAAATTTTGTAACAAATGCGTGGAACAACTTCTTTGAATTTCAAAAACAATTATAGTCTGAAATACTGAAATTTAAAATTTTTAATTTAAATTATAAAAAATTAGTATGATTTTCATATAAGAGTCCACTCATTCCAAACCCGGGAAAATCCAATTTTTTTTTTAACTTAAGTTTTTTGAAACTTAATTTTTTCCAAATAATGAAAATATTGGCTGAAATCTTTCAAATAATATAAATAAATTGGCAGTTATGGCATTAAATAGTGTATCAAAGATATAAATTTGGTTTGTCTATTTTTATAAATAAAAAAAAACCTGTACCACTACAACCCATGAAGGGTCTGGGGTTCAGTACATGGTAGAGACTGTACTGTTTCATGGACAACGGTTCTGCAAGGAGGTGACTTGTCCTAGGTCACGCTCGACCGACAGATTTTTCCCCCTTATTTTGGGTACCCTATTTTTATAATATTTTATAGAGGCTCCTATAAAATATAGGAAAATAGGGGAAAATATACCCCCAGGAGGGTCCTAGATCCTATATGATCCATCTTCCGCTGCAAACAGACTAAATAAAAATCATGGCCTGCAGCGGGAATTGAACCAGGATTTCCGGCATGGTAACTCAGTACTCTACCACTGAGCCACTCCATGTAGTTACAACATTTATAACTTATATTAGTATTTACTTAGATGCTAATTTATTTTAATCACTAATATGATTTATTTACATTCACTTGGCAGGGATGTGGTTAAGCAAGGAGTTTCTCTATTTCTCTTTTGTAAAACAAAGCAAAGATTCACCATCAAATAAAGATAAAGAAGACATTAAAAAAGAAATAAAGCTGAGAAAGAGAACCTTGCGGGCCGAATGGGAAAGCAATAAATGTAGAAAAGGCTACGAGCCTGGGATAGGGATTTACATATTATTGCTGAAGGCTCTTCAATTTCTGTGGATCGTTTGAAGACCTATTGTAGGATACTTCTTAGTTAAAATATTTAATTTTTTTTAATATTTCATAATTATAATAATTAATATCCAATTAAAAAACTCAAGGCTCTAGTCTCTAAAATACACGGTAGACCAGTGACCAGGTACCAAAAAAGGGCTTTAGGTTGCAATAAGTTGAAGAGAGCTGATTTTTTTATATGTTGAAAGGGCATGCCTGACTAGTGGAAATCCAAGTTTGCTACCGAAAAAACGAATGGGAAAACTTTTGGTTCCTTGACTTTTATCGTAGAATCACTCCTTCGGCCGGTGTTACTCAAGAAACTCGGCTAAAACTTAAAATTTGGACTTTTGGGAAAAAACAGAACTGCGTTTGGATTCAATTTGTAGCACATTTAATCTTCTTTAAAATTATTACTTATAGATTTTTTCAAAAATTTCGAGATTTTTTGGCCTCTAAAAGTTTTCCCATTCGTTTTTTCGGTTGCAAAATTGGATTTACACTACTCAGACATGGCCTTACAACATATCAAAAATGGAGCTCTCTTCGATTTTTTGCGAGAAACTTTGTTAAAACTCTGTCTCAAAAAAACGACCCGCTGGCCTATATTTGGACTATTGGGAAAAAATTACCAAGAGGCGTAACTCAGAATCTATTAGATCTACAGGCATCAGTTCGTGCTTAAATTAAAGCTAATTAAATTTACTACAGCTTCATACCCTATAACTTTCATCGTAGGATCACTCCTTCGGCCAGTGTTCCTCACGAAAGTTGGCCAAAACTTAAATTTTGTATTTTTTTTTTAAAATGACAGATTTTCCAAGGGCGTAACTCAAAATATATTAAAGCTACAGAGCTGCAATTGACTGCAATCTATAATTCACATTATAGAAAATTTAATTTACTTTAAAAATGGATACAAATGTTTTTTATTAAAGAAACGCACCGTCTAGGAGATATAGGCCAAAAACTGAAATATCTTGCACCAAACATGGATTTCCACTAGTCAGACGCGCTCTAACAACATATAAAAAATGCAGCTTTCTTCAATTTATTGCGACATTCAAGTACCTGACCGCTGTCCTTTGGAAAATACTTACCAGTCAAATGATGCATCAGGGGATCAATAATAATTCAAATCAATAATAATTCTCTCCTTGCCTACATTCATGCAGTTATGTACCATTCGTTATATTTACTTGTTGTATTGCTAGGATACAGTTGTAAATTTCAATAAATATTTTTTATTTTAATTTTCATTGTTGAAACTCAAATTTTTATTTAAATCTATGTAAGTATATTATTATACTTTAATATGCATCCCTCCATAAGAACTAATTTTAAAAAAACAATAAACAATATGAACTAGACGATGGTTAAACAATTAATTGGAATGATGAATGCGGAGATGATGGTGTGAGGTCCATTGAGTGAGCTGGCTTGGAGAGTTATGGCTCACTCGCCTCAAGAATACTGATGATGGTCTTTGTAATAAAACTCTGGATCTTTTTCTTTTCTTTTTCACTGGCAACAATTCAATGGGTTTTTTTTTCTTGTTTTTTATCTCTCTTTGCAAGGCTAATTCCTTTTAAAGTTTTGAATCTAAAAAAACCTCTCAAATGAAGATTTGATTCCTGAAATAACTGTAATAACCACTTAAAATCTGGATCTTCGCATAAAACACTTTATGACAAATAACATTTTTAATAAAAATATAAAAATGTCTTCATATAAACTAAATTTAACTTGTTAAAGAAGTCTTCTAACTTCTATTCCATGAAAAAAAAAAACCAACTGGTTTACAGAAGTTTATAAATACATGAAAGTTCGTTAGGCGAATAAGTAAAGGTCAAATAAAGGACAGAGACAAAATTTTTTTCATTTATTTCTTGATATTTACAACTATATTAAAAATACATTACAAAGCTTTTTAGGATGTTTTTTAATAAACGTATAACATGTTTATTCGTTTAACGTCACATTATGCTCGTATGACTAATCAGAAGATCCTACAATGGGAGTTCTAAATTTTGCCAATCCAGGTTTAATTGGGATAGGATTCTTTAACGAGTACCCGACATTGTTATCGATTTCGCCATTAAAAAAAGGTATTCCCAATTCCCACACAAAACAATTCATAAGGAACGTGGATATCCTCAGATCGGAAGGTAAGAAATCAAATTGACCACGTTCTCATAGATAGTGGATATAACTCAGACAATTTGAATGTGAGAAGTTATCGAGGCGCAAAAGTTATCCGATCACTTTCTAATTAAGATACGTTTTAGGCAAAAGTTAGGTAAGAGAACTCAAGATCACGAAAGAAACGATCCTGGCGGATAGGGGTGACAATAAGAAGTTGGAAGAGAAGTTATTGAGTGGCGAAGACGATGTTGAACCGCCTGTAATGAAAATTTTGGAGTTGATATGAGTAATGAATGTCCCCGGCAAGTTGATGTCGCAGAGACTGTTCCCGATTCTTAAAGAAACCAGTTGAATTTCTATTAACCATATTAACGACGTACACTGGAACCCAAAGTTCGCAATATCACTGTGAGAATGCGCAATCAGGGTGAACAGTATGTTGATATCGCATAGCCGGTTGGCGTTTCCCAGGAAGTCCCATGTGTTAATGTGTCGCAGCACATCAAAACTCTAAGAGCTGATAAAAATTTTAGTTCCAGAACGATTTGCACAATGCCTAGGGAGATTTTCAATGTAGTTCAAGACGGTTTGGTTAGGCCTGGGACGAGAAAAAAAGATGCTAAACCCTTTTGTGAGCAACTACCAACAACCAACAGCTAAAAATAATCTGGTGCAACAAAAACCGAGAAGTGGACACCAACAAACTGCACTGAAGTCAGCATGGACTGGGGCATTGTACACATCGCATGTTCTCTGTAGACACTTCGGCGCCTGCTGTCACTTCGTCAGTGTTACTCTTCTAACATGAAAACCCTTAACACTTCTTATCAGCAAGCACCTCTGCGATATCAACTTACCGGTGAACTCATTTTAACAATAAAATTGCAAGCTTCAACTGCGAACAATAATATTGTGCAGTTTACATTACCGTTATATTTAACAGAATAACTTTGTGAAATAAAAAAAACTAATTAGAGTTATATAGAACAAAATATTTTTTAAAACATCAATTAGACATTAATTTTTTAAACTATAAAATATTTAAATTTTATCCATAGCAGCGCCGACATTAATGTTGAAGATTACTTAAATTGGAATATGAAAATTATAATAATGTTTGGATTTAATAATATACCATATTTTTTTGTGTTCTTTAATGATACGTAACATCATAATAAAAAACAACCTGTATCACTGCAACCCAGTGACAGTTCTGTACATAATAGAGACTGTACTGTTTCCAGGTCAACGAAACTGCAGGGAAAGTACTCTGTCCAAGACCACGCTCAACCGCCAGGTTCACCCACAATAAGGACACCCACTTTATAGTGGCTGAGTGAGCCAAAGAAGGGTCTGTAGATCTCACAGAATAATTAGGTGCTAACTATAAAAAATAAATAACTGCAGAATAGGGTATCTGTTCCGCAAGTTGTCGCTTTGAGTTGAGTTACAACAACTGTTTATTCTTTTCATTTTTAATAATTAAAAAAAAATACAAGTTATCGTTAAATTTAGAATGGAAAATAGAATGAGAAGATTTCTCATTTAATGTAATGAGAAGATTTCTGTAATAATTTAATAAAGAACTAAATGTTTCAACTAACAATTCAAAGTATAGATGATATATATTCTTATTTGAAAAGAAAAGATATGTCCAGGACCGGGACTCGAACTCGAGTCTTCCAGATCTGGTTCCAGAGTCCCGGTCCTGGACATACTTCTCTTTTAAAATAAAAATACTTAAAAATTAGTAACAAATAAAATAAAATAAATTATATAGATGATATATGTTAGTTGAAACATTTATTTCTAGATGAAATGATTACCAAAGAATACACATTCCATTCTCTTTTCCATACTACAAGCTCATGATAACTTGTATTTTAAAAAAAAAATATTATATTGAATTGTAAAACTGTAATATATACATCTAGTACAAGGGCTATATGACTAACTAGATACATGAAAGGACATGTAGAGGCACTACCCACTGGCAGCACTCTAATAACATTTCTATAATATAAGGTCCCGAGGCCACCTTCTCATCAGACGCCTAGGAGGATTGTCCGGGATGGAATTGGATGCAAGGATGGAATCTAATGGGTTTGGATGGGCCTGGAGTTTATTATAGAATGATAGGTATCTGGAATAGGCTAAATCGGAAACATATGGAACGTTAAGGTCTTTATGGATGGTTTTATTTGTGACAAAATAAGGAGCGTTTAGGATTTTGCGAAGGATTTTGGATTGGAAGGATTGAATACGAGAGGAATTCGATGGTTTGGTGGTGGCCCCATAGTTCAATTCCGTAAGTCCTTATAGGTCTTATAACAGTCACATAAATAAGTCTTTTGTAATTGATCTGAAGGTTTGAGCGTTTGTCTAGTATGTGTTGAAGTAGTTGGAAGTGTCTAGCTGTTACCTCACAGTCTTGTGTGAGGGTTTTAAGTAAGACGTTTGTCTTAGTTGAGTCCTAGGTAGCGAATCTGTTCAACAGGTGTTAGTACTATTAAAAGATACAGTAGGACAGGAAGTCATGGGTTTTCGGGAAAGGGTAAAGGGAATTTGATGGGACTTGTAGGAATTGATTTTAATTCTCCAATTCCGACACCATTCTTCGAGGCTTGATAAATGCGATTGAAGGGATTGGGATGCAATATATGGGTCGTTACTAACTGATAATAGACATGTGTCATCAGCATACTTACTGATGAGGGTGTTAGGATGGGTTGGAATGTCAGCTGTATATACTGTGTAGAGGATAGGACCGAGGATGCTACTTTGATGAACACCCAGCAGACTGGGAATAAAGGGAAGAGTTTTTTTTTTTTTTATTATTTTTTTTTTTTTTATTTAATTCAATGATATTTACAACTATAATGGTATTATATCTAGTAAATGTGCAAAAATGTAGAATATGACATGAAAACACTTGTGGAGAAACTACCCATCGATAGCACTCCAAAAAGGGAAGAGTAGGAACCATTATGATTTATTTTAAATGTTCTGCCAGTTAGAAAGGAGCAAATGATTAAAAAGTATGTAGGAGGAAGGAATTGTCAGATTCTGTAAAGGAGTCCTGGATGCCAGACTCGATCAAAAGCCTGTTCTACATCGAGAAAGGCTCCCGTGCAGTACAATATACGCTCCAATGCAGAGGAGACAACATCTACCAAACGATGACATAGCTGGATAATGGTTCGAAAACCAAACTGGTGGTCTGGGATTATGTGGTTACTATCTAGGATAGGATACAGACGTTTTAGTATGAGTTTTTCGAGGATCTTGCCCATTATGGGTAAGAGGGAGATAGGACGATAGGAGGATGGGAGTTCTGGAAGCTTTTTGGATTTTGGGATCATTTTTACTATAGATAGTTTCCATGTATCGGGAAAATAGGTAGAACGGATTACAGAATTATATATGTATGTGAGGAATAGGATAGCTTTTCGAGGAAGGGATTTTAGGATGTGAGCTGTAATTAGGTAATGTCCAGGAGCTTTACGGGGAAATAAACGATGAATAATATTGGATATTTCTGACGGATGAAAAGCCTTAGGTGGGAGAGTCATTTGGAGTGGGATATCCAGTTCTGCTTCAATACACTCAATTTGAATAGGGTTGAGGATATCAGGGTGTGGATTAAAGGCTTTGAAGAGGTGTTGGGCGTATATGTGAGATTTTTCTTCATCAGATCTGGACCAAGTTTGATTTTCTGTAAGCAGAGGATGATTAAAATCTTTGAATTTAAGGATCTTTTTGGTGGTCGTCCATAGTGATTTGTTAGTAGTCGTAAGATTTTTGAAAGTATTAAAAACTAAACGAATAAAACGTTCAAAGTTGTTGTAACTCAACTCGAAGCGACAACTTGCGGAATAATTACCCAGAATAAGATCTAATCATAAATTGACTCATCAAAGTACTCATCATTCAAAAATGAGGTTATTAGTTAAATGATTTTTATTTCGCCATTTTTCTGTAATAAAGTATATTTAAAAAAAAAAATCATATATCATCAAAACTAAATCACAAAAATCATCTCCAAAATAAAAATATAAAAATTATATTTCTATTTTTTTCTAATAGAGAAGCGGTATTCCAAAACAAGGATACCGATATTCAAAAACCCGCTTAGACCTGTTAACAAATTATATATTGTCTAACTGCAATTTACATCTTTATCTTGAAGGCAGATATCTGTTTATCCTGCCAGTTGTTCCATTCGCAAATCTCCAGATGTTCGGCTCAGAAGTATTGCTAACTTGCGTGATGGTATGTACCGAATTGGGTGTTGGTGTGTTTAGATTTGAATTTTAAATTGTATATATACTACTGTTATACGAATCTGAATAGAATTCGCATGAATACGATTGTGGCTAAGTGTATTATTCATTTGAAATAAATCTATAATCTCTAAACATGTTTTTCTACACTATAGTACAATATAATAATATACAATGTTATATAGTACAAATTATCAAGAATTTATAGATAGACTAGTGGAATGTAAAAAATATTGGAACCCGGAATCTGTGGAATGCAACAACCACGCATAGTATAGTAACATAATTTAATTCTAGAACTAGGTCCATTTTGAATAAAAATTAGTATAAATCTTGCCAAAAGATTACATAATAAAAATGATAAAGTATTCACAAAATTAAATAAAATCAAAAATACTAAATAACTATTTAGAACAAAAAAAGGGTTACAAGGATTAAAATACAGACTAAGGATACAGGACTAAGGATTTAAATTAAGGAAGACTGTAGATACATGAAGCGTATTGAGAGTTGATTTATTTGTACACAAATGAATCCTTGATATATTGTCCACAGAATGGAGGGAAGAATCACATTAACTCATCTTAAAGGTACAACCTCGGGGTATCGAAGGTAAATCGTAGAAAGCAATTTAGAGTAAATTGTTTTATTATAATTCAGAATATCTCATATCCACAGTCCAAAGAGACCCAACCGTACTCGAAGATGTTCAATTAACAACTACACCTTAAGTTAAGTTTTGATTTTTCCGATTGATTACATTTTAATTAATAGATATATTACTTTTCACGAGTTTTTCCACATTTTTATTGTTTTAAGGTTTAAATTAAAAATGTGAAAATATATTATTTATTCTGTTGTGAAAATAACTTCAATTAGTCACCTAAAATCTAAAATATGTGATTTATTCCCATCAGCACATTAAATATTCTTTCAACTATTCATAGAATAAGTTTATAATGATTACCACTGACTTTTTTTGGCCATTTTTAACTTTTTAATAGTAAAATAATCTGCCTTAGGAAAAAAACATTATGTTACTTATAATCCATAAATTATTTATTCGTATCGCTCCTTCAAATAACTATGTCATAACTCACAAAACCTAATTTTTCAATAGAGGTATTTTAAAGTTCAAGTGAGTTTAAAATAATAGCAATTTGTTTATTGGTAAAGCAAAGCATTCCTGTTGTAGTGATGGTATTGAAATTCTTGTATTAACCATTAGACAAACGTCAAATGCTTTATACTTTTTAATTTTAACTTACGTCACCATTCCCATAAAACCTCAAGTTCAAACACGATACAACTCAAAATATTATTTTATTTAAAAAAACATGATGGAAACAGAATTATAATTGCTACTGAAGGCTTAACTTAAGAAAAATCCTCCGATGGTATGGACAAAGACGCGAGGGATATCCTGGGAGTCAGATGCTGGATGACAGCTGCAAAAAACAGAGGGACTGGAAAAAGCCAGGACTCGTTACCGAGTTGTAGCACCGTAAAGTAGTAATTAAATATTATAAATTAAGTATACGATTAATTGTTAAATAAGCAACAGTGCTTTGAACAAATAAATCACTAAAAAAAATTTGTCTGTTCTTGTATTTATATTCAGCATAAAGCACATATACTATAATATTTATCTTATACCTCCCTGAGGTGTGGCGCCCGAACAGTAGCTGCCCCCGCACTCTGGCGGTTAATTGTCGTAGTTTGATATTATACAGCACGTTATTTATTACGGAATAATAGTCAAGTTTATAGCCATCATAGCAAGCCTTGACAGGGCTCTGGTACACATCGAGATGTGATTGTTTCAAGCGGCCGTGACATTCAGTGTGCCCGATCGGAAGCTGTAGCGATTTTAAAAAGGAACAAGAAGTCTGTATGTTCATGTCTATAAATATCTAGCCATTATCTCGGAACAATACGCCAGCTAGCTGTGATGAAAAACAGTTTGATAAGAGATAAAAAGATCAATTCTAATTGTATTATTCTTAATCTTATTAAAAAAAATACAAAACTTTATTTTTATTACGTCCACCATCTATACATATTATAAAACAAAGTCCTCAGCCGCGTCTGTCTGTCTGTTTGCGGTAAACTCAATAACTACTGAACAGATTCATGCGGTTTTCACCAATAGATAGAGTGATTCACCAGGAAGGTTTAGATATATAATTTGTCGAGGTTTTGTGAAAATGGGTTAGAAAATAACGATAATTGTAAGTGTAAAAAAAAGTGTAGCCTCCAGGGAAGTTTCATCGACGACGCTTCCTAATTCCTTCTAAAGCGCATGAAAATAAATTCGTACACAAAGAAATGTTTAGTTTTGTTTTCATTTTTATAATATCTACATAATAAAATATATTAGACAGACAAATTATGTAGGGATAATATACCTCAATACCTGTCCAAAGCCGGGGTGGATCACTAGTCATTATATAAAATATGGTTCATAAAAAACATGTCACAGATTTCGTAAGAAGTAATTAAGGAATATTTCTTATTTTTGTGTGTGTGTTTATTTGTTTGAGTGTGTGTGTGTGTGCCGAACAAAGGAGTTGGAGTTCGACTCTTCCCCACAAGGCCATGAATTGATCCCTATCATATTAATTTTTTTTAAAATATTTATATTTGAAAAGAAAAGATATGTCCAGGACAAGGACTCGAACCCGGGTCTTCCAGATCGCTAGTCTGGGACTCTACCATTTGTGCTATCCTGGCCTTAATCAAGCACGCTTCTCGGTCGTGGTCATATATTTTCTTTTCACTGATCCCAAGTCCCCGCGTTCTCGCTTTTTTGCGAAGTATACGAGGGGAAGAATGCTCTTTGAACAATATTTTTATTTGAAAAGAAAAGATATGTCCAGGATCGGGACTCGAACCCGGGTCTTCCAGATCGCTAGTCTGGAACTCTACCATTTGAGCTAAACTGGCCATATCTTTTCTTTTCAAATAAAAATATTTAAAAATTAATAACAAAAAAATCAAATAAATTATAAAAGAAGTAATGTTGGATAAAAGCAGTTGTGAAAAGCATGAACGGTAATGGACGGAAAGAGGAAGATAAACAAGACAGAAGAAAATGCAAACGGGAAATAAAAGAAATTTATGGTTGCAGAAAAGCTCAATCTGAGGAAATCACATACGATAATGTATCGAATTGTTTAGTTTTATTTTCATTTTTATAATATCTACATAATAAAATATATTAGACAGACAAATGATGTAGGGATAATATACCTCTATACCTGTGCAAAGCCGGGGTGGGTCGCTAGTCATTATATAAAATATGGTTCTTAAAAACTAATATATATGGTTGTTGTTCATTTAACGTCACTTTATGCTGCTATGGCTAATCGGACGATGCTACAGTGGGAGCTCTAAATTTTGCCTATCCAGGTTTAATTAGGATAGGGATTTTTAACGAGTACAGGCTCGGGTCCCCCGTTTAACGTCCCTTCCGAAGGACAGCGTAACTAAGGATTTTTTTCTCCCTGAAAAAAATCCTAGGGTCATCTGCCGGGCTACGAACCTGCGATCTTGGGCTTAGTAGTTTGTTACGCTAACCACTAGACCACAGGTGACCGTAATATATATGGTTAAAAACTAATATATATATATATATATATATATATATATATATAAAATATGGTTCACAGATTTCGTAAGAAGTAAATAAGGAATCTATCTTATCTTTTATGTGTGTGCCGAACAAAGGGGTTGGAGTTTGACTCTTCACCTCATGGCCCTTAATTGATGCCTATAGTATTAATTTTTTTAATTTTTACTGAAAGACAATCGGCTAATTTAATTTCTTTTCATTAATGTTTCATGTTTTCTTTTAATGTTTCATAGCTTAGGATGAAACTGAAAGCAGATTTTTCCCCAAGTATATTTGATTTTTATTTAAAGTTCGTTCGAAAAAATTGGATTTTAGATGAATTTTTAAAAATACCTAACCTTCTAGTATGGAAACTACTAGACAGTTAACCACTTCTACTAACTACTATTTACGGGGCTGGTCGTGCCCTGCCTGAACCCAGGTAGAGTAGACCTTGAAATTAATTGAAAAAACACTAAGGCCAACTTCCAGTCCAGAGGTTAGGAATTGTGCTTGCTATACGTGAGGTCTCTGTCTCGGTATCTCAGACTGACCTCTAACTTATCTAAGCCCTGAAATATTTGTCTCCTTAATATATATATTTATAAATATAAATTATCACATCATGTATACGGTAAACTCAATAACTATTGCACGGGTTTTCATGCGGTATTCACCAATAGATAGAGTGATACACCAGGAAGGTTCAGGTATATTATTTGTCGAGGTTTGGTGTAAATAAGTTAGAATATTATTACTATTAAATATTTTTATATTGAAGAGTAAAGATTTGCCCCCGGCCGGGATTCGAACCCGGGTCGTCCGCCTCACCGTGGCAACGCTCTAACCATTTGAGCTACCGGTGTCGCCCCCCATCTAGGACAAATCTGTTCTCATCACCAATCGAATATCCCACGTGTTCTCGCAATTTTGCGATGTATACACGAGAAAGAATGTTGATTGAACATTACATTTAATTTTAAGATCTTGTTGACTTACGTCATTATATTATTTATAATTTATTATAATTTTTTAACCATTGCTTTAATTTTTATTTTTTTATTTATGTGTATGAATGATTCTGATTAAAATTATTGTAATATCTAAGTGTTACAATCCAAAAGCAGGGACGTTCTATGGAGTTGAAAGATTTTAGGGCATTTTAGCAAATAAATTACCAACTTAACTAGCACTGAGACGGCTGGTATACGTTCGAGGATACACCGAGGTGTAGATGAGAGGATTTCAGAGGATATGTAGATGGAAGTTTGTAAGCAGTATTCGGTGATATTTAAATCCTTCGGGTTCACTATACCCTTGGATTCACTACACTAAATCCTTCGAGATAACTAAGACGTTTGTCTAAGTTGAGTCCTAGGTAGCGAATCTGTTTAACAGGGATAAGTGGAGTAATATTAAAGGATACTGTAGGACCGGAAGTCATCGGTTTTCGGGAAAGGCTAAAGGTAATTTTATGGGACTTGTTGAAATTGATTTTAATTCTCCAATTCCGACACCATTCTTCGAGGCTTGATAAATGTGATTGAAGGGATTGAGATGCAATATATGCGTCGTTATTAACTGATAACACACATGTGTCATCAGCATACGTGGAGATGAAGGTGTTAGGATGGGTTGGGATGTCAACTGTATATACTGTGTTGAGGATAGGACTTAAGGAACCATTATGATTTACTTTAAATGTTCTGCCAGTTAGAAAGGAGCGAATGATTAAAATGTATGTAGGAGGAAGGAATTGTCAGATTTTGTAAAGGAGACCTGGGTGCCAGACTCGATCAAAAGCCTGCTCTACTTCGAGAAAGGCTCCCGTGCAGTACAATCTACGCTCCAATGCAGAGGAGACAACATCCACCACACGATGACATTGCTGGATAGTGGAGTGGGATGTTCGGAAACCAAACTGGTGGTCTGGGATTATGTGGTTTTTCTAGGATCTTGGCCATTATGGGTAAGAGGGAGATAGGACGATAGGAGGATGGAAGAAAAAATAAAAATAAAACGTTACCACAACAACCCGTGAAGGGTCTTGGTTTAAGTACATGTTAGAGACAGTACGGTTTCATGGACAAGGGTTGTGTCGGGAGGTTCTGTCCTAGATCACGCTCAACCACCAGATTTTTCTCACTTATTTTGGGTACCCAGTTTTAGAGGTTGAGTGAACCCCAGGAGGGTCCAAGATCGAACCTATACGATCCGTCTCCGGCCGCTAACAGACTATTTGCGGCATGGCAACTCAGTGAACTACCACTGGGCCACTCCGCTCCCATATCAGAAAGTAAAGAATAACAATAAAGTTAAATCACATCTAGGTTGTAAGGCGATAGTGGTCTCTTGCCTCTGGTTGGTTTCTTTTGCTACTGTGAGTTTGGGTAGGACTTCAATTATTATCTTTCTATTTATTTTTCAATTTATTATTCTCCTGCTGTCCTTTTGATGTCCGAATTAGTGAAAGATCAAATGGTATTTTTGAGTCTTTAGTGTTGTTGTTTTTGAGTGGACGGTGAGACTAGGATCTCGGAATCATTTAACTGGAACGGGAAAAACTGGGATGTTCCTTTAGTTCCTGCTCGCAGAACCCAGATCTAAAATTAGCACGCTCTAGCGGATGTCTATAATAAGACCGAACCAAGCGTAGCATTAAATGTAATAAACTATACTGAGTCCATTGTGTTGTTGTTACTTAAGAAAACATCAGAAGCAAGTATTTTTTTCTGCAACATCTGCTAATTAAGATTTTATATTCCTCAGTACTCCCCTCAAAGCTTTGAGTAAATTAAGGGATCAATGGAACAATATAAACGGTAAGAGTGGAATGAAATGGTCAGGGGGTGCAGTCAATGACCTATTTGTGCCTAAGTAGTAGAAACAACAACAAATTTATTTGCAATTTTACATATAAAAGCAGCATAAGTGTGAACACGTGTTCCGGACTTCCTTTACATGTTTAAAGAACAGTGATTTTAATTAATAAAAGTTATCTTTTATAAATAACTTTTACAATAGCAGGAAAAATATAGAAAAAAAACACTTAAAAATATAATAATGCTAAAATAAATAAATAAAAACGATAATAATAAAGTAAATAAATATAATAATAATTAAATAGAAAATAAATAAACAATTAAAAATAGCTATAAAATAAATACAGATAACTTAATTACAATACCTGCAAATAGTGATTTGTTAAGAAAGGAGTATATGTTTTAATAGGATGTAATTAGTTGGGGGTGCAGTCAAGAAAACACAGCAAAATAAGTGAAACTTATTGTGTTTTTATGTGCCGACGTTTCGACCTACTGTGTAGGTCATCTTCAGGGCTATGAGAAAACAGACAAAAACAGAATAGACTGTAAAAATACATAAGATAGAGATACAGAAAACATAACAAAATGTAGAGATATTGAAAAATTGAGCGAAAAAAGTGAAGGATATATAATGAAAGGATATATGAATAAAGATGATTACATAGTAGATGTATAGAAAGGTGATAATGCAAAACAAAATACAAAGAGAGAAATGAAGTTAAATAGAAAAAATAAAATGAAAAAGATATAAAAATAATGAGTATGGAAAACTTAGTATAATAAAGATAGAATTGTATTGCAGAGAAAAAAAATATAGTATGAAAATAGACTCCTGGGGAGTACCATAAGTGAAATATAAATTTTAACTCTCTCTTTGTATTTTGTTTTGCATTATCACCTTCTATACATCTACTATGTAATCATCTTTATTCATATATCCTTTCATTATATATCCTTCACTGTTTCACTCAATTTTTCTATATCTCTACATTTTGTTATGTTTTCTCTATTTCTATCTTATGTATTTTTACAGTCTATTCTGTTTTTCTCTGTTTTATCATAGCCCTGAAGATGACCTACACAGTAGGTCGAAACGTCGGCACATAAAAAATACAATAAGTTTCACTTATTTTGCTGTGTTTTCTTGACTGCACCCCCAACTAATTACATCCTATTATAATATCTACCAGTCAACGAATTTCTTTCCTACGAGTATATGTTTTCTTCTTTTGTGCGTATAGCGTCGCAACGAACGTTTATCATAGTTACCGATTTCTCGGATTAATTGGTTTTCGGAAGCTGAAGTTTTTTCGAAGTATGCTTTTGTTTCGGCTGAAACATATTGTTGTATAGTGGGAAGTTCGAGATCTCTAAGCATAGTCGATATTTTCGTGTAGCGGGGATAATTATTGATAATCCTCATGCATAGGTTTTGTACCCTTTCAAACTTTCTACAATTTGTGGTGCAGGTTGAACTCCAGACAGGTGAGGCATAGGTTATCAATGTGCGGATTACTGTTTTGTAAAGGATTAGTTTGTTTTTAGGGCTTAGCATGGATTTTTTTTATTAAAATATGGAAACATTTTGGTTTTTTTCGTTTTTTCGGTTTTCCTGTTGATGTGCTCTGTGAATGTTAAGGACTTATCTAGAATTACACCGAGGTATGTTACAGAGAAGTAGAAATCAGCCGATCGTCATTCAGTAAAATTTAAAAAAAATATATAATAGGTATAAATTAAAATAATTTTAGCTGATCAGAAAATATCGATAATAATGTTTTACAGAAAGTTTCGTTGTGATCAATGAGTTTTTTACTGAATCATTTAGGTTTCGTCAATAGATATACAGAGAATCAAATTCTGTAAGAATTTTTAGTATGGAACAGTAAGAAGTCGGCTTTAATTGGAAAAAACTAACTTTACCACAACTAATGATGAATATTAGATTAAGTACACTGTAGGGACTGAATTTTAATAGTAATATTATATATGATAGTATACTGAACTTTGAAATATTATAGTAATACAGTATTACATGCATGTTCCTTAAATGTGGTATCTTTTTTTTTCCTCGGAAGGGCCTTAGTGACCACGCGAATATCATTATTTTCACATCTTTTCGGGCCCCTTCTCTCCTTCCTTCTTTCTTCCCACCTTGTCCTCTTCTTTCCCTCTTTCCTCGGTCCACGCTATTCCTTTTCTCGTATCTCTCTTTCCCACAAGGACTTTAATTTCTTTGAGTCTCTTCCCATAATCATCCCTATCGAAACAGTCTTGATCTGCTATTATCAGTATCTCTGTATTCTAGTTTCTTCCTTCATCACCACCCCCCGATACTCTTGTATCCTACCATTTTATAGAAGATTTCTCTATTTAATCTCTTCGGGTGAATCCTCACCATCTGTCCGTAGAACCTTAATCTTCTTGTTCTTATGTCCGTTTCCAAATCATTTACTTCTTTGTATATTTCCTTCAGGTCTCAACCTATAGCCCTCCTGTGTTATTTAAATTTGTTATTATAATTAATAACTTCAAATATTATGTTTATCATTAAATTGGTTAACAAGAGGAATACCTAATAAACTTTACATGGACAATAATACCACTAGTGATGTCAAATTAGTAACATAAAATTGCTAAACTCAGTGTCACATATGGCAGTACATATATGCACGCAGCAATCGCAGACTGTTACCGTCCTAATAAATAATAATTACTCCTTAAATAGTGTTTCAACATTTTGTTTTAAGATTTTTTATTCCTCAAGGTAGTATACTTGCCCAATCCTTTATACAGTTTATACAGCAGACATTCCAACTCATCCTAATACTATCCTTACCACGTATGCTGATGATACATGTGTATTATCAGTCAACACCAATCCAGTTATTGCATCCAACAAACGCTCTAACCTCCCAATTAACTACAAAAGACTCACCTACATGATCATCATACGACCTATTTGGACTTACGGAGTAGAGCTTTGGGGCTCCACTAAGAAATCAAATTCCTCTCGTATCCAATCCCTACAATCCTACGTAAAATCTTCAACGCTCCTTATTTTTTTAAGAATAAAGTCATCCATAACGACCTTAATGTCCCATTTGTTGCTGATTTGGCCCGAACCCGGTATCTATCCTTTCATAACAAACTTCATTCCCACTCAAACCCTCTAGTTTCAAACCTAGCTTCCTCTTCTATTCCCGATAATCCTCCGAGGCGTCTGAAAAGAAGATGGCCACGTGACCTTCTTAGTTGAACTAGTGATTTGAGTACTACCAGTGGGTAGTTTCTCTACTAGCCATTAACTCATGTCATTATGTATCACATAGCTTATTTACTTGATGTATTATTTTAATACAGTTGTAAATATCAACAAATAAATTTAAAAAAAAAAGATTTATTATTAATACTATACAGCGAACAGTAAACAGACTTTACAAGGCTGATTATCATAAATTTGATTAACAGGTTGTTAATTCTCCCGTAAAATCCTCTTGTTAGGCAATATTTGTAGGGTTTTTATATGTTTTTAAAATTTTATTTTAACTAAAATACGAGATGTTTACTGTTGCGTCAAATGACATTTATCTTATTGATACGTGTTTTACGTCGCTTCTGTCAGACAGGGTCATAAATTTTGTAAGAGAGGCTACTACAGGAGAATATTAAGGGCATTCTCCAACTTCTGCCCTCTTCAGCATTTTAATGAGCCTGACTTTAAGCTAAGGTATTGAGCGATAATTTATTGGACTGAGAAGGAGAAATGAATTGCAAAGCTGTTATATGTTATGAAATAATTCGTTTCATAAACATTATGATAAGTTGGAAAACTATTAATAATCCCGATTTATTTCTGGGACGTATCGAGTCGTTTCACAAGAAATGTTCGTTTTCATAGGAAATGTTATTTAGTAAAAAAACTTTATGAAATCAAAACATTTTTATTGAAAATATTTATTCGTACTTTCTATACATTTTTCCCAACATATGTTAAATTTTCCATCCCTGGATTTTATGATGCAATGAAGTCTGGAGATGCGTTTTTTTATCACCATTTTAAAAAATATTACACTTCAGAAAGTTGTCCAAATTCCTGAACAGGTGGAAATCAAAAATTGATTAGTCTGGTGAATAAGACTACGGGAGGACTTTGTAACCCATATTGTTTAGTTTCTTCTATTAAAAACATAGGTCCCTATGTTATGTTTTTATAGCATTATGCCAGTACGATGTGGGTATGATTATTTCACCTCTGGACAGAAATGAGAAATGAATTATTTATTGATGAATTAATCTGAGTTACCAGCTGAAAATTTCTCAAACCAACGGCGAATATTCGTTACAAAACCCTTCCCCGAACACGATGGTTTCTTGTAGTAATGCCTACCGAGTGTCCATGTTTATATTTGGTGGCATACTAAACAATGTTCAATTGTAGTAATCTGTACGTGTAAACATAGTAAACAAATGAATATCACAAATTCCACATTGAAATAAAAAAATATATATATGAATATTATGATTATTCCTTACACTTATTTGCCTTCTCGAGAAAGTCTGTTACTATACTGCCGATCCAATTATCTATATATATAAAAATGTTAAGTTCGTTTGTGTATGCTTCAAAAACTCAAAATGTTCTGCATCGATTCAGCTAAAATTTTACCATGATGTACAACACGCTCTAACGATTGTTTTTATCTATTTTTCACGTTACTAACATAACCCTAACTGCGCATATATATATGCTGAATTTATCAACTTTGTCTTATCGACACGTTCGAGGTGTCATTTTTTTCAGCTCGCTAAGACAAACAAAAGTGTTTATATACATTTTCCCCATTAAACGCAATTAAAGTGAGATAAAAATTGTTTTTAATATAAATTAATCGGCCAACGTTTTTTACGTATTTTGTTATTTTTTATAATTAAACAGTTTTATTTATAAATGAAACAGGTGATAATCCAAAGAAAGAATCGAGGTCGTTGGTTTTTGGGTTGTAATCTTATCTCTTTCTTCTATTCCAGTGAAATCGTATGCCTTGCAGGAAATCGTATTTGGGTCGTCGTACTCGCCACGCAGAAGGAGAGAGAAGACGGCTTTCAAATATGACTGAGGAAGAGCGAGCAACTGTACAAGAGAGGAACAGACTTAGCACTAGCCAGATGCGTAACGCGGAACCAGCAGAAAGACGAGCAGCTAGGCGTGAGGATGCACGATTGCGAGCACGGCAGTCGCGTGGTGCAGCAACAGATTTGGTTCGTTCTCAACGGAATGAAAGTGATAGGGTGAGAACAGCTAATACACGAATCCAAAGAACAGCAGATCTGAATCTGCAATACAATCGTCTTGCATTCCGGTACGATCCAGCTGTTACTTATACTGTTGATTATAGTTCAGCATGTCAACAGCAAGTCAGCATGTTGTCATTGGCCAGATGAGTCAAGTCTGTACCTACTGCAAGGCTCTGAGGTTCAATAACGAAACAAAAGGGATGTGTTGCGCTGGCGGAAAAATCAAATTGCCACAACTTGAAGCACCACCAGAGCCATTGAAAACTCTACTTGCTGGATCTACCGCTGAATCGAAGCATTTTTTATTAAAAATTAGGAAATATAACTCATGCGTCCAAATGACGTATTTTGGTGTAGAAATTGTGACTGCTCAGTTCATGCCAAGTTTTAAAATCAAAGGGCAAATATACCACAAAGCTGGATCACCACTCCCGTTTCAAGATAGTAACCATAAATTCCTTCAAATGTACTTTATCGACGATGATAGAGATGAAATCGATGCACGTTGCGGAGTAGATACATCGCTACGAAGATCCATCCTATAGGCTATGTTTTATTTCGATTAATGACCGCGATATTTTGTTGGCAAAATTATATTTCTTTCTAACCTGCTGCATTTCTGATATGTTGCAATAGCATGTCCGAGTAGTGTAAGTCCATATTTGCAACCACAAAAACGGGCGGTAATACTTTTGGTTGCCGAAAAACTTCGAAATTTTCGGAGTTCTTTCAGTTTTTGGCCTCCATCTCCTAATTGGTGCGTTTTAAGGGAAAAAAAACAACCTTTTTTTAAGTAGATTAAATTTGCTACAATTTGAGCCCATATGCAGTAGGTCAAACAGATCGTCAGTTAAGTTCCAATATACTAAGTGTTTACCGGAATCTAATATACAAAATTGTCGTGTCACATGTTTGTAACAAAACTCCTCCAAAACGACTTGACCGATTCTTATGAAATTTATTGTGTATATTCAGTAGGTCTGAGAATAGGATGTAATTTTTCATACCCCTAAGTTAATTATTACATACTATAATTTGATATAAGATGAATAAAATGTGAAATCAAAAATCTATTATATTCGTTTTTTCATTCATTCATTATTTCTTTAAAATACAAATTTTAACTAATATTTTTTTAAACTATTATGACAGCCACAGCGACGCGTGGCCGGGTCAGCTAGTATATAAATATATAAAATCCAAAAAAATTGCTATAATTCATTCATTTGATACCTTTCTAATATAAAATAGAATACAGGAAAATTATAAATTATAATTTCAAGTAATCAATATCATATTTCCTCAGAATTATTTTTAAGTAATCGTTATTATTATAAATTCAGATATTAAAATTGTTCTGAAATAGAATATACATTAATCGGAAATGTTGAGTACCTCAAATAATAGAGTATTTTACCATATATATTTACAGTAATGAGATATCATTTCTACATTCTCAACTGACTTGACCTGTACCACTACAAGCCTGGAAAGGGTCTGTGGTTAGTACATAGTAGAGATTATACTAGATCCCATAGGATTCGTCTCCGGCTGCTAACATACTAAATAAAAGTCTTGATTTGAAGGTCCTGAGTAGGACCTTCGGCACGGCAACATAGCCCTATACCATGGCCACTGCACTGCTTATAATTAATATTATACATTCTCATCAATGTAAGATTAGAAATTATAGTTTACTAACTTATTTGGTGATTTTTAAATTTCAAAATAACGAGCAGATAAAACTATACTGAGAATATTTGATACGGACTAAACTTAAATTATGATAAAATATAAAAAAAAATTATAAATCAAATAAAACTATTTCATGAAAAGAAACATTTTCATTAATCGTAAGCAAAAACTGTCTACAATTTTATCTAAAGGAACTCATTTCTCATAAATACCAGATGTGAATGACAGAAGATTTCCCTACAGTAAGTGACAACCTACAAATTGAAATAGAGAGAAAAAAGTTATACTGATAAAATTTTTCCCTAAAACAAAAATTGTGGGAGACATAAAGATATTAAAATGGATGAGATTCATCACCCTTTCGATTTAAATTAATGTAGTTTTCAATCAGTAAAATTCGACCATATCCACAATTAAAAACCTGTATCACTACTACCCGTGATCGGGTTTGGTACATGGTAGAGACTGTACTGTATGATGGACAGTCACGCTCAACCGCCAGATTTACCCCCCTTATTTTGGGTACTCTATATTTGTAATAATTTATAGAGGCTGGGTGAGACCCAGGAGTGTCCTAGATCCTATATGATCCGTCTCCGGCATCAAACATACTAAATAAAATTCTTGTCCGCAGATTTGAACCAGGATTTCCGGGCATGGCAACTCAGTGCTCCACCACTGAGCCAATTCCCTCCCTATGTATACACAATTAACTCCAATAAAAGCATATTTTTATTTTTTAGATGCTAAATAAATTTGTTTCGAAAATAAATTAATAAATTAGGTATTCTGAAAAACGTTAAAATAGATAGTTTTAATTTAATCGACAAATAAATGCCTAAAGTATTTTGTTTTTAAACTCATTTCTCATACAAACTAGATGCGAATGGCCGAATATTTTTCAACTATATCTAACAACAATAGTTCAATGCATATCTAAATGGCCAACTTCTAGAATATATTATGATAAGATATCATATCTAACAAATAGAACAAATGGTATGGAATACAATAGAACTAGAAAAACTAATATATTTATATACTATGGATGTTTGTGTGTTTGCATATTTTACATATTCACAGAGAAAGAAGAAATCGATATGATAAAGAAATTGGGACTTCCTGAATGATATAATCGATACCAATGCAAAATATCGAAAGTGGCAAAACACAACTGTGTAGGAGAGTGGAAAAACTGTTTCAAAGTTCATTCAAAAGCAGTGCGTATTCTCTAACGGATTTTACTTATGCCATTATACTTGGTTTTATGAAGAAATTATATGCATTTTATCGAATAATTTATTAAAAAACACATCGGTTAGTTTGATTATCTATAACTTAAAATTATTATTCTATATTTTACAAGACATACACAAGATACAAAGAACCAGTCCAAAATTCTCAGAAAAGTTGTTAATGCACCATGGTATAATTCGAAACACACCATGCACAACGACATGAACATTCCCACTATAATATTCATAACAAATACATAATATTCCACTCATCGACCCAAAATCACTCAAATCCACTCGTTCTTCCACTTTCTTACTCCTTGTTACCTGGACTTAATAAGAAAAGATTTAAAAGACATTGACCAAGTGACCTACTCAAATATTGATATTTCCGTTCCAAAACTCGACGGTCCTGTACAAAAGCAAAGATAAAAACACTTGGATCAAATATGCTGGATGCGCAATTGCGCAGGTGCAAATTAAAATTCAATAATTAATAATAATAATATTTTACAAGACAAACTATCGTGTCTTCTTCCCTGTTTTTTTTTCTTTTTTCCCCAATAGTGGTTTTCATTGTATCATTTAAAATAGTCCCAAAACATCGCAGCTGCTAAAAATTGAATATGTCATAATCAATTAATGGTTTAAAACATCTAGTTGGCTTCACAAAAAAAAATACAATAGCAAACACACGAAAATAGCATATTCAATTATTGTACATGGAAGGAATTTGATTTTTCACTATTCGAACCAGATTAAACACGCAAATATGGTACATTAGAATTTTAAAACCTACAATAGTAGGATGTAAATAGTTGGGGGTGCAGTCAAGAAAACACAGCAAATAAGTGAAACTTATTTTATTTTATATGTGCCGACGTTTCGACCTACTGTGTAGGTCATCTTCAGGGCTATGAGAAAACAGACAAAAACAGAATAGACTGTAAAAATACATAAGATAGAGATACAGAAAACATAACAAAACATAGAGATATAGAAAAATTGAGCGAAAAAAGTGAAGGATGTATAATGAAAGGATATATGAATAAAGATGATTACATAGTAGATGTATAGAAAGGTGATAAAGCAAAACAAAGTACAAAGAGAGAAATGAAGTTAAACAAAAAAAATAAAATGAAAAAGATATAAATATATTGAGTATGGAAAACTTAGTATAATAAAGATAGAATTGTATTTCAGAGAAAAAATAGTATGAAAATAGACTCCTGGGGAGTACCATAAGTAAAATGTATTATAGTATCTACCAGTCAACCAATTTCTTTCCTACTTTAAAACCTACAGTTCGAGGGGAAAAAAAGTTCTCTGTAAACGAGAATACTCCTGGAGCCCACATCACTTTAATGAATGGGACAGTACAGAAGTAAATATGGATAATTTTTTTTTATGAAAACTCCTTTAGCTGCGTTCAGTAATTTTTAGTAGGGAAAAAACTTCTAGGTTTGCGTTTTCCACATCAACGACATGCTCGTGATTTATTGCTCGAGACGGACGACACCTAGCGTTTAAGGACTCTTCGTAGGGGGTAAACTTGTGGCCTGTGCATTAGTTAAACAATTTTTAATGTACTTTAATTTAAAGGTTATAATTCCATCTATATAATAATAATTTATTTATATAATAGGTCATTTGATAGTCGTGCAATCCATATTAATAACAACTTAAAGCATCAATAACTAGTTGAACATTTTGTTTCCTCTAAAAAAGGGTTTCGGGGCGACCTGTGGTCTAGTGGTTAGCGTAACAAACTACTAAACCCAAGATCGCGGGTTCGTAGCCCGGAAGGTTGCCCTAGGATTTTTTAAAGGGAGTAAAAAATCCTTAGTTACGCCGTCCTTCGGAAGGGACGTTAAATGGGGGTCCCGAGCCTGTACGATGTCAGGTACTCGTTAAAAATCCCTATCCTAATTAAACCTGGATAGGCAAACTTTAGTGCTCCCACTGTAGCATCGTCCGATTATCCTTAGCAGCATGAAGTGACGTTAAATGAACAAACAAACAAATAAGGTTTCGCACCTTTTTTACCCAGTTGGCTTTTTATCTCTGAGTTGAAGGTTTAAATTCTAATGTCTCCCCATAATAACATTTGTTGTTATAATGGGGAGACATAATAACAACAACCACGACCAATCCCTGGCTTCTTATTGGCTCACAGTTTATGCTAAAGAAAAGAATAAACATCCGCAGAACAGATAGAAAGATACGAAATTCAGTGTCATTTGTTTACTTCCGTTTCTTGCGGAAAATTTCTTAGTTTCCGGTTTTTAATTTTTTAAATTTAAATTTAAAATTCCCCATCATGCTTAGGATGTTGCGCGTGGTGTGGTCTCTACCATGTACTGAACCCCAGACTCCCCTCCTTCCAATATGTATCGATAGCGAAGTGAAAAAAGAAGTATTAAAAAAAAAACAGCTGGTTAGTAATCATTTTTGGTGACCTTGTTATCGATACATGTTGGAAGGAGGGGACTCTTTAATCAAACCATACATTGAATGAACTAAATGAACAAACAACAAACAACTCTAAAAAAGGTTATTTGTCATAGTTAAACGTTATGTCTTATGAGATGATTATAAGCACAAATGATCAAAGTATTGTTGAAATTAACGATCGTAATAATGCTGAAATTGAAATTAAATACAAATAAATGGTATAAATAATACAACTATATGCCATTTGTTAAATTATTGATATTTTATATTGAGCTTGTGAAGGCCATCATATGTTTTGATTAATAAATAAACTACTTGAAAATGTTCATAGTTTACGTGAAAACAAACTAAAATTAATAAGTAAAATTTATAAATTAGAAATTTAAATTATTCATACTTTAATTGAATTAAAAATTTAAAAAATAACAGAATAATTCCAAAATTCCAGTTTCACATCCAATTGCAGTCCTCATGACTGCCAATTTAATTTTTTTTTCTCGTAACTTTGAACATCATCAAGATAGTCCCGTATTCAACCTTTTGACCGGGTTATTCCTCCAAATTTAGATAATGAATTCACATTTTTTTATAACATTCATCAATAATAAAGCAATCATTATAGATGGAAAACGTAAAATGCGTTTTTCTCACATTCTATACTTAAAATTTGTATTGACGATTTATCATTATTATTAGAATTGCCATTACTACTAGTACCACTGTTTGAGTACCACCACTGGGTAGTTTATATATATATATATATATATATATATATATATATATATATATATATATATACTTATATATATATAGTATATAGTACAGTACCTAACACCCTAGAACTCGACCAAACACTATCTCCATGGGAATGATCTCAATTTCAAATCGGAAATGCGAACTGCATCGAAGGCAGCACACACCAGATACAGCCCGCCCACCCGCGCTACCTTGCGGCACCTTTGATGTACCTGCCAGGTGACAGCTTGCAATAGCTATCTTGTGAAAGAGCTTGACGTGCGCAGACTGGAAAGGATTAGGTTGAGGACCGCCCAAACCATAGAACACTAAACTGGAACCGTTCCAATCATACTTGTCATACCAGCTGTGGTAATAAGACCGGACATTACCCAGGGGTTTTCCACTTCCATCTCGAAATTAATCGAAGAATTGATTAATTTACATTTTACATCAAGAATGTCTAGCCAACTTTGTCCACAAGGGGCAGCACATCCCGGACACGAGGGTTAGCTCGAATCAGCCTTTTTATACCCCTTCATGTTCCCCCATAAGTCGGAATTGAGAACTGGTACTGTCGGCCAGCAGGATCGTGGTCCTACCGGAAGGAAGATGATCTGTCAAGGTAGGAGACTTTATTTTTCTGTAGCCTGACCAGACTTGGGGTGTAGCCAGATGTTATTTCAGTTGTTGATAGAGCCAATTAAATATTTTCTTTTTCATTTGAAAGTTTCGATCGCGAGGTAGATGGCATAATGAACTTTAATTTAAATTATCGTTATTTAGTAACGATTTGGAAAACAAACTAGACTTACGGATTCCACTCGAGGCTAAACAAGACATCGACAGCACAATAGAAATACTTACAGCAACAATTACAGACAGTATAAAAGATAACACTGCCATAAACAAAAATAATATCACACAACAGACTAACCTGCCACAGCACCTTCGCATCTTGCTAAGCGAAAAACGCAGAGCAAGATCGAAGTGGCACAGGACACGTTACTCATCAGATAAAACGTATTACACCCAACTGACTAACAAACTGAAAACGGAGATTAGAAACTAAAAAATCCAAAATCTACTTAGTGTGACTGAAAAGCTAACTACTATTATCAAATCACTATGGATGACCACCAAAAAGATCCTTAAATTCAAAGATTTTAATCATCCTCTCCTTACTGAAAATCAAACTTGGTCCAGATCTGATGAAGAAAAATCTCACATATCCTCCCAACACCTTTTCAAAACCCTTAATCCACACCCTGATAACCTCAACCCTAATCACATTGAGTGTATTGAAGCAGAACTGGATATCCCACTCCAAATGACTCTCCCACCTAAGGCTACACCTACATTGGATCCGGTGTGATACGGTGAGACGTCGCTAGCAAACCAAGTGACTGAAATATATCGAGAGTTATAACATTTGGTTCTTTAAATTTATAAAATTAATATTATTTATTAATTATTTTTAATACATTTATATTTTACTATCATGTACAGTAAAATATGTATAATGTATACACCCCAGCATCGTATGTGATAGAATCACGTCGCACCGAATCGGATCCAATGTAGGTGTAGCCTAAGGCTTTTTATCCGTCAGAAATATCCAATGTTATTCATAGTTTGCCTTCCCGTAAAGCTCCTGGACATGACCTAATTACAGCTCACATCCTAAAATCCCTTCCTCGAAAAGCTATCCTATTCCTCACATACATTTATAATTCTGTAATCCGTTCTACCTATTTTCCCGATACATGGAAACTATCTATAGTAAAAAGGATCTCAAAATAAATCCCGACAATTCCTTAGTAGTCGTTTTGACTGTGAATCTTATGTTAAATTCTATTAGTTATTTTTATTAGTTATTATTTTGTTGACTGTGAATTTTAGTTTAAATTTTTAATTATTATTTTACTAATGCTTTTGGTATTATTCTTATTGATAGTATTTTAGTGTAATTTTATTTTAATATAGTAGAGTTTTATTTTTTTTATATAAGTATAAATTGGGTTTATTTCTTTACCAAATTTCCCTACGTGGCCTCGACTATACCATGTTCCCCGACCAACCCTTTTTCAGGTGTAGTCCACAAATAGAGCAACAGGTAACGTCGCATTATGATAGCACCTGTCTTGGAAAAATAACTGTTTCAACTCCAGTAATAAGATTCACTAGTCAAATAAGAGCTACCTTCGTTTGGTTAGAAAGGCCCGGCGATAAGAGCTATCAGACCTGACAGTAGGCTACTCTAAGATGTCAATTAGCTTTGACGTTATTTCGAATTCTAATCATTTGTAGAAGAGATAACCTATTATTTAAATATAACCGGTTTCTCTTCTACTTGCTTCTTGTTACTGTCAACATGGTCCGAGTATTGTCTCTTCTATTACTTGCTGTTCTCCTTACAGGTAAAAAACTTAATACTATTTTCCTTAAAAAGTATAAAATCAGAAAACTTAAATTAATTCATTAGCTGTTAACTTGTAATAAGTAACTTATTGGAGCTGGAACAGCAAAATATAATAATAATAAGTTAGCAGTGTCATATTATATGTGTCTAACATAAAATTAAATTATATATAAAATTAAAATGTTTAGAACATAAATGAGTTTCATGTTTGAGTGGAATACAGTTGACTGGATATTTCTAGTAATGGATGGTATTGGTCAGGAGGTGCATTCAAAGATAACACAAAATAAGTAGAGCTTATTTTTTAATTGGGCCAACGTTTCGGCCTACGGTGTAGGCCATCTCCAGGGCAAATAGCGGGTGTTGGGCGGTGGGGAATTGGCAAACTAACACTTTCCAACGAAAAAAATTGTTTAGTTCTGAATTAGAACTGAATTAGTTGTTTAGTTCAGTTGACATCCATCATAAATGAGTTTATTTGACTCGAATTCACAGTCTTACGTGTAATTTTTCCAGTAAGAAAGGCCCTATATCCTCGGTACAACTGGTTGTTCGATTGTACCCACCAAACTTAGGTATTCTCACTTAGGTGTTAATTCACACTAGCCTGGTACTGAGACTACTCTCAGCGGATCAATGAAACGATCAAAGAGAAATTTGGAAGGAAGGAAAGAAATTATCGCGGGCAAATCAGCTCCCTGCATAAAATTTGTTCAAGAAACAGAAGAGTCTTTAAAATGTATTGTACATAAGACCCTTCATGAGTTGTAGTAGTGCAGAATTGTTTATTTTTATTTTGTAGAGAAACTATCTACCAAATGAGCCATCCGGGCTCGTAACACGGCCAGACAAATCCATTCTCTTCACAGATCCCATATCCCCGTGTTCTCGCAATTTTGCGATGAATACAAGGGGAAGAATGTTCATTGAACATTACTTTTAATTAGGATCTTGTTGACTTACGTCATTATATTAATGGGATTTATAAAAAAAGATGACCGTTTTATCAAATTCCAGAGTTCAAAACTCTTTAAATATTTTAATATTATTTATTATTTATCAACACTTAATAATCCCTTTAGAGCATTCTCTAAGGCTGTTTACTAACACTGGACTTCTTCGATAAAAGCCTCAGTTTAGTTATTTGTTTCAAAGAAGAAACATGACCTACGAAATTCTCGTAATTTTATCGCATTACTGGAAAAGAAATTTCACAGCCGCTGAAGCAACTCGTGAAATTATTAAATATGAAGAGGAAGGTGTCCTTGACCAGCGCATTGTGCGGTGTTGGTTTGAAAAATATAGCAGTAAAGATACGACGTTGGAAAGGAATAAGGGCTCCGGGCGACTATTATTGGATATTGATGAGGTTCTGAAGGAAGCTGTTGAGTCAAATCCGTCCACAAGTACTCGCGAACTTGCCAAGCAGTGTGGTGTGTCGAAGGATACTGTTAGTCGCCATCTTCCCTCCATGGGGAAGGTGAAACGGTCATTTTTTTTTTATATGGCCCATTATTTATAATTTATTTTATTAAATTTTCCCGGCCCTGGACAAATCTTTTCTTTTCAAAATAAAAATATTTAAAAATTATAACAATTTATTAAAAAAATAAAATAAAATAAATTATAAATACTATAATGACGTAAGTCAACAAGATCCTAATTATAGTAATGTTCAATGAGCATTCTTCCCCTTGTATACATCGCAAAATTGCGAGAACACGGAGGTATGGGATCGGTGAAAAGAATGGATTTCTCTGGCCGTGTTACGAGCCAGGCTAGCTCAGTTAGCAGAGAACTACGACGGAGACCATTCGTTTTCGACTGTGAGTTTCGGAAGTACTTGGTTCTAGTCTTAGTATTAAGAGAATTCCAACAAAAAAATTTGTCAAGATGTGGTAATTAGTATCGGATCTATACTCCAGTGATAAGTGTAATATTATTAAATGTGATTTTTGGGAGAAGTCGTTGGTTACAGCCGGTAGTTAAATATGATTTAAGTGGAATTGTCGCAATTTATTTTAATCCATTCTTGAAAGTGTTGGATATAGGATTGAAGAAATTTAGGTACAATAACTAGTTAGTATTTACTTATAGCAGATATATACAATCAGCATACGTCTTATTATGCTGATACTACAACTTGTGAAGAGTCAGGGCCTCCCGCAGTCTGACTGCCAGTCTTCATGGTGCTGCTCTCCACTTCATAATATCGTATATTTACTGTGCATCTACACCACAAGTTAGGTCTGCCCTCTTTTCTTCGCCTGAGGATATTTTCACTGAGGAGCTTTTTGGGGGTTTTGTTACCACGCATTCGTGAAATATACCCTTCCCATCTCAGACGTCCATTCTTTATAAAATGCAGAATATCCTGGTCTTTATGGCGACATGAGCTTAACGTTCTTAATCTCTTGGGGTCTTATATATTCGTATCTTCGTCACCTAAAGAGTGACATGCTTCAGAAGTCCAATTAAGTATAGAAGGTAAAGACAACATTAATATTGGTTAGGATTTCCGCTTTATAAACAATATTAAGCAAGGATTCATAGGTCTAGAATGTTTTCTACTGGGATAATTCTACATTTATTTGAACCACTAATTATTAATTTATTTATCTTTTTTTTTAGCAACAACCTCGGCGAATACTAGAAAGAAGAGGAATCTGGAGTTACTGCTTGAGCCTTTGCTCTGGATCGAACGCCTGAAGGCGGAAGCAGATCTGAGACCACTACTGCCATCTAAAGGAGGGATACTGCATCAATTCGCTAATGGCGGGCACAGTCATCAGTCGTCCTCCGTAACCGAACAACCGTCGGATAGCACAGAACATCATGAGCAAGGCACCGAACATAATGAGCAAGGCGCCGAACATCATGCTCACAGCAGCGAAGATCATGCGCAAAGCACCGAAGATCATGCGCAAAGCAACGAACATCAAACGAATGACAGCGAACATGGCAGTAAAGAGATGTCTATGCACAAGATGCATCATCATCATCATGACAAACATGGAGGAGGAGGGCACTGACTTTAATAGTACAATCAATCATCCATTATTGTCAACACCCCCCTTAATTTTCGTCTTTCAATAAACTGACATTCTTATGTGTTTATATTTAAATATTTAATGCTTATATACTATTTCTCCCTTAGTAACTCAATGAAGGGACCGTTTATTAAGATTAGGACATGCACCATGCTCAACTAAGCATAATTCATATCATTACATGTGATTTTTTTTATATTATTTATATTTATAGATCAATTTATAGAATTACACAAAAAATGCAACAATATAAGAAACTAAAAATTTACCAGTGAACTAAATTAATAATTTATATGTTCAAGTAAAATTAGGATTCAATTTGTAATCATAACTTAAAAATTAAAAATTAAATAAAATAATAGTCAAATTAAACAAATATAAAAATAAATAAAATATGAAAAAAAAATATTCTAAGCACAGCAAGAAGATTTAAAAAAAAAATAATTTCAAGTATTAAAAAAAATTATAAATAATTTACAAACATAGAGAATTAAGATTAAAGGTAAAATATGAAAATAAGATTAAAGTAAATAACTACATTTTATACATATCCTTATATACTTATATATTTACCTATACATAGGTTGGTATTTATTTTTCTTATCTCAATGTTTTTAGGTTCTTGAAATTCAATTAAACATCACCGAAATATCAAACTATTTTTTCGAAATTTTTTTGTTCCTATTTTACTGCACTAACAGTAATAATAATAAAAATGACAGTAAATAGTTATGGATTGATACTAGTCTGATCAAATTAACACTTAGGTTAAAGCGAAAATTCTACGATTGATGACGAAATGTTTCCTTCATCAATTAATACATCTATTCCGTATTGATACGCTTCTTACAAATAATCCTCCGTCGTTTCAGGTCACTTCAACACTTACTAGAGAAACGTTCTAAGCTCCCAATTAACGACTACTATAAGAATTGTATGGACTTAAGGAGTCGAGCTTTGGGGCTCCACTTAGCCATCGAATTCCTCTCGTATCCAATCCTTACAACCCAAAATCCTTCGTAAAAACCTCAATGCTCCAGACATACTTACGAATAAAATTATCCATAAGGTTTTTAATGTCGCATTTGTGGGTAATTTTGCTCGAACTTGATAAAAAATTTTATCATTACAAAATTTCCATCCATTCCATCCTTGGGACTACAGACGATGCGGTCCATGGCTTCCTCACTAAGCCTTCCCCAGATGGCTCGGTCCTGTGTCGCTGCACGCCAGTTACGGATGTTTAGGAGATGACGGGCATCTCTGTGCAGTGTCCGTGTCCTCCCATCTAAGACGAGGTCTTCCTCTTCCTCTGGTTCGGTGGAGCCTCTCATCCAGCAGGTTCTTGGTCACTTCCTCCTCCGTCATGCGTGCAACATGGCCAGCCCAGCGCAGTTTTCCCTGCCTGATTCCCTCACTACATCAGCCTCACCATAATGTTGGTAAAGTTCGCTCCCGGTTTCCAAATATTCTTCGATTGATCTTCCTTTGATGAGCACGCATTAGTCTATTTATTTTATCCTCTGAGTCATCTAAAAAGAAGATGGCCTCGTGACCTAAGCTGAATTTGTTTTTCGAGTACTTACAGAGGGTAGTTTCTCCACTTGTAATTACAGATCCTGCTTGTGTTTATGTACCATTCAAAATTTGTACTATATTAATACAGTTGTATTTGTCAATATTTTTAAATGTTGCACAAAGTCAAACTTTAAATTAAAAATTAAAAAGATAATTTGATATTTATATTAAATGTCCCTCAAAAACCTGAAAACTTTATATGAATTTAACATATCATTATTTATTTTAGGTTCTAAAATAATGTTTTTATTGCTTCAATATTCTTATTTTTTGTCTTTTCTAACATTTTAATGATTATAAAAATCATTTATAAATTACATAAAATCATAGTTTTATTGAAATTAAATATTAAACAGTTGAATGAAATTCAGTTTAAATTTCATTTTAAAGAGAGAGTTTTTAGGTATTAAGAGTTTTTAACCTAATGTTATAAATACAAAGTTGGTAAAAAAATAAATAAATGTGTTAGACTGTGTTTATTGATATTTTATTTATTCATAATATTGAATTACTAATACAATTATTATACAATATAATAATACAAAAATATCCCACTTGCCATTCATTTTAACCTTTAGGTTGATTTTTATTCTTTATATTTCCAATTGCCCTTTTTATATAGCTAATAAATCATATCACAAAAACCTCGTCATGCGAATCCTTGCAAACTCGATTAAGAACCGCTATAAAACATTTCAAGACCCACTTCCTGGATACTTACTTTCTGGTATATCGTTCACACCCATATAACTGAGACCCAACTTACACTGTAATTTTCCTACACACTCCTCGGTATTTTAACATACTAAAATATTTTTACCAAATGTGACGCGATAAATAATCTAAACGGATGGTTCCAATGCCCTTAGAGGTATATGTTTTTTATTTCAATGTAGCCATATTTCAACCACCCTAGGGATTTAGTTCTTAAAAAACCAATTAACGAAAAATATAATTTTATCTAATATCAAACATTAGGAAACACAAAAAAAAAATTTAAAACTAGTTCTCACAGAAAAGATACAGAACGATCTTATCGGCTTTTTCGGTCGACCATTCTGAGGATCTGCCGGTTCTAAACCACAGTCCTTAACTGACAGTTGGCCACTTCCTTCCTACAGCTACTGGAATATTATAAATTTTATTTATTTTAATTAATTAATTTTAGTGGACGAGATATTGCGTACCCGATTTTTTCTTTCTCTTTGTATTTTGTATAAAATAATAAAAATATTTTAATGACTGATATTTGTCAAAATCCGAGCTATCAATGGGATAGCGATGATATTGAACGTTGTTGGCAAAGTTTGAAAAGAATATACCTTGATTCCTCGACTGAGATCTGTGGTTCAATCAAAGTAGGTGACAGGAAACGAGTATCTTCCTGGTGGACGGAGGAGATAAAAGAGGCAGTTAAAGAAAAGAAGATACTCTGGAAGCAATATCTCATCACCAAAGACAGATCAAAGTATGATCTCTATAAAAACAAGAGGAAAGAGGTCAAAAGGATGGTAGCAATGCAGAAGAGGAAGAACTGGGAGGAATTCGGAAGGAAGCTTGAAGAAGATGCCAAAGCAAACCAGAAGCTATTTTACAGAGTCCTAAGAAGCATGAGAAGGGAAAAGCCAACGTTACTTATGTTCATCAAAGATAAGAAAGGAACTGTCCTCAGAAAAGAACAGGAAATCATGGAAAGATGGAGCGAACATTTCATGGATTTACTTGAAGGCGAAGATACACTCCCATCACTAGAAGAGGACCATGAGGAAGAAGGGGAAGAAGATGATTATATTTCGGAGGATGAACTCGAGGAGACTATTTCTACAATAAAGCTTGGAAAGGCAGCAGGACAAGACGATATAACCCCAGAAATGCTTAAGTATATGGGAGAAAGAGGCAAGGAGATATTGCTTCACCTGCTAAATCTGGTTTGGAAAAATAAGAGGATACGAAAGGACTGGGAAGTGGCAACTTCATTCCCTATATTCAAAAAAGGTGACAATAAAGAATGTCGGAATCATCGGGGCATTTCTCTCAAAAGCATTCCTAGTAAAATATACTCCAAGATAAGAGGGAAAAACAAGACGAGACCGAATTTGCAACTCGATCATTAGATCAAGCCTCGGAGTCGACCCTGCGGAAAAAGCCATTGAAGAAAACAGTCTAAGATGGTTTGGACATGTTTTAAGAATGAAAAATAACAGGCTTGTCAAGATGACATACGAGGCTAAGGAAGAAGGTCCAGAGTAAGACCCCGACGTACCTGGGAAGATGGCATTAAGGAAAGCTTCGCAAAGAGAAGTCTGGAATGGAATAGAAGGAGAGAAATGGTAGAAGATCGTACGGTGTGGTCCGGGCTATACAGAAAGAAACCTCACACTGCAGAGCGGTAGAGAGGAACGACTATGATGATGATGATTCATCAGATCAGAGTCATTATAAATATATCTTAAGCAGCATGCACACTTTTTTATGATAAAATACACTTTATCGTTCACCACTCGATTCTTATTTTTAACTTAACATGAACTATTTTCTACTTTTTAATTTTTTTTTCTATAAAAGCGATTTTTTTATTTTTAACTTTTTTCTTATAAAAAAAAACTGTACCACTACAACCCGTGAACGGGGTCTGGTAGAGACTTAGGTTAACTATAAAACGCGTGCTCCTTAATTTTTTTCTACTAATATTTATTTCTACTTTTTAATTCGACAAGCTACAAAAGCGTTTTTTAACTAATTAAAAGATTTTTTTTTTGTTCAAAATATGTGAAACTCGCCAGTCGGTACTGCCTGTAGTCATATGCTTGTCTCAAACCATAGAGCCATATATGCCTTACGGCTTAATACTTGGAACAAGTGTATTCGGATATGAATATGGCTAATCCTGAAAATCTTGGTCTAGATAAAGAGAAGAATTTATTCAATTATTGTATTCTCATCGGTCCTTAAGTAGTGTACTAAGTTTCAATTTAAGTTATTTGAAATGGCCAAATGGTTCAAAGATCCCGTTACATACAAACGTACATTTTGGTGAAGCCAAGAAAGCGTCTCAAAAATATAAAGAGAGACAAATATCTGCAAAGATATGCACAACTTATATTATTCTCTCCCTCATGCCTTAGCTTTACTGATAACCTCATTTCACTCAAGTCTAGTTCTATTGTTCTAGGGTTATTAAGTATAGGATGTAGGTATCTAGGACACCATTCCCTTTCATAAACTCTTATGTTAATATATGCAGATATCCAGGTATTTTACATAAGTTGAGAGTCGTGCAATGTAAGAATTTTTCTTCTAGGTTGAAAAAATACGATGTACTCAAATATCTTCGTAAAACAAAGTTGAAAGATATGGTATGAAAATGCATAATTTCTACACGAAATACACTTCGAAACCCAGAAAAAAATTTCTAACTTGGAAATTCTGATGAAATCCATTATATGTTTTTTTATTTACAGTTAATCACTTGTCGTATATCGCGACCATTCCTTTTTTTATTATTTACTAGTGACCAGATAGCTATACGCTATCGTTGAATTTTTTGTAGATACATAAAAGAGGAATATTCCGTCATGCACTGGTTTGTTATATCTCAAAGGGATTAGGCAGCGTTTTTGATTAAAGCTCCAAGGCGGTTTGACTTTTACCAACACTTCCAACAATTATCGCTATTTCCAACCAATTTATACAAAACCTTGATAAATTATATAACTAAACCTTCCTCATGAATCAGACTATCTATTGGTGAAAACCGTATGAAAATCTGTGAAATAGTTTTAGAGTTTATCGCGAACAATCTGAGGCCGTGGAGGACTGTTTTATAATAGGATTTTTGTTTGTTTTATAATATCGTATGTGATTTCCTCAGACTGAGCTTTCCTTCAACCATGAATTTATATTATATCCCTTTTGCATTTTCTTCTCTCTTGTTTATCTTCCTCTCTCCGTCCATTACCGTTCATCCTTTCCAGAACTCCTTTTATCCAACTTTTCCGTGGTTTTCCACACCGTTTTCTTCCTTTAGCAACCCCATTGAAAATTAAATGAGACAATCTTTCCTCATTTATCATAAAATGGTCTAAAACTCATTTTTTTTTTTTTTTTTAGAACCATTAAGGTGACCCTAATTTTGTACACACCCGATATTAACAATTGATTTTATTTAAATTTTCACATACATATTAATCTCAAGTGTGGCCTGCAAAAAAGTAAATGTATTTAAGAACCAGGGTTCTTATTTGGGTGCTACCGGGTGGTTTCAGCATCAGGAGAAAGGTGGAGCAAGCCTGATGGCTACCAGAATGATGCATCCGGTCCTCTATAATACAGAAAATAAACGCCGTATTTTTACAGCCATAGTCAAATCAATCCTGACATATCCTTCGGAAACCTCAAATTATACCTAAGATGCAGGCGGTTGAGATGGATTTTTGGAGGAGGTGTCTCCGTTTAACCAGCCTGGATAATATAAGAAACGAAGAAATTCTACCGAGAATGGATGTGGATATACCAACAAACGAATGGATTGGGGCACGCCGCCTAAGATAATAAGGCCATGTGAAGAGAATGTCGGACGCATATTGGCTAAACCAAGTCCTGGATTGGGTTCCACCAGGAAGGAGAGGACGTGGACGGCCCACGGATGGAGGGAGTATAGGAGGAGATGGCTGATCTAGGTCTCCAGTAATGGGATTGGATGGATCGAAAGGCATGGAGCTCTGCTCTGACAAGTTGAGGCAACCCTTGTCGGAACGCCTATAAAGTAAAAACAACATTACTCTAAAATTCTAAAGCTAAGAGTTCCTTCTTTCACCTACATTTATAGGTTCCCATCATTCTTCCCTCAATTATGAGTAGTTAATATCGCTATCCTTTTACAATGTGCCAAAGGTACTGTATTTTTATCTTATTTATGGTCAGTAGGGCATCCTATTCTTTGTTATTGCCTATTGGTACCATGATATTTGAGACTCTGTCCTCCCAATTGTATCTATATAACATGGTATCATCCTATCTTGAACCTTACGAGTCTCTTAACATTTGCATTCCCTTACCTCTATGTCTCTATTCGATAATAGAGCAATGGAAGTACTTAGTTCTTTGCTGCCCAGCGCCTTCTGCATTTTTTCTGAATGTGCTTCTCGCAATTAATATTGTACCCTAGGGTAAAAGAAGGCCTTAGTTATAAGTTTTATATGTTTGATATAAGTATGTATTTTTGTATTGTACATAATAAATAAATTAGTAGGGTAAGAAAAAAATATATAATACTTTTTTTATTAGTTATTACTATAACTTTCGACGATTTTTTTTTATTATTTATTTATTGATATTTACAACTATATTACAATAATATAACAAGTAAATAGGCTAAATGATACATAATGACATGATATAATGACAAGTAGAGAAACTACCCACTGGTAGTACTCAAATCGCATGTTCAACTAAGGTCACGTGGCCATCTTCTTTTCAGAGGCCTCAGAGGATTATCGGGAATTGAAGAGGAAGCTAGGTTTGAAACTAGAGGGTTTTAGTGGAAATGAAGTTTGTTATGAAAGGATAGATAGCGGCTTCGGGCCAAATCAGCAACAAATGGGACATTAAAGTCGTTATGGATGACTTTATTCTTAACAAAATAAGGAGCGTTGGGGATTTTACGAAGGATTTTGGATTGTAGGGATTTGATACGAGAGGAATTCGATGGCTTAGTGGAGCCCCAAAGCTCTACTCCGTAAGTCCAAATAGGTCGTATGATGGTCATGTAGACGAGTTTTTTGTAATTAATGGGGATCTTAGAGCGTTTGTCTAGTAAGTGTTGAAGTAACCTGAAACGTCTAGCTGTTTCTTGTCTTTTCAGTCTTGTATGAGGATTCCAGGTTAATCGTTTGTCGAGATGCAACCCTAAGTATCGGATCTGTTCTACAGGCACCAGTGGGGTATTATTAAAGGATACTGAAGGGCAGGAAGTCATTGGTTTACGACGTAAGGTAAAAGTGATTTGATGCGATTTTTGAGAATTTATTTTAATTCTCCAGTTTAGACACCATTCTTCAAGATCAGTGATATGGGATTGGAGGCTTTGGGATGCAATAACTGGATTGGTGTTGACTGATAATACACATGTATCATCAGCATACGTGGTAAGGATAGTATTAGGATGAGTTGGGATGTCAGCTGTATAAAGGATTGGGCCAAGGATACTACCTTGAGGAATTCGACGAATTGATTGTGAATTTAAAGTTGTTGAAATAAATAATAAACACAGCATTAATATGTATTTATATAAGATTTTTGATCTATTTAAATAGTTGATAAGGAAATACAATAAGAGGAATTAAAATATGTCACCTCTCGGAAAGAAATATTGCCCACGGAAGGAAATTTCGGAAATGACCTCAGCCAGTAAAATAATATTATTCATTGCAATTGCTAAAGATAGCCATGGGAAGAAGATAGATGACACATGGAAACATCCGCCCAGTTAGAGGGAACTTGATAATGCACCGCAATGGAGGCGGGAAATTGTAGATTGAAAGGACAGTTATAATATTAATGGAAATATAACATAATATGCACAATATTTATAGATTTTAATGTTAGTATTTACTGTAGGGAGCGGAGTGGCTCTGTGGTAGAGCACTGAGTTGCCATGCCGAAAATCCTGGTTTGAATCCCGAATCAATACTTTCATTTAATCTGTTAGCCGGAGATGGGTCATATGGGATTTAGGACCCTCTCGGGGCTCACCCAGGCTCTGTAAAGTGGGTACCCAAAATAAGGGTGAAAATCAGGCGGTTGAGCGCAATCTAGCATAATATTTACGTCTTTATAGTAGTGCGCCTTTCATTTTAACAAGTTTTTATTAGCTTCATTTGTAAGTAAGTATGTATTTAATAGAACTTTCAACTCTATTATCAGTCACTTCAAAACATCGAATTGACTTGGAATTTTGCTAACTTCTCGAGAGCCGATGACTAAAATAATTCATTAAGTTTCTCAGGATTGTTAACTGGATCTTCAGCAGTAGCGATTTTTCATATCCGAAGACACGGTAGTGTTTTATGCCAAGTACCAAGGAGTCTACTAAGGCATACATGATTTAATTTTTGCAAGTTTACCGAGTTTCTTATATTTTGCAACAAAAAAACTAATTGTTTAAAACATGTAAAAACACGTTAGTTTTGTTCTGTAAGAAAGTAGAAAATAAAAACTTAGAAGTAGAAAATAATTTTCAATAAGTTTAAAGTAAGAATAAAGTTCTGAACAAAAACAATTCATTTTACGAAAATAAAAAAAACGTGAATCGCTTATTAAAACATTTTTTTATTGATGTTTCTTTAATTTTAATATTTACAATCATCCTGCGTTTTTTTTTTAAATAACATGCATTTTTTTTTTTGTTCATAACTCAATTTTTATTTTAAACTTATTGCAAATTATCTTGTAATTTTTATTTTTGTTTTCTATTAAAGAGTGTTTATTAAACTACAACACATAAAAACAAAACTAAATAGTAGATAACAATTCTCAATATGTTTAAAGTAAGAATGAGCAATTAACAAAAAATTCATTTTATCGTAAAAAAACGGGGGGACCTTTTTGAGATATTTTTATGAAGACACTTTTACCATTAGCAGTCAATAAAATATTTACAACAATTAACATCAAGCACTTTATGTTTTTTTTACGATACAATTAATTTTTTTGTTCTTAACTCTATTCTTATTTTAAACTTGTTGAAATTTATTTTTGTTTTCTACTAAATCTAGATTCTTATACTATATTTGAGCAACAAAACAAAAGAGCTAATAATTAGAAAATAATTCTAAATATGTTTAAAAAAATAATAGAAACAAAAAATTAATATTATAGTAAAAAAGCGTGAGATCCTTTTTAAGATTTTTATGATCTTCTTGATGACTCTACTTTTACCAATAATGGTCAAAATAATATTTACAACAATTAAAATCAAGCACCCCATTATTTTTTACAACAAAATAATTTTTATATCCAGGTACAAAAACATGTGTTTTTGGCTCAATTAATTAGTACTGAAGTACGTCTTTTCTCCCTGTGCATTAGAAATTGAGTAAAAAGTTAAGTTAAGTCCCTAGGAATAAAGTAAAAAGATAACAACCTAATTCGTCTAAATAATGTAGGTTTTGTACTGAAAAAGTTCAGGGTTAGGTTGCTACCTGTCACATCGGGTGTTGTTTCAAAACACTTAAACTGATAAACAGAAGTTCATTTGTGTTCAGGTTGTGTAAGTTATGGATCCACCACATATTGTACAAGAAGCGAATAATGTTATTTCAAATTTATTGCCAGCTAAATCAAGTCAGATTTATAATAAAACGTACAATGACTTAAAAAAATTAACAATTCAAAATTGTAATAATTGCACATTTAATTTCAGTTTTTGAATTTATTGTAAAACATAACATAATATAAAATATTATATCGAATAAATTGCCTTTTTACATCCCATCTGGAAATAAAATCTTGTATGCCCCTCGGGACTAAATTGATCATTATTCCCAGCAATACTTTACTTCCTTGGCTTGGCCTCGTGAGTGAAGATAATTATTCCCTCGCATTCACTCGGGAATAAACTCGATTGTTCCCGAGCGAATGCGAGCCTGGTGATTCTAGCTCCAAAAAGGAAAAACAAAATATATTGTTTACAAAGAAACACTGCGGTAGGTGTGTAGTATTTCGATTTCGTTGTAAAAAGTCAATACCCCCGTGTTACTTTCACCAGATCAAAGGCCGATTTTCATGTTCACAAAATATAACCACATTTTATTATATTTTCATGTTTATTTAACCTTTAATTTTATATTTTAGGGAAAAAGCTAGTCAGCCTCTAAAAATGTTATCAATTTGACTCCGTACATTTCTTCTAATGATCCAGAATATAAGTTATTCATTGCTTGACTATTTTCTTGAATTAAAATTTATGACTTGGAACTTTTTTTTGTTGAGCAAACAATAAAATAATCTGACTCTTACAAATAAAAACTGTAATATTTGCTGTTTAAATGCCTATTGTTTAAATATCAAGCTGTTATTGTTAAAGTTGGCCTAAATGTTAAGTATATAATCAACATTCCCCCAGACACATAAACAAAAATATTTTTTCATCTGATAACATTAAGTAAATAAAAACATTACCCGCTAGTTAATTAAACAAGCAACCCTAATAGGCATGAATCATGAGTTAGATTTATAAACGAGTAATGTAACTGTTTAACTAACAACATGAGGTCAAAATAATGTACATAAATATACAAAATATTCAGTATTGCAAATAATTAAATGGGATGGAACCAGTGATAACTAAGAGACATGAAAATAAGACAACGTTTCGTAGCCCGGCAGGTGGCTCTAGGATTTTTTAAAGGGAGTAAAAAATCCATAGTTACGCCGTCCTTCGGAAGGGACGTTAAACGGGGTCCCGGGCCTGTACGATGTCCGGTACTAGTTAAAAATCCCTATCCTAATTAAACCTGGATAGGTAAAATTTATAGCTCCCAATGTAGCATCGTCCGATTAGTCATAAATAGTATGGGAAGCAAGTTGATAGACTAGAGGATTCGAGTGTGTATGGAGCTTGTCATGGAAGGATAGGTATCTAGTTTGGGCCAAATCAGTAACAAATGGGATATCAAGATCATGATGGATGAGTTTGTTTGTGACATAATACGGAGCATTGAGGATTTTACGAAGGATTTTGGATAGTAAGGATTGGATACGAGATGAATTGGATGGTTTGATGGATCCCCAAAGCTCAACTCCGTATGTCCAAATAGGTCTGATAACTGTCATGTAAATAAGTCTTTTGTGATTAATTGGTAGCTTAGAGCGTTTGTCTAGTAAGTGTTGAAGTAGGCGAAAACGTCGAGCAGTTTCTTATCTTTTCAGTCTTGTATGAGGATTCCAAGTGAGACGTTTGTCCAGATGGAGTCCTAGGTAACGTATCTGTTCGACAGGGTTCAGTGGAATATTATTAAAGGATGCAGTAGGACAGGAATTCGTAGGTTTACGACGAAGGGTGAAGGTAATTTGATGGGATTTGTTAGGATTCATTTTAATTCTCCAATTTTGACACCATAGAAATAATTTAAAAAGTTATAATAATAAAAAAATCCCCTGTAGAACTACAACCCACAAGAGTCTGGAGTTCAGTAAATGGTAGAGACCACACTACGCGCAATATCCTCAGCACGAAGGGGAAATTTAAATTTAAAAAATTAAAAGCCGGAAACTAAGAAATTTTCCGCAAGAAACGGCACTGAACAAATGACACTGAGTAAATATTTTATTTCCATAGAAAGTGAACATTGGAATCTACAGTCCTTTAATTGCATTAAGGATTAAGGGTTATCATCCTCTATATTGACATTCCTAATTGGAAAAGAAAATACATTTTAAAAAATAGACTTATCCAAAGCAGACATTTTTTTTTAGATAAAAACATGAAATAATCAAGTGGGTGGAATTTTTTGCCTGCCAGTTTATATATATATATATATATATATATATATATATATATATATATATATATATATATACTCGTATTGTTTATATGGAGCAAAGTTAACTATAAGGGCCGGTTAAGGAGATAGTCTGGCCGCGGTCCAGATCTGACAGCGCCTGGCGCCTCGTTGCTATTTATTAGAGCCCTTAGGAGTATTTCTAACCCGCTACGGACTATGGCTACCTAATTCCGATCTGTATGTCTCTATCTTAGAGAGTTATTGACTTCTCTGTCCGTTCATCAGGAGTTGTTCTTGTATAGGAGAGTTTGCTCTTCAGGAGTAGGTTTTCTTGAATAATTTTTGTTAATGCAACTGTTTCTTTTTAGAAGACTCAATTGATTTCTTATATTAGTATTTATATCCGTTTTCCATTGTAACCCTTTCCGTCTGGATAAGAGAAAATATATGATAAAATTAAGGACATATACAAAGAACGAACTGGGGCGATCGCCTACGATCGCGGCTCGTAGCCCGGCAGGTGGCCCTAGGATTTTTTAAAATAGAGTAAAAAATCCTTGGTTATGCCGTCCTTCGGATGGGACGTTAAACTTGCACCCCGAGCCTGTACGATGTCAGGTACCAGTTAAAGATCCTTATCCTAATTAAACCTAAATATGAAAAATTTAGAGTCCCACTGTAGCATCTTTCGATTAAGTATAGCAGCATAAAGTGACTTAAAATAAACAAAGGATGCACTAACCATATGAAAACCATCCCACCACTACCAAAGCCTAATGCCATAAGGTTACATCAAAACTGTTGATGTTAAATAAAAATAGCTGATATCCATAATAAAAAAATAATATAAAATACAGACTACACTTCTAAAAAGGTTCAATCGATACTAAAACGAGTAAAAATAAATATAAAAGGATATGTTAAATAAAATATGAAAAAGGAAATTAAAGGGTTGGGTTAGGTGAGAATAATATCTTTCAAGATCACCGTGAATACATGGAAATTCTACAAAACGTAATATTGAAGAGTAAAGGATCAAGATATAATAATTAATCTTCGTTATTTTTGAACATAATTGCACACAAATTGAAAAAATAATTACTAAATATAACCAGATATAAATATTTTTATTTGAAAAGAAAAGACATGTCCAGAACCGGGAACAGATATACATATGTGGTATACACAGCCTATATCTATGTGGCATGTGTATAAAATTAGCATAAGCTATAGTATTAAGTTTAACTTATGGTAGTCTATTTTATTTATATGGCGTCATCCTCGTGTCAAAGGTATATTATAAGAGGGAAAACATGGACACTTTACCGTTGTTATTGTTCTAAAAATATTGTATGTGCATTATTTTTTTTAATAATTATAAAAATTCTATTCCGATCCAGTTCCGCTAGCTGAATGTTCTCCTGATCCGGTAGAGCCAGACTCTCCAGAACCTGAAGATCCATGGCCGCCTCCGCTATTACCGGAAGGACTGGAGGAATCATCCGAAGAAGAGTGTCCGCTGTTGTCGGAGGTCTTGGAAAACTGTTTATGCAGGTGTCCTGAATGAAGATCATTATGTATAAAATGTTTCCAGTCTTTGGTTTCAGAAGAGTCTACATGAACGTGGAGCCCATTTAGTCTGTCTTGTCCAGAACCACTTGCGTCACCATGGTAATCTCCTCCGCTTCCGTTGATGTGAGTTGTACTGTCACTACCTGAACGATGCCATCTACCTCCGTAGTATACCCATCTACTTCCAGTGTTCGGTAGAGCTGTAGATGTGTTGTGGTTGGAGGGATGTTGTATCGTAGTGATGACGGGGGTGACCCGGCTCCTGTTCTGTCTTTCGAATTGGATGGAGACTAGAGGACGCCCTTTGTAGAGATAGCTGTGGTGGATGGTATGATCTTCGGTTTCGCTAATTGGAACCACTGGCAGGTGAGGGATGATGTGAGTTGTGGTTTCTTGAGCTTCTGTATCATCTTGTGCTCTGATTAACCCAGCAGAAGCTTAAAAAAGTATTACAAAATTAATCAAATAAAATAATTACACCTGAAGACTATTTTAAGACTGAAGACTATTAGTTAAGGTACACGATTTTGGATTTTTTCTATAATTCTAGCAGTTATCTTAAAAGGTGCAAAATTATACTATATTAAAATAGTAATGTAAATCAATTGTAGTTGTTAATACATTTAACGTCAGTTTGTGCTACTACGGATATCAGACGATGCCACAGAGGGCGTCTTAAATTTTGCCAATCCAGGTGGAATTATGAAGGGATGTTAACGTGTACCAAACACCGCACAGGTTCTGGAGCCCCATATCCCTTCCAAAGGACGGCATAACAAAGGATTTAATTATTTTAAAAATTCTAGGGCCACCTGCCTGGCTAAGAACCCGCAATCTTGGGCTTAGTAATTTGTTATGATGATGTGACCCCAATATTAATTAGTTTAAGTAACAGATGCGCACAATCTATCAGTAAAAATCTTCTCTTCAAAACTTCCTTATACTTTCCTATAACTACCAAAACCGGAATCACAAAACTAAGGAAACGTTTCGTATCTTTCGATCTGTTCTGCGGATGTTTATTCTTTTCTTTAGCATAAACTGTGAGCCAATAAGAAGCCAGGGATTGGTCGTGTCAACAAATGTTATTATGGGGAGACATTAGAATTTAAACCTTCAACTCAGAGATAAAAAGCCACCTGGGTAAAAAAGGTGCGAAACCTTATTTGATTGGAACAACGGAAGTTCATAAATATCTGACCAAAAAAGCAATTATAGTCCAGGATCCATGGTCCATTTTTTCACTTGATTAGTATCAAGCTGAATCTTCGTGAATAGCTTCGTTTCGATGAGACGCCCAACAATTTCCTGTGCGAAAAATCTCGATTGTGGTAGCTAAAAGAGGTAGCAAGGATAAAATGTGTCGATTTGATGATTCTCAAAAATGTATTACTAACTGTTTTTTTTGTTAAATCTCAAGATAATTATCTAAATTTTTGAAAAAATATTTGTCCTACAAAATGTATGGCCTCTTTCCAACATCCATCGATAACAAGGTCACAAAAAATGATTACTAACCAGCTGTTTTTTTTTACTTCTTCTTTTTTCACTTCGCTATCGATACATATTGGAAGGAGGGGATTCTTTGATCAAACCATACATTTTGTAGGACAAAAATTTTTCAAATAATTTAGATAATTATCTTGAAATTTAACAAAAAAAAAAAATAGTTAGTAATAAATTGTTGAGAATCACCAAATCGACATATTTTATCCTTGCTACCTCTGATAGCTACCACAATCGAGAATTTTCGCACAGGAAAATGTTGGGCGTCTCATCGAAACGAAGCTATTCACGAAGATTCAGCTTGATACTAATAAAGTGAAAAATGGACCATGGATCCTGGACTATTATTAATACCAGTCAATTAAAAAAATATTTAAATTTCAAATTGCAAGTTTAATGAGAAATGTATAACTACTCCCTTTTATTTAGAAAGGCAGATCAATTATTCATATAAAATTTTATAATGGGTCGTAACGGATGAAATGTCAGTTTCGTATATTTAGTTTTCTTTTCTTTAGGAATTAGATTATTTTTACACAAACAGTTATGTTATATATAGTGAAGCAACGTTTTAAAAAATAAATAAGAATAAAATTATGTCTTCCGCGGAAATTCGTATAATTTTTCTCTATGAATTTAAACTTGGCTATAGCGACACAGAGGCGTTCCGAAACATTAATATTGTTTACGCCGAAGATACAGTGAGCGAAAGAACCGTTAGTTTGAAAATTTTCGGTCTGGGGATTACTACCTTAATAACAAAGAACGTGCTAGGAAGAAGACTAAGTTGGACAACGAAATGTTGAAAGAGCTGGTCGAAGCAGGGCCTTCCCAAGCCACGTGTGAATTAGGTTCACAACTCGGAGCAAGTGCTATGACTGTTTCCAGGCACCTTAAGGAGCTTGGTAAGACAAAATAGCTGGAAATATGGGTACCACATGAATTAACCGAGGCCCAGCAGCTCACCCGATTTTTTTATTTTTCAGAAGCTGAATATAGAGGTCCTTCCTCACCCACCATATTCTCCAGACCTTTCTCCAGCTGATTTTTACTTTTTCCATTGTTTGGATAATTTTTTAAGAAATAAAAAATTTGACAACGAAAAAGCCCTGAAATCGGCCTTCCAAGACTTCGCTTCTTCCTTGAAACCTAATTTCTACAGAGCGGGGATAGAAATGCTTGTTTCACGTTGGGAGAAGTGTATGGAAAGTGAAGGTTTTGATTAATATAATTTAAATTTACACCTTCACTGACATTTCATTTGTTACAACTCAATATAATATAAAATATAATGTTTATATATTACATTAAGATTAATATAAACAATTTGGCATAAAGAGAGAGAATGTTTATAACTACTAAATATAAAATAGGTCTGTAATAACTATATTTTTATAATGACTATATATTTTTTTGCAATAAATTTTGTAATTATAGCTTACCAACAAGAAGGAATTGGATTAGAGGTACCAACGTCGCCATTGGAAGGTCTGAGAACATTAAGGACACTAGGTTGCTATTTATGTCGGATATCATCTAAATTATAATTGACATTCGTCTTATTACCAGTTATCAATGTACGTCCTTAAGTATCAATCGTAGCCAGTGTTTGTCTCCTTCTAATGATTTCGGCCTCTTTAATGACGTTAAGATTAATTAGTCAACAAATAAGAAACCGTTTACAAATCGTCTGCTAGAGGAAGTTTCAATATATATAGATATAGTGCTAAATTTGAATATCACCTTGTTTTCAAACATTTGAAAGATAAAATTTCAATTTTTAATGTTTTACTCTAGATTGACTAGATTGAAATGACAAGAAACACCTTCCCGTTTCATGCTGCTTCAACATTTACTAGAAAAATAGTCTAAGCTCCCAATTAATTAAAAAAGACTCACATACATGACCATTATAAGATCTATTTGGGCATTTTTTATAAGTTGCAAGGGCATGTCTGAGTAGTGTAAATGCAAGTTTGCAACCGAAAAAACGGATGGGAAAACTTTTGGAGGCCGAAAAACCTCTAAAATTTTAGAGTAATTCAGTTTTAGCCCCTTTTCTCCTAATCGGTGCGTTTTCGATAAAAAAATATAAGTGACCATTTTAATGTAGATTAAATTTGCTACACTTTGAACTCAATTGCAGCTCTGCAGCTTTAATAGATTATGAGTTACACCTCTTTGAAAATTGGTAATTTTTTCCAAAAAGCCCAAATTTTAAGTTTTGGCCGACTTTCGTGAGGAACACCGGCCGAAATAGTGATCCTACAATGAGAGTCATTGGCAATGAAGTTGTAGTAAATTTCATTACCTTTAGTTTAACTACTGAACGAGGCATGTAGGTGTTATATTACTCTTGTTAATTAAATCAGGAAAATCGGGGAAAGTGGGTGTTTTAAGAAAATGACCTTGTATGCCACGAATCGATCTAAAACAGCTTGTTTATTGTAAAGTATAAATATTTACTTGTAAATTACCTTTACAAAAATAATGGTAGTACTAGTAGGTACTACTATGTAGGGGGGAGCCACCCAGTCTCCCCGAGGTTTTTCAGCCACCAAACGTTTCCCCATCCGTTTTATCGGTAGCAAACTTGGATTTACTCTACTCGGGCATGTCCTTACATATCAAAATTACAACTCTCTTCAATTTTTTGTGACTTTCAAACACCTTGCCGCTGGCCTATATTTGGACTTTTTGGAAAACGACCAATTTTCAAAGGGGCGTAACTCAGAATCTAGACTTACTATTAATCATAGTAATCCATTTCCGTACATTCCTTAGCCGATTAACAAAATATAATTACCGTAATCTAAAAATTCAAATCCCAGCGCCCTCTACTTTCTCCAAAGAGTCCATTAAAATATTAATCCAAAAGGTTATTCGAAAAACAATCTTCCTATTTACTTCTGGTTTGTTTGATTTTGTTTCTTGAGTAATATATATATTATTTTATACCAATTACTTTTTTAAGATTTGCACAATTATGAAATTATCCCATTCATAAAAACTTGATTAGTGTTAACATAACCAAAGAATCTATACAAGATAATAATATGAAAATTGCTGTCATTATAAAATAGCTACATAAATAAAAAAATATAGTAAAGAAGAAAAAAGAGATAAACTTGCGATGAGCTGCAATGAAATCGGCAATAAACCTATTATTGCATTCCTTAGTAATTAACTGTTGAAGCCATCTGGCACTTGTTGCTATTCCAACATGATAAATCCAGTTTAAGGCTGATATACTATACTATACTATCAAGGTATTCGCTATAATTAGTAAATATAGCTAACTATAAGTAAATATTATTACTAAATAGTACATTTAGTATAAAGCCGCCATTTTGTTTTGTAAACTAGCAAATTTGGTAATGTTTATTGTTAGGTGTTTGGTAATGTTTATTAATTTCAGTAAAATTAAAATGAGCCATCCAGCTCTAATAACTTAAAAATAAATTCTTAACCGAATGTTTCTCATAATTTTAATTTCTTATTAAGTTTAAGCACTGTGAGCCTAAAAAAGATTGAAAAATAACTGAAGAGTAAAGCCGTGAATTAATAAAATATATGTCCACGGACCAAATTAGTTAGTAAAACAAAATAAGGTTACGTCATTTTAAAATAGATAGAACTACTGTATACCATACGATATTAATAACACACGGCTGTATAGCTACAAGCCTATCAATCCTAAGATTGTGAAGACGCTTGGGCCGGGCGCACATTGAGACGCAGTCCAACGCAGGATAGGGTAGGTTAGGCAGGGCAGCGTATCAAAAAGTTTTGTGATACATAGGTTTGAAAGGTAGAGTTCAGTGCATGTGTGAACCTGCTTCACGCAGTGTTTGTGACAGATTATTGCGAATGTGTCAAGCAGTTTTTGTTAAAATTTATTATATTTCATATAATTTTGTTTCATTATTATTTGCAAATCATATAATATTGTCATCAAATTATTCATAATATCACTATGGAAGACAAATTAATTGAAGCCGTTCGCCCTCATAAAATATTAAAATATTTTCCATTTACACTTATTTCGTTTTGATAGTGAAAACAAAAGTAAAAGTTAATCCATTTGTTCGCCTGAATCAGAATCGGAACTTAGTACAAGTTCGTTTAGTTCGTACATTATTACGTTCGACCACCGATTGTATAGACAAGAAACTGCGTTTCAATATGCGGCCATACGAGTCGCGCAGCTTTTTAACTGTTCTAATCTGCCCTGGCTCACCTACACTGCCCTGCGTTGAACTGCGTCTCAATGTGCGTCCGGCCTCATTTGTAAGGGAATTGCTTATAGGCCTTCAGGTCACGTTATACAATGATAAATTTAATTATCTACAACTTTCGTATTTTTTTGTTTACTCAGTTATAACGAAATTAATGGGATTCGAATCAGTACCTCTGCATTTTCGAGTTTTTATGTTGATGGCTTACCAATATTTTTGATTTTAAAATCTTCTACTGCTTGAAAAATTCTTTTTCTGCTGAAACAAAAATTTTAATATTATAATATTTTATCGGCGTTGCCTGACTGTTATTTAAAGAGGGAAGAATGCAGTGAAACAATGTTAAAACATTTTCCAATAAGCTTTTCATACCTTTTTTTAGCTATAAAACAAAATTAAAATATAAAAATAATTGCGAGAACACGGGGATATAAGATCGGTGAAGAGAACGGATTTGTCTGACTTAGATACGACCCCTGGTAGCTCAGTGGTTTAGAGCACTGCTATGGAGAAGCTGACGAATCCCAGCCAAGGTTAATCTTTTTCTTCAAAACAAACATATTTAAAAATAATTACCATAAAAATAACAATTAATAAAAATAAATTATAAATAACATATTGACACCTGTCAACTAGATCCTTATGAAAGTAATGTTCAATGACAATTCTTCCCCGTGTATACATCGCAAAAATTGCGAGAACACGGGGATATAGGATTGGTGAAGAGAATGGATTTTTTTTACGTGCCAGGTTAGCTCAGTTGGTTAGAGCAGCGCGCTATAGACGCGGGTTCGTATCCCGGCCTGGACAAATCTTTTCTCTTCAAAATAAATATATTTGAAACAAAAAAATACTCAATATCTCAAAACAATACTAAGTGGTAACTCATGTTTTAATAGTCTGACTAGGGGGTATAAAATGAGTTCTATACTGAACTTCAATTTCTATGTTAATCGGGGAACTTCTACTAAAAAATAATGTACCTTCAGTAGTACGATTACAGGAACAGATAGAGAAACAGTGAAATGGGAGCAGGGATTATCTCCCTAATTTATTTATTTACAATCATCTACTACTGTTATGAATATGGAGTACATAAGTAATTAATTTCATATTTTGGTATTGTTGTAATTAAAAGATATCTTCAAATACTACGGACTTCCTTTTTTATGCAACACGTTAATATACCTAATAGACTTGAATAAGTGGAACAAACGAAGTCTAATAAGGGATTGTTAGGAACGAAGTTAGTTGGATCAATTAAGGCTGGAACAAAAATAAAATATTAGTCTGTTTTAATTAACTAGCTGAAGCAGTTTAATTAGTTGTCACTAGAGCTGCATCGTTTCACAATTTATGTTAACAACTTTAGCTAATTATTCACTATATGCACTTGAGCTAGTATTTATCTAGTATTTTAACTATTAGTGTGATAATAATTTTTAAAAAATAAAGGAGCTTGGATTCAGTAGATGATATAGAATGTACAGTTTCTAGGACAACTGTTGTGTTGGGAAAGGATTTGCCCGAGTTTACGCTCAACCTCCAGGTCCTTCCCCCAATTGAGTGTGCCGAGTTTATAGAGGCTTAGTGAGCCCAAAGAGGGTCTTCAGATCCCATAGGGTACAACTACAGCTGTTTACGGGTTATGTAATTTACTTAATATTAAATAACCCGTATCAACAGCCGGATTTTGACCCGGAACCTTCAGCATAGTTACTTAGGGCTTTACCCAATCTGCTACCTCTCTTCTAAATTGAGGTAATGCTTCTTAAATTTTATTATTTTAAAAAATTATTTAGGTCGTAACAAAAAATAGTTCTATAAAAAATCAAAAAAAATGTTACGGTCAGAGAGAGAGAAAGACCGGCTGAAGGGATTAAGACGAACTGGAAGGATTAAGACAGATTAGAAGGACCTCGAAGGGCCGAGAAGCCCCCCACTCCCTTCTGGCAGTCTCGAAAATTCGGTGGGCCTTTATATGCCGTTCGCTTCAGCCTTGTGGGACAGTTAGTATTAGTCAGTGTCAGTGTGACGAACTAGTCAGTGATAAGTGAGTCTCGCCAACTCAGTGTATCAGTGAACTGTGACAGTACGAGAGTGTAATAAACTGTTTCTGCTTATTACTGTGTGTCAGTTTGTCATATTTGGATAGTCTAACGGTCGGTGGACTTTAATTAGAGGACTGTAAGTGTTAATAGTTAAGTTATTTAGTATTAGCAACATCTTATATTATGTGTATACTATATTAGTAATAACAGTTAGGCCTAGGTTATAATCTTCAGGAATTGTTATTGCAAATTTATATTACCTTAATTATTTAATTGTTTTAAATAATTTCATTGTATTATTTTTAATTTGTTAATAAATATTAAAATCTTGAATTTAGTAATAGTTTAATTCATTTTACACACAGTAGCCCGTAACAATAAGTGAACCTTGATAATATCAGTTATTAGTATATTATTAGCGTTCATAATATGTTAAGCCCAATTAAAATGTCCCGATCACTTCTTACCAAGAACATGCCGGCTTTAGATCTTTATACACCTCTCCGTAGATCTTTATATTTTCAATGAAGTGGACCATCGATTGTACGAACTAATTTTGTCAGGGGTGGTTCGGATAATCAAAAATTCGAATAATCGAAATTCACTAAAAAAATAAAAAAAATTAAATTCCAATTTGTCTTTTAATGAAAGAACCGCTCATTTTCTCTTTGTTGACATGTTGCAATTTTAAAACAAAAAGTGATCACAAATGCGATATACACCTCACAAAGAATAATTTAAAACTGAAGATGAGCAGGCTATTACCTACGATATGAACAGGAAGGGATTCAGAGAAACAATAGTTATTTATTTGACCAGTGAGGAAAGTGCCACTTTAATACACCCGAGTGAGTTTTATCACACCAGCCGAAGGCGAATGTGGTAATTAAACGAGGCTGTTACAAGCACTTTTTTCACCTGTTAAATATTTTTCCTGCAACCATTTAAAAATTTAGAAATTAAAGGTGAAACTTTAGATTTGTTAAAACTACACTAGCGCTAGTGGGTAAGGCTAATGCTAGATCTCCAAATTTGTGATGTGTGAATGTTCTAATACATTTAAGGTTATCTTAAATAATTCTATAAAATCGCTTCAAAGTAAATAAAATCTATCTTGAATTAAATATAATATAGTTCTAAAATTATTTATTTTAATATTTTAGGAATGTAAAATGAATAATATTATGTCAAATTCGATCTATAGTGGAAAGTGGTTTTCCCTCACTAGTGGAGGAAAGTGGGACTTTCCACACCAGTTATAGTTGACCCACACACCCTCAACCGCCAAATTTTCCCTCAATCAAGGATACCCAGAAGGATCTCCAGATTCAACAGAGTCAATCCAGGCTGTTAAAGGATTTAGGTTGAGTTACATCATTTTTTTAAAGTTTTACACCACTTAAATCATTAGTATTTGTCCTCTCTGATTTCCTACTCCTTTCCACAACGGAAATTTTAATTGTTCACTTCGTTCTCGTCTCAAACCGTATCCTCTTACTTCGGGTTATGGTCTTGGCTGATATCAACCGAATATCCTCCGAAACCTCAAGTTCACTGCTTAGCTTAAACCAGTTCAGTTTAGTTGTTTTTTTGTAAGGAATCCAAATATTCTTTTTTCTGGCCTACTTGCATTAGATAAAAATGTCCCTGGATAAAAATATGTTTTGCTGTAAATTAGTTTTTAGAGCTATGTTTAACTTAAAAGGGGTACATCATGTTTAAGTTTGAAAAGGTTATTTCCTAGACGGGATATGGTATAAGAGTGGACTGTATGTTATTATTATAAAATAAAATAAAGTGCATTATACTGATACATACTATAATGATTATAAATACAAAATTTATATTATTTTGATTACTGTCCATCTTCTCAGTGAATGGTTATTCCTTGGGTGGTCGTTTCTCCTCATCCTGACCGTTCTCTGAGTGATGTCTACTCCATGATGTTGATCCGATCCTGTCTTCTACTCCTCCACTACTGTACTCAGTCCTTCCCAGTGTACTACTTGTCCTGTACTGAGTGGCCATTATGTCCCTCTATTAGTTGGCCCAGGAAGTGATAGAGGGCTCTGGCTCAGATACAAAGAGGTAGATGAGGTAAAAGAGCGGAACGGTGTTTTTAGATTAAACAGCTACACTGATTATTTTACTTTTGTTAATGATTTGTTTTTTATAAAGAAAGTCGAATAATCTCTTTATATATTATCAGATTTCATCAAGGTATAATTCGATATTAGAAAAGACCCAAACACATTTCAGTTTTTTTTTTTTTTTCAACAAACCCTTTTCAATCTATCTGAGTTAATAACGTATGTTGATGCCAAACTTGAATGCTATTGTTAATTTTAATATGTAATTATGAACTAGAAATTAATTTATGTAGTATGAAAGCGCAGTATGTTTAGATGAGGTTTTACAATAAAAAAAAATAGCATTATATATTTATTGTGTATGCAAAGTAAAGGCCCTTTTTGAGCCCCTAAACCACGCAACAACGTACTTACAAACGAACGTGCATAAAGATATTTAAAACTGTATAAGAACGTTAAAAAATTGTATTACTTTTTAAATCCAAAAATTGAAACCTGTAATGTTTACTATATTTTCTTTACTGTATACTCATTTATACTTGGACTTACACAATCTTTCAGTTATTAATATTAATTTTTTAATTTAGTCCTTCTGACAAACTTAATGATTATCCCTCACATAGATACAATTCCGTATTGTAGACAATGATGTTTATCTTATGATGTTTTAGTGAATTGATTCCTACCAATGTACAGCTTTCGTAGGATGTTTAGAATTTTATTACCGGTAACTATTTTCCAATATCCTTTTAAGAACTGTGCCATTAATTCTCAAAGCTGTAAAAAATGTTGAAGGAAAGAACAAACAAGAACATTAAAAGCATCAATAGAAGATTTAGCGATATGGCACTGCCGATGGAATAACTACAGGCAATAAAATCCTTGATAACGAGATGGCTTGGAGATTATATAATCGCTTTCTACTAGAGATTTATGCTTAATCAGTTCAAGTAACTCGTAAAAAATCTTATCTTTCAGTTAAAATTACTATAATACACATTCTTGCCAGGTTTGTTCAAGATTAATCTTTTTATCCTGAGTAATATCCTTAATTTTCAATTAATTATAAAACCTATACCACTAGAATCCTTGAAGTATTCAGGGTTCAACACTTACTTGAGACTGTACTGCTTCCTAGCCAATAGTTGTGCAGAGAGATTGTACTCACCCACAAGATCGTCCCAATTAACGATACGCACTTATAGAGGCTGAGTGACCCCAAGGAGGTTCTATCCAGTTCCCACAGAGTCTACTCACGGCTGTTAGCAGATTAAATATTGTATCTCTTATAATTTATCTTGGCCTAAAGATCAGTATTCAAGCATTGAAATGTTTATTCAACAACAATAACTAGAAGATTTTAATCCATGTCAACATTCGCAATACTCTCACTTCAATCATATTAATGGAGTGCATTCTCTTCAGTCTTTGGAGTTCAACAGTTATCGTCCAGTCATTTATTTTTCGGCCGAATATTCAACGCAATAACTTATTTTCGAACACTTTGAGATGTTCATCCTTCAACGTTAACGGCCACGTTTCACATTCACAAACATCAGTTGGAAATTGATATGGTATAACATTTTTTATAAATTATAGTTTTTAATTTCGTGGCAACGGGCACGAGCCCGAAAAAAAGAAGCATCTCCTGGGTAAAACCACGGCGTTATTTTCTCTTAAATTTCGTTTTCCCACGTTATCGTTGACACTATTTACGTACTTCTCGACTTGTTCAAAGCTATCATCCCCCAAAATAATATCAACATGCCGTTTCTGTTATAACAATTTACTTAGCCTTCTGTGAATTTATTTCCTATTCAAATACCTCCATGTAGCTAATAAAAAACAAAACAAATAAACTAACTGGATGACAAATGAATTTTTTTCTAAAATCTTTACAAGGCAGAATTAGTTGTTCCACAACCCTCGAATTTCATTGGCTTAAATTAGAAGAAGATAAATATGAACATTGAAAACAGCAAATTTCTATGAAATTAAAAACTTATCATGATAAAAAATATATAAATATACTGATGATAGAATTATTATTTCACACTCCTTAGATGATCTACAGACTGAAGAAGAAAAACACGGTTTAGCCATAAATGTAAAAAATACCTAATTTATGATCATATCAATTACTACCTCAAGCAATATATATACTTCCACAATATGATAACTTAAGTGCATGACTGCTCGGAAGGAAAGTGAACGCGAATGGAAATGGCAAGTGGAAAACCTTCATGACGATGAGCGTCCTGCGTTTGTGACTTCGAGCTGGGCTTAGAAGTAAGAATAACAAGACATTAAGTACCCTAGGAGCTTTTTTAGAAGATGCAATGTTGTTCGCTAAAGAAAACAGAGATACAAATACTACATACGTTCGAGATGAGGCTATACCGAAAAATAAGTTGGATGGACAGTTACAAACGAGACGTTTATGCAGAAGTTTTTTTTTGTTTTTTTAAAATTTATTTATTGAAATTTACAACTGTACACAAAATACATCTAGTAAATATAATGAGTGAATACATTGACATGAGAAGACAAGTAGAGAAACTACCCAGTGGTAGTACTCAAATAAAAAGTTCAGTTTAGAAGGCCACCAGGCCATCTTCTTTTCAGACGCCTCGAAGGATTATCAGGAATTGAAGAGGTTGCGAGGTTTGAAACTAGTGGGTTTGAGTGGAAATGAAGTTTGTCATGAAAAGATTGATATCGGATTCGGGCCAAATCAGCAATAAACGGGACGTTAAGGTCATTATGGATTACTTTGTTCGTAACAAAGTAAGGAGCATTAAGGATTTTCCGAAGGATTTTGTATTGTAAGTATTGAATACGAGAGGAATTCGATGACTTAGTGGAACCCCAAAGCTCTATTCCGTAAGTCCAGATGGGTCTAATGATTGTCATGTAAATGAGTCTCTTGTAGTTAATTGGGAGCTTAGAACGTTTATCTAGTAAATGCTGAAGTAGCCTGAAACGGCGAGCTGTTTCTTGTCGTTTTAGTCTAGTATGAGGATTCCAAGTTAAGCGTTTGTCAAGGTGTAGTCCTAAGTACCGGATCTGTTCTACAGGACTTAGAGGGATGTTATTAAACGATACAGGGAGGCAGTAAGTCGCAGGTTTACGACGGAGGATCCAGAAGTTAAGAAAGAAAAATGAAGTAGTGATTAATATATATAAACGCGAATCGCAACACCTTGGAAACATAATGCAGGGATATGACAAGCCTAGAAAGTAGATGAAACCCAAGAGAATGGTTCAAGTCCACTAGAAAACAGCTTTTCAGATCAGCCGTATCCAAAATTCACAGCCTTGATGATTCCCGCACCGAAGATGACACTCGAAGGAGTAAAATTATTTATAAAATTTAATCTCGGAAATTTCATTATGACTTAATACATTTTGAAGCTTGAGGTTCTAATGAATTATGTAATTGACATAAGAAAAATATTTTATAAAATACAACATTTTTATCCATTATTTCTCTAGGGTGCGACTGTAGCCTCCTCGAGGACTATTGCAGTAGCTTTTGATTTATCATAACCTTGCTTAGGCTAGAATTTGCATAAATTAAAAAGGGCGCTTACAACATCTTCAAGGAATGATTCTATTGTTAAGATTATTAAGGACGAGTTCTTGTGACCTAAGCCAGCTGTTGTCCTATTATTTAAAATACGACATATTAACTAATATTCAGGAAAAAATTAACATTTATCTATTATATCCTTGTTAATGAGTGGAAAACTTCAAAAATATTCGTCATCCACAAGAACGGCGACAGACAAAATATTAACAACTACCGTCACATTTCAATCGGCTCCACCTTATGCAAGCTATTCTCCAAAATAATAAACGCAAGAATATCAAGAACAATTGACGAAAGCTTACCAAGCAGGATTTAGAAAAAATAAATCAGTGATTGATCATTTGATCACACTTAATCAACTAAAAGAGAAATCATAAGAATACAACTTCAAACTCTACCTGGGATTCATCGATTTTAAGAAACGTTCGACAGCATATACCACGCCAATATACGACGGACATTAGAACAGATAGGTGAGGCATACGTTCAAATAATAGAAAATATGTACATCGAAAACAAGGGCTACCTAGAAACAGAAAAAATAAGAAAAATATTTCCGATCAGGAAAGGAGTCAGGCAAGGCGATTTCCTATCACCAACAATCTTCATCGCAGAATTGGAAAATTTCCAAGCTCTAGACTGCCATGACAAAGGGATTTCTCTCGGCAGAATAAAAATTAAACATTTGAAATTTGCGGATGACGTAGTTCTGATTACAAGCTCTGAGGAAGAACTCTTTACAATGATCAACCACCTGAAAGAGAAGAGTTAGAACCACGACTTGATACTGAATCCACAAAAAACAGTTATCATGGCCAACGGACCCTCCAATAACATGAGCCACAACTACCAGATATGAAGATCTCTAAAGAAGTTAGATACCTGGGACAAATCATCTCATTCGAAAAGAGAAGTCAAATAGAAAAAGAATCAAGAGTCGGCAAAGCATGGAAGAGATTTTGGAGCCTTAGAAGTATATTTAAAGGCCGTCTAGAAATAAGACATAAAACGACCGTATTCAAGAGCTGCATAATCCCTGACCTGAGCTATGGTTGCCAGACGTGGTCACATACTAAAGCCTTAGAGAGGAAGGTGTCAAAAATAATGCTGGGAATTCCATTGAAGGAATTAATACATTCACGCAGAATAAGAACCATGGTTACCGTCTCCGTCACCTACGCCAGAAGAATGAAAAGGAACTAGGAAGGCCATGTGATGAGACAAGGCGAAGACAGCTGGGCTAGGCGAGCCGCCGCGTGGAGGAAGAGGCGCAGTGGCCGGCAACGCAAGCGATGGACCGACGAATTCAAGATGTGAGGTGGCTCTCCCTGGATGCGAACAGCCCGAGGCAGGGACCTATAGAAGAGTATATGCCAGCAACTTCACCTGTAAGGTTTGGCTAGTCTCCGTCCAAAGACACTAATCTCCCTAAGGGAAGGTCTATATGTAAATACATAATGTTGTATGTAAACATTGTAAATAATGAGGAAGTTAAATCTGTATATACATATAAATAAAGACTATTATTATTATATCCTTGTAAGAAATATCGCTTTAGATTGTATAATTATCTCTAATATACTGTAAGTATCTACTATTGGTTTATTTGCTCTTAGAGCAAAGTTTAAAGCCCTCTGGCATGCTTTATTTTTGTTCACGTAGGCTTCCACGGTCGTTAATATTCTTCTTATATTCTACTTCCGGGATGGACCGTGTCATGTTGGTGCTATGAACCAAGCTTTCGCTCATCCTGCTGTGAGCTTCCTCAGGGTTAGTCAGTTAATGAAGAGCGGATAGTTGGAGTCGGGGTATTTATACCTGGGGGCGTGGTCTCGATCGAAGTCGGCCTTCCCATTGGCTCCTTGTACCGGTCGTGTGTGTTCCTTTTCCTTCTTCACACTCTCTATCTCAATATTTTTTTCTCCACATATGATCATATCATGTTATATTATGTTAGCTGAAGAAATAACTCCATCATCATATTACTACATATCCAGAGACTAATTTCAAACTCATTTAAACTTTCACCAGTAACATGACATTGTTATAAAATTATTTCTCATATAATTTTACGATGTCTTCGGTCTTCATAGATTTAATTTCTCTTTTGATTGCTTTTTTTAAATTTCTCATAAATTATTTTATAATTATACTTTTTGTTCTCACTGTTTCAGGCTAGTTCAACATTTAGTTGGCAAACGCTCTAAGCTAACAATTAATTACAAAAGCCTCGTATACGTGGCAATCATTAGACTCATCTGAACTTACGGAGTAGAGCTTTGAGGGTCCACTAATGCGTCGAATTTCTCTTGCAATAAATCCTTACTGTCCAGAATGCTCCTTACTTTGTTACGATTAAAGTTAAACCATAAGGACCTTTATGCCCCATTAATTACTGATCGGACCCGAACTAGATATCAATCCTTTCTAGTTTCAAACCTAGCAACCTCTTCTATTCCTGATATTCCTCCGTGGCGTTTGAAAAGAAGATGACCTCTTGACCTTCTAACATGTATTTGTTATTCGAGCATGACCATGGGGTAGTGTCTCTACTTGCCTTTACCTGATATCATTATATATCTTTCATTCTATTTACTTATTATTATTATTAATATTTAGTTGTAGATTTCATTAAATCAATTTTTCTTTTAACTTTTGCTCAATGTTTTTCATTCTTTTCATACCTATCATTTCTGTCTATAAAAACTGCTATATTTTTTTTGGTACTCCACGATTGATGTTGTTTAGTCTTGATGTTTTAATCTCAATTCCTGATAATGGCCTAAAAACTAGGCCGAAAAGTTGGGACAAAGGAAATAAGTTGTACTTAATTGTTTATTGGCTGCACTTCTCGACCTTGTTCAACATTTCTCAAGATACATCCAGCCAACTATTTGCTTATCAATTTATATATTTAAGTAACCTCATATTTTTAAAAGTTTTTTTTTCAGACAAAGATATAACTATTCTAACAAAAGTTCAAAGGAAATTTTTACTTTGAATCATAATAAAAATGAGAGACTATACATATATAAGAAATAATCGCAAATGTCGGCAACTAAACGAATCACTGCTATTTGGCACGAATGCTCCAAGTAACCTGCAGGTTATAGATACCCTTCGTGGAAGAGCAATCAAATATAGCTTAGGCCTATTACCCCCTCCTAAATACCAGCTTCTTGTATCTGATCTATCCTTATCACTTATCACTCTAATCTACTTTATAAATAAAGTGCAATCGATTTATATAATTATGTATTAAAGGTAATTATTCAACAATTTGAATGATGGTTGCACCAGGTTCAAGTTCTATTAAAAATTAAAGTTATGAATACATATGTTTGAGCAACCAAAAGAAATAGTTACTGGACCTTTCGATGAGAGCTCCGAAATGGATAAGAAAAATAAATTTCTGATTCAATTATACCAGATCCCATGTCATTTTGATTGTAATCTTTTATTAAACTAATAACATAAATCAATTTTCATAAATTAAATAACTAATACTTTTGAGAATGAAAAAAACAATTAATTAAATTAAAAGAACAATTTAAACGTTTTTATAATTAGAAAATGAAGTTAATAATATTAACTAAATTATAAACACATAATAAATAACAAAAAAGACAATTATTATTTAATCGTACGATAATAAATTTAACTCTATTAAATTACAAATAAATAAAATGTTCAAATAAATCTATTACAAAATAATAAATGTTTATGTGGTTTTCCAGTTGAAATGATATGACAATGAAAACTCTTATCTGTCCGTCGATGTAGATTCCAGTAAATAGTAGATTCTCTGCAGGGCGAGCTGGATGTTGAGACGATACAGGAATTTTGTCGGCAAGGCAAGCGAAGATGGTGAAACAATAGAGGTTGAGATGATCGACTGGGTCAATTCGAATTGGTCGAATCGATGACCAAGTTTAAACTAATTACACCTGCAGGTGGGCAGCAAATTAGTATCTTCTTCAAATTCACAAAAAAACAACTCTGAGCTATAGCTTACGATGTGCACGTCAAGAGGCTCGTGCCAAAACTGTCTGGCTTGATGTAGCCGGAGTGAACAAAAGCCGATCGACTCCGCTTTTGTTTTTCTCTCTTCTTTTGTAACATATGTTTTCAAACTTATTAAAAATATTACTAAACAAATAAAATTACCTTTAAAGTTAAATTATTCTAAACAACTATGAAATAAACGTTTAAATTATTATATAAAATTTTCTTTATACTAAAACTAATAATACTTTATAAGGTTACTACTTCATCTGGCCTTAACAACATACTTTCTCAAGTTCAATTCATACTGATTATTTTTTTCAAAAATCGGTATCTGTTCCACATTTGTCCCTTCGAGTTAAGTTACATCGTTTTAAATTGTTTTCGTTCGTTTCATTTTTAATATTTTCCAAAACTACAATTTTTTGTGAGCATTATATTGGCAAATTAGATTCAGATATTCATCAAGAAATAAATGTTTCATTTAACATTTGGAAATATAGATGATATATGATTTTTTAAACGTCCATTTCTAGATGTAATGATCACCGAAGTATACACATTTATCATACTTTCATTATTTTTTTTTTCTTTCATACCCTCTTTTCCATAATAGAGCTCATGATAACTTGTAAGTTGCGTTTGTGCCCAAAAATCGATTTAAAATTATATTTTTTAGAATTATCTGTGTCTGAAAAAACGTATATATACATGAAAAATAGTTTATCAATAAGTAGGCTATATGGGAGTAATAATGTAACCCACACCAGCTACTGAAATACAAGCTTTCTGTAACAAATGTTTTATTTATACTTAGTCTTTTGTTTTTTTCAATTGCCACATCATTACAACCTAAAGAAGCATCATTAATTAATTTTTTTTAATTGTATTTTTGTATTAAGTATTGTTATTTGTTACTGAATTTTTTATTTGTTTAATAACTTTTCAGACGTTGGGGTGTTTAAACTGCGATTACTTCTTATTTACTAGAATGAGATATGGAATTACATAAAAAAAAAATTAAATATAAATAAAACATGTTACAGAAAGCTTGTACTTCACTAGTAGGTGTGGGTTACATCGTTTCTCCTACATAGCCTATCTATCTATAAACCATTTTTCCTGCATGTATAAATACATATTTTATATATTTATATACAGGGATAGGGATGGAAGTGGATTATGGACTGGGTGTAGTGGACCCTGATCAGCCATAATTCTTGGATCTAGAAGGATTAAAGCTTTCCTTAAACCCGTGAGTGCGTCAGTGGAGGAGCACAAACAAAATTCACTGGCGCCTGACTACAATGTTTTTTAATTAATAAATAGGTTTTACAGGAACAAAATATTAGTATTGAACAAATCTTCCGACTTTTAAATATTTAAATTAAGATATTTTCATAGCCAGCCCAGACCATTGTCTGAATGAACATTTGAATTGGAAAGGATAAACAAGTTAAATTATGCAATCATAAATAAAGCCTCGCAGATGTGATTTGTGAGTCGAATCTTATCTTTGAGGCAGTAAATTTAACTCACTATTTTCGTTGAGTGGCGAGCATATTCAGTGACATTAAACATGAATCAAAACCGATTAAGTTTGATTGATTTGTCTTGAAGAAAATTTTATATTAATTGCAATTAATCAATAAAATTGAAATAATAATAATAAAGTCTTTATTTTTTCTGGAAGGAATCCCTTCAGAGTAATAATGCAAAAAAAAAGTGCTTTAATGTTTCAGAGTATAATACAATTACAATTTAATAATTAAGCTAAATGCAATGTTTTATTATGTTTTCATTTTTATAATAGTTATTAACTAATTTTCTTTTTTTTTTTAAATTTTTTATTGGAATTAAGCTCATAATTTGTTTTCACTAAATTATTCGATTAAATTGTATGTTTCATTTAATCATATATGATAATTCAACATAAATTTTAAATTATACATAAAATTATTAATGTTAATCCTACTATTCTTTAAATTTTAATCTAAGACAATAAAGCTCATATTTCTTTATTGATTAATATTACTACGCTCATAGCTCCTATAATACTATTGTGTCACAAATATTTTAAACAAACATACAAGAAACTTACAAAATATTTTAGCAGCTTTAATCTTTGCACAAACTGAAATGACCGCAGAGGTTAAACCTTTTCCTGTAAAGAAAACAAAAGTGTCATCACTGGAAAATACCCGCAGTTTAAATATGTATTATATAATCAGACAATTTTCGCTTTAGGAAAAGAGTCAACAATAGTTTAGTTTTAATTAGTTCAAAGATCAATGGAGAGAGAAGCTATATTCATTTCGTCGAAAATTCTTAATAACACCCAAGTTTTCTGTTGAACAAGATAAACAAAAAAACTCATTGTAACATTGAATTGTATGCTTAAAAAGTCTATATTGGGTATATGTTTGAAATGACTAATCTTGAAATCAGAAGAATTCTATTTCGGAAGAATTTAATGTAGAATGATAAATAAAGTTGTTTTTAATGATAGCCATATTAATTTTTTTTTTAAAAAGTATATTCTACAATAATGGTCTAATTAGTACGTCTTAACACTATATAAAATTACTAAAAAAACTATAAAACACATATAATTTATCGAGGTTCTAGTCATTTAGCCAGAAAAGACCCAGCCTTAATTTTGTATCCCTTTTAACTTTCTTATAAGCATTAATAATAATTTTGTAATATGTTATTTAACCGGCGCACAGTGGGGCGAAAACGCTTAAAATCGTTAAATCCTCAGGAAATTGAAGTATAGCCTAGAGATTTGGCAGACTTTTTTGCGTTACCTAGTAGTTGGATAGTATATATGAAACGAATTCGAGGATAATGAAATGCTCAGTATACAAGCCAATTGTCAAGAAATAGAAAAATATTTTTCAAATGTTGTATTTTTTTTTTCAGAACCTCCTTTATTATATGAAATTAAAATTACAAATAGGTCGTAACAACTATGGCTTTTATATAAAGAAAAACCTCCTGTTACCTATTGGTATTTTAAGGCGTTACATCGAGCTGAGTCCGCTGAAGGCGGTTTTTACTCGAACCGGCACGAGGCCGCTGACATTATACAATACGAAACGGTGAGGGACCGTTTAGCGGGATCAAGTGACAGTTGTAGAAAGAAGAAAGGGGAGGAAGGAAGAAGGAAAAGGAAGGAAGGATAAGGACAAGGGAGTCCTTACCCCATCCCTAGATCAACGAGAGTACATCGACCAAGGGGACACTGCCCTGTCATCTCCCAGGTCTGGGGAGTGGTTTTAAGTCACTAAATAGGGGGCTCGCACAGATCTTCGGCCCATCAAAAAATTGTATGTGCCTCCGACCTATGTACTCGGGCACCGAGGGAAGCTCCTCCCGGTTGGTGGTGTTAAGTGCCCCCTCGAGCGATGTGCCACTTACGATCTTCCTGAGGATGGAATTCTGGTAATGCTGCTGGCGCTTCAGCGTTTTTTTGTAGAGGTGTCTCAGTAGTGGTGCACCATAGAGCAACGTAGGTCTTATGATGGACTTGTAGATTTGTAATTTCAACCTTAGTGAGAGCTGCGGCGACAAGAGCAAATGGTATAGCCAGTGGTATTTTTTTCGTGCCAACTTCAATCTTGCCTGAACGTGCTTTGAGAAGGTGAGTTGCCTATCAAAGTTGACGCCAAGGTAGAGGATTGAAGTGGATAGTCTTCTATCCTCGCAGTCCACGGTAAAAGTCTTCGGTAGAGGTTTCTTACTCACACTCTGTAATGACATCACTGTGGCATCCGTCTTAGACGGATTCACCCTGATGCCAATCAGTTTCAGATCGTTCACTATGGTTTCAGATGCCTTTTGTGCCTTGTTAAGGGCATGTGGGGTAATGATGCTGGTAGCGTAAATCCCAATAACATCCGCATATGCTGCTACCATTGCTCCTGGGTGTTTCATTGCGACCACGGGTGCTGTGAAAATCACAAACATCAGTGGCCCCAATACAGAGCCTTGAAGTACTCCACAGGTGGTGGTGCTAGAAGTCAAGTAACTGTTACCGACTCCTACGACGAATGATCTTCCACTGATATAGCTTTGGATCAGACGACATAGAGTGGCGGGAAAGCTAAACCCTTCCAAGAGTCGGAGTAACAACTCATGAGACACACAGTCAAAGGCCTGGGTGCAGTCCAATGAAATGAACGCTACAGCTCTGTTCATCTGCATGTGATCTATGGTGTGCACCTGTAGCTTAGCCAGGTGGTGGTCACAGGCGACTCCTCTCTGGAAACCAGTCTGCTCAGGGGGGATGATGTTTTTTTCTTTGCAGTGCTTCGACATGTGATGGTGAACCAGTCTCTCGAAGATTTTTCTCATATCAGGGAGCAAGCTGATTGGCCGATAGTGCTCAGGTACTCCCCCACTCTTCCCAGGCTTGAGTAGTGGCACTACGACGGTTTCTTTCTACACATCAGGAAAGTACGATATCCTCATGCAGGTGTTGAATATGTTCAATAGAAAGGCTTTACCCTTCCTAGGAAGCATCTTCAACATCACATAGTGGATATCATCCTGTCCTGATGCTCTGTTACCTTTCGTGTGTCGTAGTACTGACTCGAGCTGTAAATGTTGTATGATGTATCATTCCTGTAAATAAATTCATATTATATTAACTTGTGTGGGAGGCCATGTAATACAAATAAAATTTGTGTAGGTATTTATAAATGTAAGAATTTATATGAAAGAAAATTTATTTTATTTATATACGGAAAAAAATACATTAAAACTAAACTACATCCATTGCAGTTTCATTAATTTCACATGATGCTGCCTCAACATGAGAAATTAACTGTATAGCATCATCCTCAAGGTCCAGTGCGATTGGTAGCCATTGAGTCCGTAATGACGAAACTAAAGGGTCTTAAGATGAGGAGGTTGTGCATTATATACTCGTTCGTAGAAATGCGGAAACATTTTTTTTTAATTAATTAATAATACTCGATCTTAACTTACCTCAATTAACTGGTGATGAAGATCGGACAGGTGGAATTCATCCACTAAATATTTAAATAAAGTGTGCGCATTTTGTTTCTTTGAATTAAATAATTCTTCCACGGACCTTCAATAAGGGCACGGATTTTCACTTTTATCGATGACATGGTAAGCGTAATCAAACACAAAAACGACAACTGACAAAATATCAGAATGGAGTAAAGAATAAAAGGATTACGATCTTCCCTCTCTCAGTTTTTTCGATATGTTTAGGCTCAGTATCCCAAGTTCGCAGGTTTACACAGCTAATTCCCTTCCAGGATCTTTATTCAGACCCTTGATGAAGATCCTGAAAGGGAATTAGCTGCGTAAACTTGCGAACTTTCGATCCTGAGCCCAAACAAATCGAAAAAAATCGCTATAACTGATGATTAATTAATCTTTATTTCAAAGAGCACATAAGAGGCCATTTTTTTATAGTGTGTTTTGACAAAAAAAAAATGCTTTGAAAACCTTGAATTCCCTAGTTTTATAATTAATTAAATATACCCGCCTTTAATATGAACTAAAATTATAGACTATTTGCTATAGCGATTTTTTTTTCGATTTGTTTGGGCTCAGGATCCAAAGTAAGTATTAAAGAGAAGTTCAATATCTAGAATAATATCAGGATACCTCTATTCAAAGGATAAGTACCGTTCTCTCATCTCCTTACTTAAAAATGCTCTTTCCTTATGTTTTAGCAGATTTCTTTTATTTTTCTGGCAAATACTAAAGGATAATATATCCTTATAGTATACTTCATTATATAACAGAACCTCAATATTTATTAGCTTAGAACCACTACTGTCCATGTTTTTTTTTAAGTGAATCATTTTTCAAGTGAAATTTCTTTAGTCGCGTTTAGCGACTATTGGTAGGGGGTAAACTTGTAGCTTCCGCAACATGCGACATGTTGAGACTGGCGACATCTAGCAACCTGCGGATGAGTTATAAAATGTATTTTAATCAACTTTAGTTTAAAGGTTAGAATTACTTTGATATAAGTATAAATATATTAATCTAAAAAGTTGTTCTGTAGTTATACAATTAAACTAATAATACTTTTGTTTTTTTATTATTCTTATGATGGTGATAATTTTTAAATATTTTTATTTTAAAGAGAAAAGATTTGTGCAGGCCGGGATTCGAACCTGGGTCGCCTGCGTCTCTAGCGTGGTTAGAGACCAACTGTCGTAACACGGCCAGACAAATCCATTCTCTTCACCGATCCTATATCCTCGTGATCTTGCAAGTTTTGCGGTGTATACAAGGGGAAGAATGTTCATTGAACATTACTTTAATTAGGAGGATCTCGTTGACTTAAGTCAATTTTATATTATAATTTATTTTTATTTTTATGATGGTGATAATTTTTGTTTTAAAGAGAAAAGATTTGTCCAGGCCGGTTTCCGCTGAAAGATTTTATTTGTAATAGTTAAATGTCTTGTTTTGTGAGATTTTCAATCATTCCATAAAACTAGACATTTAACCATACTTTAGACAACGTATGTAGAAAGGTGGCACGCAACCAGTAAAAAAGGTGTATGATGATGATGATTATTTCTGCTGAAACCTGAAAACTAGGCACAAAGAAGTTCAAAAAATAAAATATAAAACTTTCCTTGTTTCGCAAATCTGCATAACTAATTCCTATTTTCTAAGAAAGAGAAACTTGTATTTTCAGATGGTTTTGACACTTATAAAGTACTCATTGTATTTATTTTCCAATGAAAATTTAAATATAATAGTCCTCGTCAGTATATTTTCTGCTTAAACTTCTCATGAACCATACGAGATTTTTAGGTTTAAAGTTTAAAAAAAAATCCAAAATAAAAATGAAATAAGATGTTTGTACTGTTTCTGTGAATGCGTTCAGTACTATGTCAGGAGATAATTAGAATGAGATCGCTCTCAAATGCCAGATTTTTCGATTAACTAAGGATATTTTCTAGATAAATGAAGGTAACACAAAATAGTAATCTTATTTGTCATCAAAATATCCTGGCGGTGTATAATTGAAATAAATAATAATTGCAATTTTAATTTATTACTTTGATGAGGTTACAGGTGTAATGTTTATTCCCTCGCTAAAGTGATTTACAAAACACTAGAGATGAGAAGTCCAGATAAGCCCCACTTTGTGTTTTAAACCAAGACAATCATCTGCAACGAGTTTCTTATCGTTTATAAAAATATATAAAAGATTTAATTTGAAATTTTGATTCTAGTTGAAAGTCTCATGTAGTGTTTTTCAGCTGGAAATATTTGTATAGAAATTATAAAAAAACTTTTTTTAATTTTTTTTAATAGATAGTTACTCCAAGGTTGGGATTTTCTCCAACCAAATTTTATGATAATATTTTTCCAGGCCTTGTTAAGAGGAACTCTTTCATTGAAATCGTAGCGTGTATTATTTTTTTGTTTATTTAAATCGGCAGGGGAGATTTTTGCAATAAGGTCAGCTTTCTCCTCATCTCTGATATACAAACTCCCGTTCCGATATTAAATTTTGCCCCACTGGCGAAACTCCCCTAGGGCGTTGCCCGAATATCTCGTTGTAAAGATCGGACAAGAGTTGGTGGAAATCTGTCAGATGTTGAGCCCGGGAGCCGGAGAGATATAAAAGTTGCTACTGACAATAATAACAGCCTGGATGATGGGATAAGAGATCTGCCACGGTCGGGTAGTGTTCCGCTCTACTTCAACCGTTAGCTTGAAATAAATAAGCTCCTAGTTATAATATTGTAGAACTTTCAAAATGGTTATCCGATATTATAAAAATCTATAAATGAGGTTACTTTATACAACATAGCTGACGCCTTGGTTACTTACACCCCGCAAGCCTTAACTCTCTAACTCTTAAAACATTTGGGAGTTAAGTCGGCTCAATGCTGCTTACTGCGTAGTATAGAGGTTCCCAACCAATCTATTATCTTTATCATGGCAATCATGGTTTTAATTATAATGATGGAACAATGATCCTATGCGTTACGAATCCTGCTAGATGAAACAATAATGTCAATTCTCGAGGAAACATTTTCAATGATCGTGTGATCCTTACATCTTTTAAGAAAGGCTAGCCTGCTTTTTCTGCAATTTCACTCTCCATGCTATATCCTCCAGTTAAATACTCTCTTAAATTGCCACGGCCAATATTTTTAATCCATTAATGAGGTGTTTTTTCTAGACCGTGTAGTCAAACTCTTTGCCGACGTTTCGCTGGTCATACATCAAGCTTCCTCAGGGCTTAATCTGAGACTGAATGGTCGGAAACCAGCGAATCAGATGATTGGAGGAATAGGCTCCGCCCAAGGATCCAGAAGCTATAAATACCGAAGTAGTGATGAATATTTTCAGTCTCAGATTAAGCTCTGAGGAAACTAGCAGTATGGCCAGCGAAACGTCGAAAAATAATTCGACTACACTAGAAAAAAACCTCATGAATGGATAAAAAAATTATTGAAATTAGACTTAAAAAGATCCGATGGGTTTCGTTTATCCCTTGAGCGAGCTTAATCAAGTCAAGTCAAGTTATGATTCGAAGCAGTATAAAGTATTTATTTAGTTATTTTAACTAAGTATTTATTTTAACCAAAAATAATGTGATTAGGGCGTTTAACCTTCTCTAACAGCAAGTCTGGAGGGCCTCTCATTGTTGGTCAACGAGTCCATCGGACTTAGCCGGGAGAAACTTCGAAGGAAATTTCCATCAACCATATCCACATCGGCCAACCGTAGAATGCTCCCCTACGCGCTAATGAGATCCGACTGGCAAGCGTCTCTAGGGTAGACCTAGGTGTAGGCGGGAAGATTTGGGTATAAATAATGTTCCGTGGATTATTTTGTGGACGGAAGTTTGTCATAAAGTATTTATTATAGTTATTCCAATGATTAAGAATATTAAAGTAAAATTCAAAGCTAGATATGTAAGGACAAATATTTAATGTGGCGCCATTACTGATAAGGCGGTGCTGCTCTAAAGTAAAAGAAAACTAATTTTAGTAGAAAAATCAATAGGAATATTCTACAAAACTTAAATCAATTTGTGGGGAATGCCCGATGTGGTCAGGATATTTTTAATTTTAAAAGTAATTTTCAATGGTTTTCCCTATATTGGCACATAATTCGATGGATTTATATTTTTGATACGTTTAACTACAAAAAAAAATAATTTCGTAGTAACTTTAAAATACTATGAAATTATTTTTTGTAGTTAATAAATCGAATTCTGGGGCTAAATAGGGAAAACCATTAAAAATTATATTTAAAAAATAAATATATCCCAAACATTAAATTTTACATTCACTGGAGCCCTCAAGAAAGAAGAATAAGAGGTCGACCAAGAATTTCATGGGTGAACCAAGTGCCAGAGGTCATAGCAGGGTACGGTCTCAATGGAGATGATCTTTGTTGGAAGATCTGGAAAAAATATTATCCTTAGGGAATCACACAATAAAAAAAAATAATAAAAAAAAATAGGCTTTTATAATACTCTACAAAAATTCAGATCAGGAAAACAGTATAAAAGGATCAAAAGCGGATAACTCTAGCTCTAACTAAGAGTAAGAGCCAAGATATCTGTATTCAACAACAAAAGTATCAAGTAAAAGTATCAGATATAGAAGAGTATCAGTATCACTTGCATCAGATACAGGAAAATCCAGTATCTACCCATCCCTAGTTGAAACGGATCAGGTTTCTGAGGCATACCTGTCTATTCTCAATTATTAAATAGTATTTGCGTAGATATAGGTAATACTATTATTAAGTGCTATTATTAGTAAAGTATTCTCATTCTGTAATCTTTATTGAATTTTTTAATTAATTTAAAAAATGGATAAAATCAAATTTTTAATATTTAATTTAATTAAATAGCTAATGTGACTTGTCCAAGATCTCGTTCAAGCGCTAGGTGTTCCAACTAAAGTAACCCACTTTATAGAGGCTGGGTCCCCAGGAGGGCTTTCATACCCCATAGGATCCACTCCCGGCCAGAATTAGAACTTGGGGCCTCCGGCACGGCAACTCACCGCTCACTTCGTATACATGCCATAATCAAAACCTGGCGAAATCAAAAAGATCTGAAATGGCAAATATTACTTTTGAGTATATCCAAATTTTTTAAAAATTGAATTTTATTATTGTTTTATCGATGGGTGAGTGAAGCAATGATTTATGCCGTCGAAACTTCAGGTTCAGAATCAGGCTAAAACCATGAGTCATAAGGCGGGAAAGTGCCATAGATAAGTGACATACAATTTGTGTAACAATACATTTATTATTTATTAAACCGCCATAAACACTTACATAATTATAATAAATTACAGTTAGACCGCACTCACAACTGAATATTAACCTTTATTGGTTTTCACGAGTATATCACTTTAGTGAGGGAATATCGACAGATTTAACCTAATCAAAGCAATGGATTTAAATTATAATTATAATAGGTTTAAATTAAAATTAAATTTTATTTAAACTATATAGTGTAAATACATTGGAAAAAATCCAACTGAAAACCTTAAGTCTCTAAACTAAAACAGGAAATTGAAAATATCTGTCCAATATTTCGCCTATTCAGGCATCCTCAGGGCAGAAAGAGAATAACAGCAAAGCAAACACATGAATAATGCACCCAAAAACACATCCCACCACCGCCAAAATATTGGACAGGTATTTTCAATTTCCTGTTTTAGTTTAGAGACTTAAGGTTTTAAGTTGGATTCTTTCCACTAATGTATTAACATTTATTAAATGTCTCTTTTCACCTTTCCCTTTTTCAATATATAGTGTAAAGAAATTTTTAATGTGTGAAATTCACAAGATTTCCAAATCCCCTATTTATTTCTATTTGTTACCTCAGCGTTACTTATTCCTGCCTCTTTTTTTTTTCATTAAATGACACTGAGCTGGTAATCTAAATATTAGGTTCGAGGTCAGACTTGGCAAATAAATCGTTTATCCTGTTATCAATCGGCGGAAAATCTTGCGCATGAGAGCGACGTCATTCTAATTATCTGCAAGTAATGAACGTATCTTATTTAATTTTGATTTTGCATTTTTTTAAACTTTAAACCTACAATCTCATGTTGTTTATGCAGTTTGTATTTTTATAAAATATACTGCCGGGAACTATACATTAATTTTCATTGAAAAAATAAATCCAACTCCTACTTATTTGCCTTTTGTCTTAATAAATAAATATATTCAAATGGAATTACTGAATCTTTAAAATGGTCCAGGTTGAGGTATTGTCCTAAAGAAGACCTACAATGTGGGTCAACCGTTGGCTCTCAAATAAATACCCAATTAGAGAATTTTTTCAGACCTCCACCCGGAAATTTTCTTCCATATAGATATTCACCTGTTTTTGTGGTTACTACTACATGGTCACCACTAGTTGTATATACTAAATTCATTTTGGATTTTTACAAACAAAATATATTATATTATTATGAAAATATTTTTATTATTGAGAGTTTTCCCAATGTTGAGGTTTTCTCCAACTAAATTTTAGTATAACATTTTTTCCAGATCTTCCAGGCAAATGCATCTTCTTCATTCAGGCCTGGCATTTTTTCCTGGGCTTGGTTCATCCAAAACGTTCTTGGTCGACCTGTTCTTCTTCTTCCTTCAGGACACATGTTCATGGTAAATTTTGGGATTATATTATTTTCCATCCACGAATGTTGGTGATTTTTTCGAGAATCGTTTTACCTCTCGGAATACTGAGTATATACTTGGACTACTGGGTATCATATCACGCCAAGATATTCCGGTTACCCTCCTTGCTTATCAGACATTTGCAGTTATGGTAGATATGTTAAACAGCACAAATTAAGGATTCACTATTGTTTGCTTTTTGCATGCACTCAAAAAGAAGTACATGGAACACTGTCATAGGCCTTTGAAAATATTCAGTATAAATAATATCCATATTAATCCAACGGAACAAGAAAAACCTAACCTTGCGGATGCAGTATACACTGCGCAGGCGCTAATCATGCAATCTTATCGCTCGTTATCAGTTAACATACAGCGAGGTACAATAAGACCTTGATCTCCCTCTCGATTAGATCTTCTCACTGATCTAGCAAACGATTAACGATGTCGGAAACTTCTTTTCTTCTTTAATTGTTCACTGGAAACAGTCGTTATTGAGCTTATAATTGTATATTAAATGTGTAATAATGTCCTACTCTGAAAGAGAATAATGGATTCCTCGAACCTTTCTCTATAATAGAATGTTAATCGTTTCATCTAAGCAGAATAGTACCATCAGAGGGGTATTTGAGTGGAGTTATAAAGCAGGTTGATGTGCCTGGAAATGTAGTAAAAAAATATCAGCCACTTAAGAATATTGAATCATAAAACTACAAAAAAAATAATGGTAATTTAAATCTAAACAGACCAATTTGTGAGGAAAAAACGAAAAATATAATTTACTACAGTTTTTCTTAATTTTATCTAACTTCAACTAACTAGAATGGAAAATCCAAACATAAGTCACTGAAATATTGGAAAAAAAGAACTAGTCATCATTACCCCAATTCAGGCAACAACAAGGAGATCAAACCTGGTGGTTGAAGTAGGAACAACCGTTTGGTTACAAAAATACATTCTCTACGTGTACTGAACCCATGACTATGGTTTTGGATTTTATTTACATTTATTTTATATAGACAAATATTTTAAATTCTAGTCAAGTATTAGGCTGGCGGGTGATATCATTTATTGATCAATTGTATTTTATTATTTATTCATTTTTATAAATTACAAAAAATAAGTTAGTCAATGTAATTTATTATTTAACATCCTTGTTATTTATTCGGCTAACTGATGGCTTAATCTATTGATTTATTTTATTAATTATTTATTGTGAATGATTTTATTGTAATTGGTGCAGATAAAATATATAACTATTATAATCCTTGTCATTTATCCGGCTGACGTATCATTTTATTTCATTATGTATTTAAAAGTATTGTTAGTGAATTGAATTGATTTTGTTTAAAAAAAAGTTTACTGTTATTATTTCAAATCTTTTTTATTTAAGCGCCTGTCGAATAAAGTAATGTATTTATTTATTTTATTGTTTATTTATTATGAGCGGTTTTATTTTAATTGTTAAAGGCCAAATAAATAACTGTTATTTCAGATCCTTGTCAATCATTCGGTTCGGTTCACCGATTATATGATTTATTTAATTTTCTTATTCATACTTAGTTTTATTTGATTTTCTTTGATACTGACAATATAAATGGACGTTATTATTTTTAATAATTGTCACGCATTTGTCCGGCGGATGATTTTATCTAATGATTTATTTATAGTTTATTTATTGAGTTATTTTATTTTATTTGATATAGGCAAAATAAATAATTGTTCTTATTTTAAATCCGTGTCATTTATTCGCTTGATCGGTGATTTTATTTAGTTATATTTTATTTTATTCGAAAACAAACTTCATTTCCACTCAAACCCTCTAGTTTCAAACCTAGCTTCCTCTTCAATTCCCGATAATCCTCCGAGGTGTCTGAAAAGAAGATGGCCACGTGACCTTCTTAGATGAACATGCGATTTGAGTACTACCAGTGGGTAGTTTCTCTACTTGTCATTATATCATGTCATTATGTATCACTTAGCCTATTTACTTGTTATATTATTGTAATATAGTTGTAAATATCAATAAATAAATAATAATAAAAAAATTGTATTCGAAAAAGTACAAATGAAGTAATTTTTTATTTAATTTGTATTTTGATTTTAATTTATTTATAATTAAAATCTAAATCTGTAATATTTAATTACAGACAATATAAGTAAACGTTAATATCTTAAATACATGTCACATATTCAAGAATAATATCATTTTCCTCTTTATCTTTCTCTCATAGAAGATTTTCTTGCTACTATTAAAATTAAAATAGATTTATATGAAGATCTTTCACTAAGCTGAAGAGGTCATACTACTTCTTATAGCATTCTTTTATAATTATTATAGTATTTATTACATTATTTCTCATACTGGTATCCAACTTAGATTTTCTATAGCAAATCCAGGTTTCATGGCACCGACATTTTGGCACTCGATTAAAAGATAATGAAGCCGCTTGTTCGTTTACTCAAGAAGGGAGGCGATAGGATTCCAGTTTGCAACACGCTAAGTCGAAGTCAATAATTATCTTATTGGCAATGTTTCGAAAGCGTGCGAGAGTTTGTGATAGTCGTATTCACCTCCTTCAAATCCGGAGAGTATCTGAGATCTGGGCGAGGTTCTGAGCCTCGGGGTTCGAAACCAGCCGTCGGTTCGAGGTGGCCTCATTGTTCTAACTGGATACCAATCTTTTAGCAATTTAGCAAGCGCTGAACTTAATTTAGTGTAGTCGGTTACTAGGTTCAGAATTAAGACACCAGTAATTGACGCTATGAACAATTTTTTTTTAATAATGTATTTATTGAAATTTACCACTGTATTATAACAATACAACAAGTAAATGGTAGGAATGGTACATGTTGGCATGAATAAAGGCAAGTAGAGAAACTATCCAGTGATAGTACTCAAATAACAAATTCGACTTGGACATGACCTTCCAAGGCCATCTAATTTTCAGACTCCTCGGAGAATTGCTAGGAATTAAAACTAGTGAGTTTGAGTGGGAATAAAGTTTGTCATAATAGGATTGATATCGAATTCGGGCCAAATGATCAACAAATGGGACATTAAGGTCATCATGGATTACTTTGTAACAAAGAAAGAAGCATTGAGGATTATATAAAGGATTTTGGATTGTAAGGATTGGAGAAATTCGATGTCTTAATGGAGTCCCAAAGCTTGACTCCGTAAATACAGATGGGTCTAATGATTGTCATGTATATGAGTCTTTTGTAATTAATTGGGAGCTTAAGCCTTTGTCTAGTAAATGTTGAAGTAGCCTGAAACGGTCGGTTCTTGTCGTTTCAGACTAGTATGAGGATTCCATCTCATGCGTTTGTCAAGGTGTAGTCCGAAGTACCGGACTTGTTTTACAGAATTAGTGGGATGTCATTAAACGATACAGAAGGACAGGAAGCCGTTGGTTTACCACTGTGGGTGAAGGTGATTCATGGGAATTTATATTAATCCTCCAGTTTTGACACCATTTTTCAAGATCAGTGAAGAGTATGGGATAGTATAACTGGATCAGTGTTGACTGATAATAGACATTTGTCATCAGCATACGTGGTAAGAATAGTATTGGGATGGGATGTCAGCTGTTTAAACTGTGTAGAGGATTAGGCCGAGGATACTGCCTTGAGGAACACCTGCAGATTGAAGAAAGAGGGATGAGTAGACATTTCTACATTTTATTTTAAATGAACTAATGAAAAAAATTAAATAATAATTCGTCATTGATGGGCTACAATTTTCTTTATTTATAATTTTCCATAAAAGAGCGCGTTTCTTGAAAAACATAGAACTATTGAAGTTTATTTGATGGCCTCATTATTTGACATTAAAGAGTTATCATTAAGCTGGATTGTGTCAATTTTATATTAGGGGTGCTATGTTTAGGAGTATTGAATATATTCAAAATAATCCTATTTATTTTTGGATGGCAGGGTAATCATTTAATATAATTATTCAACTTATTATTTATTTTAATGTGTTAATGTTATTTTAAATTGAATTCTATTCCAGAGGTTGGTGGTGTGTTTACCAATTTAGTAATCAGTCAACGTAATCCCTTAATACCATCAATATAGCATTTATAAAAATATATTGCAACTGGGTTAAGTAAGCACCTAAGTTATTATAATGAATATACTTTATTAATACAATTTCTTTTTTGAACTATCATTTAATATATACATTTTGGCATATAATAATTCACATATAACAGAAGGGTTCCCATAAATTACGTACATGACAGATAAGTTTTAATTTAAGTTATAACATAAGTTTTAAGATAAGTTAAAACAGGGCTACATATAGAGTTCCTCTTGCCCGGTGTGGCGGAGCATCCCACTTTGCGCCATATCTCCCGTCTCAAGCTCGCTTCGCTTCTCTCAGATTTATCTTTTCTCTATAGTTTATTTCTTTCGACATATTTTCTTCCCAACACCTCTTCCAAAAGTGACCTTTTTCCAAAGATGGGGCCTTGGATCTCCCTCTTCCATATATGTTCAATCTCCTTCGCAAATGGGTCTTGCCACCTGCCTGAGTGATCTAGTTCTTTTAACCGTGTTTTGCTCATTTAGTAAATTCATATTAATTTTCTATAATAACTCCCGGAACGATATATACCAGGGGTAATAAATTACAACTTATAGAATACAATAATAAGTTACTAGTTACTTAATTAATTTGTTTATTCTTTAAAACAGCATGACTGTGTTCGGTGAATCTTTTTGTTTTCTTTAATTTTGCCAACACTTTATTATCAAATAACCGTTTCGAAAATACTGAAGTAGTAATACGGTCAATCCATATGAATTAAGCAAAGGGGGATAGCTTACCATATTTTTGAGAAGATAACAACTGTTTTAATAGCCCGAAGAACCAGAGACGGAAGGAAAACTATTGCCATGCTGAATTCTGTACTGTCGAGTAAAACCACAAACCTAAAAACTACAAAAAAAAATTTTTTCCTTGCTATTATCACGGCTATGTTATGTGGGTGTGAAACATGGAAATTGGGGGAAAGAAACCAAGAGAAACTTCTAATTGGGGAAATGGATTTCTGGAGAAGAGCAGCCGGAATTTCTAGAAGTGAAAGGATTCCCAATTCAGTAGTGCGAGAGATAATGGGTCCTCAGAATACCATACTCGAAAAAAATCACGATAAAGCGATTAGAGTGGTTTGGACACCTCATTAGGATGGACAATAATAGAATACCCAAAATGGCAATGCACTGGTGCTCTGAAGGATGAAAAAAAGAGGACAACCGCGAACTTCTTGGATGAACCAAGTCCAGAAAGACATTGAAGGATATGATAAGGACGCATTTGACAGGAAAACCTGGAAACAAATGTTACTCTAAAACTTTGGTTGAGAAAAGCTCAACTTTGGGAAAACTACCAATAAATTAAAAATAATAAAATAAAAAAAAACATTTTTATTTGTAAGTGCACGCTACTTCTTATATTCGTAGTTTGGTATCCAACATATAAGAAATATAGAAGAAATTAGTGGTAATTTGAATATCTCTTTTCTGGGGTACGTTACAACAAAACAATTAAGATGATTGTTTTTAGCAAAGAGGAGCATACAGTGGTCATTATAATATGAATAATTTAAAGAACCTATCAAAACTTGTTGTTAACAATTAAATGTTTCAATCAATAGTGCGCATTATTATTTATAGAAATAATATTATTGTTTCTTATCAAACAAATTTAAAATAAAATTGATAAGAGACGTATATAACAGGCTCAATTAAGACACAGAAAAGAAAGTAAACACGGGAATGAAAAAGAAGAAACGAAAAGTTGAATCAGACGTTGTCAACAAGAGGGTCAACTGTGGGGTCATAGGTTTTTTTTTTAAAGGGAGTGAAAAACACTTGGTTGTGGCGTCCTTCGGAAGGGGAGTTAAATGGATTTCCGTGCAGGATGACAGGAATTCATTAAAGATCCCTATCAAAACTATATCTGGATAGGCAAGATTTAGTTCTACCTCTGTAGTATCGTCCGATTAGCCATATTTGTATAAAGTAACATTAAATGAATAAATAACAGCATATTCAGCAGTAGAAATAATTAAGCATTATTATAACAAACAAAAATATATTGATAGTGTTTTGATGCAATTAACGATACACGCGTGATCAACTTTAGCTATCTCTGATTTCAAATCATACCAAGATAACAATTGACCTAAATATATTTACTATAGATAAGAGAGCGCATTATTTATTGCTCTCTAATCAGCTGATATAATTCCAGTATTCTTTCAGAAACCACATTTCCCCTATCTCTGATAATGGATTGCTACTGTCGATGATGTCTTAGTTATTTCCGTTTTAATTTTATTTATTTTTTATTATAACTGTTATCAGCTTTTTGTAATATCAAGAAACAAAGACAGTGTGTGTTCAACTATCAACAACGCTTGACCTGTAATGAATATAATCAATCAGTTATCGATGGCTGTTTAAGCTTCCAGCGCCGGTTATATAAACTGTTACTATATGTTACGTACTTTGGAAGCTGTACTCAGAGTGTGGACATTCCTAAATCCATACTAACTATAACTATATCTCTGTTAGGGCCGCTCAGTTTGTAATTACAAATAATTTGTATGTTCATGTTTAATATTTTTGTTTTCAATAATTGTATATTTTTATTAATTTTAATTATAATCAAAATAAATTAATTGTAGAATACGCAATGTAATAGTTTATATTTTTGTGTATAATAGTGAATTAACCGGAAACAGCTGTGGGAATTTATTTTTTTGTTATTAGCCAAAGTCGATAATTCCATTGTTGGCATCGATAGCGACCCGAGTGGTTCTCTTCAACATCACCACTATTGTTTTTTTCGTGTGTGTCGACTTTTTAAATTACTCTGAATCTGCAGATAGTTTACGAATCGGCATCGAATTCATCGCCTACTGAAGGCAGCCGGGAACTCGTCGCAAGAAACCCGCCTGAAGTCGCATGATAAGAAATAAATATTTACACAGGGTATTACAGACATTTGTTTATTTTAATTGTTCAATTAATCAATGAACTCATTTAAAAAAAAATTTTTATTTGGTTTTATAATAAGTTTATTTTGATTATTAAATTTTATTTATTGCATTCAACAAAACTTTAATGTGTTTTTCACCTCATGTTTATTTTGTTTTTAACTAATTGTGTCTTATTTGGTTTAGTAGTTTGTGTGTTTTTTTTATTTGTTAGCTATATGAATTTTTTTTTTCATTTATCAATATAAGAGTTTCAAAAAGTAAGCATTCGGTATTATATCTGACATCCCTTAATTTTATTTTAAAATTTAAATAGATAGTCTATCATGTAATTTTCTGTAAAGAAAATTATTCGATTCAGATCAAGGCAGCATCCTATCAGAGTTTCGGGCTGGGAAAGGTTGTCCAAAGGTGCAATCCCAATTACCCTTACGGTGCCCTAACAATCTCATTATTGTTATTTTGTTTTATTGTTTACCACCCTATATTATTGTTTAAGCCCGTTATTTACTACACTTGTTTCAACTGTTCCTTTATTCATCTTATACATATCTCCTTTATTCGTTTCCTGTGTTTTTGACTTCTATTTTCACTCCAAATTGCGCCTATTTTCATTTAGTTCTTTCTTGAAAGAACTTTTAACAGCCACGAATGGATTCTCTTGAGTTTGTAGAAAATAAAATAGGTACCCTTCATTGGGGGGTTACTTGGATAAATCCCCTCACTGCACGACTGTTAGAAAAAGTATTACTTCTAATAAACGCAAGAACCTTCATTGGTTGTAGGAGTCCCAGGAAAACCCATTGATAAATATCACAGCACCTTACGTACGTTCCCCATTCATTATATAAGTATAGAATGTGCTAGAAGAAAAATAAATTATTAATCAAATGAGGGTTTTTCAACTATTCTATCTACTGCAATATTTGCGTGGTTTAAGGGCTAGATAGAACCTTTACTTTTGCCCAACGCAGGTATGTTATGTCCGGTTAGTGAAAATGGTGTTTTAATAATAAAAATAAGAATTTGTAGCGAAACCAATGGTCCATGAGAAGAGATGCTCCTAGTTTCTGAGACGTCAATTGCTCGAAGAACACAGGTCCCGATGTAGGCTTGGCGTATGCACACTGCGTGGTCGAGCTGTATTAGTCGTATTCTGATACATTGGTAATTAGACCGTGAACCAATGTGTTTTGTTTTACACTTTTAAAAAATAATTAGTTACACCTTTTAGACAAAAACGATGATTAACAGTCCGTTTCGTACACTCGATTATTTAATACTGCACTTACACTGAATAACAGATGCAACAGAGATCACAATCAATCATATGGTACTAAACACATGTTTATAAAAAAAAATGCACAATGATATGTTAAATAGTAAATTATAAATTAAAAACATAAAAAATTAAATTAACAATAATTTTTTATGTGCGGGCTCAAGAGCAATTATTAATACAATTCTTATTTTATAACAATCTAAACTGCGCAAAAATGATACCACTAATACCAGTACTAATAATATCTGGCGCAACAACTCGTCAGCGAGTCTGGGCCGCCTCCAGGATTCTCCGACAGTCAGCTCTATCCTGCGCAGCATCCCTCCAGTTTATAGCATTAAGAAGGGTACGTGCATCCTTACCTCTACAGCCTCTATCCACCTCACATTTGGCCTCCCTACTCTCCGTGTGCCCTCTGTGAGAATCCTCTAGGGAATCCGCGTGTCCTTCATCCGTGCCACGTGACCTGCCCATCGCAGTCGGCCAAGTTTAATTGTTCTGACAACATCTGATGTATTATAAAAGTCGTACACCTTTCTATTGTATCGTCTTCTCCATATTCCTCCCACTTTTACTTGTCCGAAAATCTTCCTCAGGATTGTCCTCTCGAAGATTAGGATCCTTTTCTCATTTGCCTTTGTTAGAGCCCAGGCCTCTGATCCATATGTGAGTCCCGGTCGAATCAGAGTTTTGTAGATCAGGAGCTTTGTCTGCCCAGAGAGGAACCTGCTAGTTAGTTGCTACCTTAGGCTATAATAGCACCTATTAGCAGCATTAATTCTTCTTCTTATCTCCTGAGATATGTCATTTTGTGAATTAACTTCTGTTCCTAAGTAGACGAAGCTGTCAACGCAATCGAATCGGTGCTGATCAACTTCGAAGTAATCCTCTTTTTCCTTGGTTCATCCTATTCGCATATACTTGGTCTTCTGTTTGTTGACATTAAACCCAAGTTTCTTGGCTGCCCCTTCCAGTGCTAAGAAAGCTTCCCTCAGCGCCATTTTAGATCTTGGCATAATGTCAAAGTCATCGGCATACCCTAGGACTTTGTCTAGTCTGTTAAACAGGGTTCCTTCTACCTGAATTCCGAAATTTCTTATGGCCATTTCTGCTCCAAGGTTGAAGAATATGCAGGCGAGGGCTTCTCCTTGTCTCACACCCGTATCTGTGTCGAATTCTTGTGAAAGATCTGATTCGACTTTCACAAGGCATATTGAACCATGCATTGTCATTTTCACAAGACGAATGATCTTCCGGGATATATTCAGATCTTTTAGGGCTCGATATAATTCATTGTGGTCCATGCTATCGTAGGCTGCTTTAAAATCTACAAATGGTGGTACTCAGAAAATATATGACGAGAACACGGAGATATGGGATCGCCCATAAAGAGAATGGATTTGTCTGGCCGTGTTACTACGGGCCAGGTAAGCTCAGTTGGTTAGAGCACCGCACTATAGACGCGGGCGACCTGGGTTCGAATTCCTGTCTGGACAAATTTTTTCTCTCCAAAATAAAAATATTTGAAAATTATCACCATCATAACTATAAAATAAAATATGAAGTAAAAAATCCTTCCTTATGCCGAACTTTGGAGGGGACTTAACATGTGTATATTAAAGAGTTGTATATATATACAAGTAGTTTGTTACGCTAACCACTAGGCCACAGGTCGCCCCAGAAGTATGTACATGTATGCATATATTTTTTCACTTATACCTTACCAATTATTTTGTAATTTTTTTGAGCATTTTTTTTCTCCATATTAATACTTTATTGAAATATTATATTAATATTGGTGTATCCTCTCTGTTCTTTCTGATAAAAACCTTTCTGTGTAGTTCTTTTACTTCTTTATTTTTTCATTATCTTTAATTTTTTTTCATCACATTTTTTGTTGTTATTCATATGTAGTTTGTAGGAGAAAAACGAGTTTCCACTACTAGCAGTCTATTGTATACTGAAATTCAAGACTTTTTATTTATAATTTGAAAAACTTTGAACTTAGATTGAGTTATTATATTAATAAAATTCTTAGAAACTTTTTATTTTTACTTACTTTCTGCTTTAAAATATACACATTTTCCCGAGATATAATATATATAAATACCCGTAAATCACAAGAATCTGATTCTGTGTAATGTGGCGTGATTGCGGTTTTGCCATAGACTATGCTAATTTTCCATAAATACAATCTGATTTAACAGGAATCTTGAGAATGTGTCACTAAAGGCCCCCTTGGTCATTTCCTCCACGCGGACGTGATCTAGGACACATAGCACAGGGTGGCTTCCTGTGAAGACTCGTATCGTCCTTGGCTTGGCGGAGGATGAGTATTCTGCATCAAAATGGCGGCGTAATGTAAGAAGAGTAAGGGTCGAAAACTCAGCCACGGATATCGATAATTGTTGATGAATACTATCCATTTCTTAAAGAGTAGTATATATATATACTTTTTATATACCAAGGGGTTTTGTCCTCGGTTAGTTAGCTGTTTAAATCAAGCGGGAAAAGTGAAAAAATAAAGGTTTACTGATATTTTTGAGAACAAAGTTATAGTTTCAGTAAGTATACCTTGAATAATAATGGTTTATATATATATATATATATATATATATATATATATATATATATATATATATATATATATATATACGTAATAGCTGATCCGGCCACGCGTTGCTGTGGCTTTAATAATAGTTTTAAAAATAATACGATAAAATTTGAATTTAAAAAAAAAATGAATTAATGTAAAAATTAATTAAATTGATTTTTAATTTGACATTTTATTCATCTTATATCTAACTATAGTATATATTAAACCAAACATATACAAAATTCGTAACTGATAAAATATAAACATTAGTTTAATGAATGAAGAATATACTGGTTGAGTTTTAATTGACATCGAAAATACAGCAAGTTAAAGAAATATATAATTTTGCAAAAAAAAATATCGCGGTCATTTATCGAAATATAACATAGTCTATATTTTAAGTTGGACAATGTTACATATTTGTGCGGAATTTCATTAAAATTGGTCCAGTAGTTTTGGAGATTAGCCCGGACAAACTTCGTGACAGGAGATTAATATATATATATATATATATATATATATATATATATATATATATATATATATATATATATATATATGTGGAAGAAAATGGTCTGGGCTTAGGTCAAAAAATTTCTCTAATGCAGAAGTGTTAATTAAGAAGCTAACGTTTCGACCCACATTGCAGGTCTTCTTTAGGACTTTCGAAGGAGGACGGGGGGGAGGGGGGGGGGGTCCGGTGTCGGTTCGTATAACCAGCCGCTACTAATCACATCACTAGCTGCGTGTCACACCACACATCATTGCAATATGGCTATTTAATAAACATTTCTCGCCACTTAAGAGACATTTTTTTACCTCTACCGGGACCATTTTCTTCCACATTTCAGTAAGTATGCTTTCTATTTCAGATTCGTTGAATTGATGATCATTCGAAATATCTTAAACAAGACAAATTCATCGACTGCACTCGAGGATTGTTTTTTCACGTAAACTGGCTTTGGAGAACGCACTCTCTATTTTAGATTCGACAAGGTTGTTCTTTGTTCATTTAACGTAGCTTTATGCTGATGTGGCTAATCGGACGATGCTACAATGGGAGCTCTAAATTTTGCCTACCCAGGCTATATTAGGATAAGGATTTTTAATGAGTACCTGACATCGTACAGGCTCGGGACCCCCGTTTAACGTCCCTTCCGAAGGACGGCGTAACTAAGGATTTTTTTCTCCCGTAAAAAAATCCTAGGTTCACCTGCCGGGCTACGAACCCGTGATCTTGGTCTTAGTAGTGTGTTACGCTAGACCACACGTGACCGTTGATTCGACAAGGTTAGTCATTTGAAATATCATGTTCAATGCTGCTTTGAGTTTTCATTGAGTTTTCTTTCAATTAAGATGTTTTTAGAGTTTGTGCAGTTTTATTATTAATATTTACTATGTTTTATCAGTACTTGGTAAATATTTTTTAGAATTTAATCCGAATGTATACAATAAGGTTTTTTTTTACAAGTGATTGGTTAAAAGTTGTTCACTAAGTGATTTTGAAATATTCTAATTGCTCGCCGTTTCAGACAATTTCAACACTTACCAAACTAATGCCCAAAGCTCCCAAATATATACAAAATCCTCGAGTACATAACTATAATAATAATAATAAAGTCTTTATCTATTCTGGGACAATACAGGTTGCCTTTAGAATAACAATACAGGTATTCTATACAGGGTATTATTATATCTTAGAGTAGAATGTAATTACATTTAATTAATTAATACAATTAAATTAACAAATGAGAAATAATTAAAGGGGGAAAAATCGTATTACCTCTTAAATGATGAAATTTAAGAATACAAAAAACCCAGAGAGCAAGAAATAATAATAATATGGAAATAAGATGACAATAATTATATATAGAGAAACAATTCACATTTACATGTAAAGGAAATTATAATGTCAAGAAGAAAAAAAAAACAAATAAAATAATGAAACAAAAATGCAAACAATATCAACTAAGGTAACAGGTTTTTAAAAATATCTAACTGTATGAGTGGACCGCCAATGATATAAATATATATAAAACGCACTTATATATAAATAAAAATACATCATTCATTCATCAATGAGAAAATTTTATTCTGAAAACTGAGTATGTTATTTCCGATTTTTTGGGAATTGTAAGGATATAAGGGGATTGAATATACGGTATTCGAAGGTTGAAAGATTATTGGAACGACGAATGGAGGAAGGTATAGAGTTCCAAAGGGACGACGATCGGATAAGGAAAGCTCTTCTAAAAGCATGATCTTGTATGTATATAGGTCTGAGAGCCGAGAACGGTTGTTAAGGGAGTGGACCGATGTTTTGAATAAGGGGATCAGAAATGTATGATGGTCGGCGTTGATTGAATAACTTTTATTATAGGTACTATTTGGACGGAGTAGAACATCAATTATTGTATCCCACAAATCCATCGAATTATTGTATCCAATCCTTACATTCCAAAATCCTCAAAGCTGCTTACTTTGTTAAGAATAAAATAAACCAAAATGAATTATAAGATCATATTTGTAGCTAGGTTTTTTTTTTTTTTTTTTTTTTTTTTATTTAATTCAATGATATTTACAACTATAATGGTATTATATCAGGTAAATGTGCAAAAATGTATAATATGACATGAAAACACTTGTGGAGAAACTACCCATCGATAGCACTCCAATAAAGTTTTATAAGTTAAATTTGTTATTTGAGTACTACCACTGGGTTTTTTCTCTATTTGCCTATACCCATGCCATTATGTTTCGTTCATGTCATTAAATTTACTTGATGCAGTGTTATAATATGGTTGTAAATATCAATTAATACATTTTTTTGAAAATTTACAAAAAAATCAATAAAATTAAATTATTAATGTAGGAAGATAAAAAAAAATGCAGTTATATGTTTGTTTGTTTTTAAAATAATTATTTAATATTAATACTTAATACTTAATAGTATACTTAATAGTCTACAGGTTTTTATAATGTCAATTAGAAATGTGATGTACATAATCTCCATTTATGTAATTATGTTTTTACTCGATATCAAACTTTTCATGACAGGCTTCATTCAAACCTATCTTCTTCTTAAATTCCCGCTAACTCACAGAAAATCAGATGGATGACCTAGTAACCTTTTAAGTTGAGTATGTTATTTGATTACGCCAAGCGGCTAGTTTCTCTACTTGTATTTATATATTATTAGTGATATTTTATTGTTTTTTTGTTAATACAATTCTTTTTTTTTTTTATTATTTTATTGAATTGTACAATTGTAATATATACATCTAGTACAAGGGCTGTATGAATAAATAAATACATGAAAGGACGTGTAGAGGCACTACCCATTGGCAGCACAATAATTACATTTCTATTATAGAAGGTCCCGAGGCCATCTTCTCTTCAGACGCCTAGGAGGATTGTCCGGGATGGAATTGGATGCAAGGATAGAAACTAGTGGGTTTGGATGGGCCTGGAGTTTATTATGGAATGATAGGTATCTGAAATGTGCTAAATCGGTAACATATGGAACGTTAAGGTCATTATGGATGGTTTTATTTGTGACAAAATAAGGAGCGTTTAGGATTTTGCGAAGGATTTTGGATTGCAAGGATTGAATACGAGAGGAATTCGATGGTTTGGTGGAGCCCCATAGTTCAATTCCGTAAGTCCATATAGGTCTTATAACAGTCACATAAATAAGTGTTTTGTAATTGATCTGAAGCTTTGAGCGTTTGTCTAGTATGTGTTGAAGTCGTCGGAAGCGTCTAGCTGTTTCTTGTCTTTTCAGTCTTGTGTGAGGGTTCCAAGTAAGACGTTTGTCTAAGTTGAGTCCTAGGTTGCGAATCTGTTCAACAGGGATAAGTGGAGTACTATTAAAAGATACAGTAGGAGAGGAAGTCATGGGTTTTCGGCGAAGGGTAAAGGTAATTTGATGGGACTTGTTGAAATTAATTTTAATTCTCCAATTCCGACACCATTCTTCGAGGCTTGATAAATCCGATTGAAGGGATTGGGGTGCAATATATGGGTCGTTATTAACTGATAACACACATATGTCATCAGCATACGTGGAGATGAAGGTGTTAGGATGGGTTGGGTGTCAGCTGTATATACTGTGTAAAGGATAGGACCGAGGATGCTACCTTGAGGAACACCAGAAGACTGGGAATAGAGAGAAGAGTAGGAACCGTTAATACAATTCTAAATGTCATTTAATAAATTTCTAAATATATAAATTGCAATTATTTCTCTGAAATAGTTATAATATTTTTTTTCATTAATTTATATAAACAATATACATAGAAATAATTTTTTAGTAAACTATTATTCAGTTTAAAGAAGGAAATTGCGAAATAGTTGCTAACTGAAAACCCTGAGAGGGAACGCTAATGGAAGGGAATTGGGAAGTGACCGTGCGATACGAACTTTTAAAAACCATTTCCAGTCCCTGGCTAAAGGTTAGCTTCCTCGACTTGCGATAATTACTAATTGGGCTGGTTTCTAATCCATTTTCAAGGACTTAGAGCCTCTAAGAAAACTTTAATAGCTAAGTTATAATTGTTCTTTCAAAATTTAATTATTAAAATTTAAACTGTAGTAAATTATGAAATATTTAAATAATGGAAGGAGTAATGACAAGTAGAACAAGTAATCAGTGGTAGTACTCAAGTAAGAGATTTAACTTGGTGGTCACGAGGCCATCTTATTTTCAGACGATCGAAGGAATATCGAGAATTGAAGAGAAAGCTAGGTTAGAAGCTAGTGGGTTTGAGTAAGATTAAAGTTTGTCGTGAAAGTATCGGACCAAATGAGCAACAAATGGGCGAAAATAATATACTTTAATAATGATATATGACATAAACACATGAGAGTATTAAGTTCAGTATAATTATTAAGTTCATTCAGGTATTATACTGTTTCTAATATCATTTTGTATTTATTTATTTAACACGTTGTCGCAAATGACGGTTATAGCCGTCCGATCTTTGGCGATATGTAGGCAAACGACGGCTATAGCCGTCGTGCACATTTTAATCAATAAAATAAGAAAAGCGCTAGTACGAAGTGTACTGACGCATACACTTGTTAATTATTTAGTAATATATCGAAAAAAAAGGTGTAGCATGCCAGACAGCATATTTATTGCCGTTTTATGCGTTTTCTCATCCTTTATCCCTTAGAAACATTTGGGCATCTAGAGACAAATGACGGCTATAACTGTCGACAGATTTTTTGGAAAAACTGTGGCCAAATGTGATAATTTTCACTTCCAAACATACAACTTACACTCGATTTCATCTGGCTGTCATAAACAATTGAAAAAAAAAAGTGTTTCTGAGGACGTTCGTCAAATTAAAAATGGGCGGCAACGTGTTAAACACCTTTCCTTGCCTTACGGCAACACGAATTTTGACAATATCAATTATTACACTATATACTAAGACCATGGTTTGGTAGGAAGGGGATTTGGCAGAGACCACGCTAAACCGTTAAGTTTTCTTCTATTTAATTTCATTAAGTCTGGCTGAGCCCCTGAAGTCCCTTCTGACCTGAAATGATCAATTCGGAATAAATATTTTATCAATCGTAGCCGGTCTCAAACTCGGACCAAGAGATCAAGAATCCAGCGCTCAATGTACTGACCTTCCCCACTCTCTATAGAAAAAATAACAATTTTTTTCTCATTATCTTATCTTATCTTAGTTGCCAATACTTTCTTATGTGCTTATAATAATTTTCTCAATTCATGTCCTACTATTATATCAGGCAATAGGTTTCGTTATTTTTATTTCTTCGCTACACCCATTTACAATTAATAAATAAAATATTGGCTATAATAATAACGATTGCAAAGTAATCCAAAACGATAATGAATTGAAAGCAAGGAAGTTTTAAATATTTGTAAAAAGTATCGAGAGAGAGGGGGACGACCTGTGGTGTAGTGGTTAGCATAACAAACTACTAAGCCCAAGATCGCGGGTTCGTAGCCCGGCAGGAGGCCCTAGGATTTTTTAAAGGGAGTAAAAATCCTTGGTTATACCGTCCTTCGGAAGGGGCGTTAAACGGGGGTCCCGAGCCTGTACGATGTCCTTTCCTAATTAAACCTGGATAGGCAAAATTTAGAGCTCCCACTGTAGCATCGTCCGATCAGCTATAGCGGCATAAGGTAACGTAATGAACAAATAACGATTGTTCCTATTAAAAATTAATATCTGACAGTAGAAAGACAAATTAAGTGTTAAACAATTTACAGTTTACGTGGCTGTAACAAAAAAATAACAATTATTATAAAGAGAAATTAAGCTGTCATAGTTTAAGACTTTACTAGCCAATGTATTTTGTTAAGTAAGATAAATGTCCGCAGTACTTGTTACTGTCTATTCTATATGTACATATATATAAAATGAGTTGGTTTGATCATACCTCATATGTCACCATCGTCATATACGCCATACCACTGTGTCGTATGTCGTAGCCTAATTCATACGAGCCCTGCCGCCATTTCTTTTTATCATAGCAGTCTTCCTCTCTAAGTCCTCTTGCCGCTATTGCCTCCGGGATCCTTTCCATCCACCTCTTCTCTGGTCGACATCTCTTCCTTCTTTCCGATGGTATTTCGTTTAAACTGAGTAAAGGATGTTAAGTAGTCTGTTTACTGCTTCCCTAATTTTATTATTCGGAACGTGTTGTAGTCTTGATATCCTATAACTACGCCTCCAAAAATCCATTTCCATAGAAATAAATTTTTTTGCCGAGTCAGTTGAAACGGACCAGGTTTTCGAGGCATACCTGTCTATTCTCAATTATTAAATAGCATTTGCGTAGATATAATACTCGTATTAAGTGATATTATTAGTAAAGTATTCTCATTCTGTAATCTTTATTGAATTTTTTTAATAAATTTAAAAAATGGTTAAAATCAAATTTTTAATTTAATATTTAGTTATCCTCATGGTAGTATCCTTGGCCCAATCCTTTATACAGTTTATACATCTGACATCCCAACTCATCCTAATACTATCCTTGCCACGTAAGCTGATGATACATGTGTATTATTATTCAACATCAATCCAGTTATTGTATCCCTGGAGAATTAAAATAAATTCTCAAAAATCGTTCAAAAATCACTTTTACCTTACATCATAAACCAATTACTTCCTGCCCTTCAGTATCCTTTAATAACATCCCACTTATGCCTGTAGAACAGATCCGATACTTAGGGTTGCAACTTGACAAACGATTAACCTCAAATGTTCATACGAGACTGAACAGACAAGAAACCGCTCGACGTTTCAGGCTACTTCAACACTTACTAGACAAACGCTCTAAGCTACAAATTAATTTCAAAAGACTCATCTACATGACCATCATACGATCTATTTGGACTTACGGTGTACAGCTTTATGGCTCCACTAAGCCATCGAATTCCTCTCGTATCCAATCCCTACAATCCAAAATCCTTCGTAAAAACCTCAACGCTCCTTATTTTGTTAAGAATAAAGTCATCCATAACGACCTTAATGTCCCATTTGTTGCTGATTTGGCCCGAACCCGGTATCTATCCTTTTATAACAAATTTCATTTCCACTCAAACCCTCTAGTTTCTAACCAAGGAACCTCTTCAATTCCCGATAATCCTCCGAGGAGTCTGAAAAGAAGATGGCCCCGTGACCTTCTCAGTTGAACTTGTGATTCGAGTACTACCAGTGGGTAGTTTCTCTACATGTCATTTTCACATGTCATTATGTATCACTTAGCCTATTTACTTGATGTATTATTGTAATACAGTTGTAAATATCAATAAATAAATAAAAAATATTAAGTTAAATAGTTAAATTGACTTGTCCAAGATCGTGCTCAAGCGCCAGGTGTTCCAACTAAAGTAACCCACTTTATTGAGGTTGGGTCCCCAGGAGGGCTTCCAGGCCCCATAGGGTCCATCCCCGGCCAGGATTTGAACTTGGGGCCTCCGGCGCGGCAACTCACCGCTCAACCACTCAGACGGGGTACTCCGTTCTCTTCATATACATGCCATAATCAAAACCTGGCGAAATCAAAAAGATCTGAAATGGCAGAAATTGCATAGGAGGATATCCCGAAACAGGTAAACTGACGATTCAAACTTAATAAGTGGCACCTAAGAAGAGAAATTACTGAAGGAAACAGGATTAAATCCAAAACATATAAAATAAATATGGCAAACACACGCCTCAGAATACAATGTGTAGCCCTAATGGTCTTATTCATAAATAATAATTTATAAAACAATTTATTTTAAAAATATAGAATTTGTTATTCCAAACAACAATGTTTTGAAATGTTTATGATTTATTTTAATGTGTAATCATCTTGTCGGTTTAGTGTAGCTAGATTTGTTGTGCGGTCTACTATATCTGAAACGCCTGCCCGAATTAATTCTGCAAATTATTGTTATATTGTCATTTTAGGCGCTTTAAATTCTACAATATGAAAAATAAACCTACTACAATAACCCATCAAGGATCTTGGCTTTATTACATGGTAAGTCTGCAGTGTTTCTAGAGCAACGGTTGTTCAATGAGGTAATTAGACTGAAATCACGGTCAACGGGCAGGTTTTCCCCACCATTAAGACTATCCATTGGCTGTGTGAGTCACAGGAAGGTCTGTACATCCCACATGTATCCATCCCTCACTGTTAATAAATTAAATGATTTATCTGGTTAACTTATCATAGTTAGATTTAAAGAGCGGAACTTCGACATAGCAATTCAGCTAGTATAAATTAGAAATATATCTGGCCAGACGGCTACATTATTGGAATACTGCAATGAAATATGAACTAAACCGCATTATAAACCGCGGCCCCATCGCCCAGTCTTTTGACTGCAATCAGCCACTGGTCCTTCAGGTTGGGGGTTGGGCATAGGGTCAATAACCCTACCCCGTAAAAAAAATAATTATTTTGAAACCTAATAGCAGCCTCGGAAAATCCGACAGTCTCAACATGGCAAAGACCCCGGCTTTGTGTAACGGACTTTACATTGGATCATGGAACATTCGGAGTCTATACAGACCAGATGCCGCACAAATGGTAGTTAATGAAGTCAAAAAGTACAATATACCAATAACAGCAATACAGGAGGTAAGATGGCCAGAAGGTGGAGAAACCAAAATTGAGGGTCACACAATGTTTCACACCGGAAGAAACACCAAAAACGGTACAGCTGGCACTGGGTTTATAGTTAGCCCAGCTGCAAGGAAATCAGTGATTAACTTCACCCCGATTAATGAAAGAATTAGTGTTCTACGAATCAGAGGTCGGTGGTTTAACACCACTATTATCAAAGTATATGCACCTACAGAAGACAAGGATGATGAGGTGAAGGACGAGTTCTACGATCAGCTAGAAAATGCAGTGGACTAGTCTCAAAAGCATGACATAAAATTAGTTATAGGAGACTTCAACGCTAAAATAGGTCGTGAATCACATTTTAGGCCCGTTATCGGGAGCCAAAGACTCCACAAAACAAGTAATGACAATGGAGTGCGATGTATTAGTCTGGCAGCAAGCAAGGGATTAGTGGTTAGTAGCACGATGTTCCCGCACAAGGACATCCACAAATATACATGGGTTAGCCCGAAAGGGGCTAGGAACCAAATTTACCACGTTCTTATAGATAAGAGACATCGGACTCTCTATACAAGACGTAAGAAGCTATCGTGGAGCAGACTGTGATACGGACCATTCTCTGATCAGGATCAAAGTATGTCAGAGACTGAAACAAATCCATAAAATAGGGTACCAAATGGAAAGAAGAAAGTTTGAAGTCCAAAACCTGAAAAACCCTGTGCTAAAAGACAAATTCCAAATCGAGCTGAAAAATAAATTTGAACCCTTGGACTTAGAGAATCTCACAATTGATCAACATTGGGAGACAACAGAGTCCAAGTTAAAAGAAACAGCAAAGGAAATAATAGGGATTCAGGAAAAACGGAAACCCAAAATATGGTTCACGGAGGAATGCGAAAAAACAGTCGAAGAAAGAAGAAGATCGAAGATCCTCTATGCAGTAAAAGCTGGTCCAGCTACTCTTGAAAAATACTCAGCTGCTAGGACGAAAGCAAATAAAATAATAAGAAAAGCGAAAAGAGAATTCCTCAATGAAAAACTAAAAAACATTGAGGATAACTGGCAGGCTGGAAATATAAGCGAACTATACGCAGATATCAGGCAGGAAAGGGCTGGATTTAGAGCTAGAAGCACTCAAATGCGAGAAAAAGATGGAAAACTGACGGCATCCAAAGTAGAAGTATTAAATATCTGGAGAGAACATTTCCAGAAACTTCTAAACCAAGTAGATCACACGGACGAAGAGGACATGGACCACGAGGAGGATCTCGACCCACTAGAGGTTGAAAAACCTGACATTCTGGACTTAGAAATAGCAATCGACAGGCTTAAAAGAAGAAAGGCTCCGGGATTGGACAAACTTCCATCAGAGTTGTTTAAAGATGGAGGAGAAACCATAAGAGCCAAACTATTAGATCTAATCCAGAAGATATGGGAGAAAGAGAATATACCAGAGGCTTGGAAAACAGGTCTAATATGCCCTATCCTAAAGAAGGGGTCCATATACGAGTGTGGGAATTACAGAGGCATAGCGCTCCTTCCTGTTGTCTATAAGATAATGACCAACATATTGCATAATCGAATATATCCGTATTATGAAAACACGGCAGGCGACCAGCAAGCAGGATTCAGAAGAGGAAGGAGTACGCTAGACCAGATATTCATTCTGAAACAGGTAATCGAAAAACGATGGGAAGTATGTAGACAAGTATGTATCAAGATGTACACGCGTTATTCGTGGATTTCAAAGCAGCATACGATTCCTTGGGCAGAAGCTGTTTATGGAAGATCATGACTGAGCTGGGTATTCCCGGCAAGTTGGTGAGATTGACGAAGGCGTGTACAGACGACCCCCGATGCAGAGTCCTGATACAGGGAGATGTGTCTGAGGCCTTTGAAGTTGGAACTGGTTTGAGGCAGGGAGACGGACTCTCACCTTTACTGTTCAATATAGCTCTTGAAATGGTGATAAGAGCAACATCAAGAGAGAATAGTGGGGTGCACGTCGGGAAGGTACATAAAATTCTTGCATACGCCGATGACATAGCAGTCCTCGGAAGTAATGAAAGGGATATCGAGAGACTCGCTAAGGTGCTTATGAAAGAGGCAAACCAAATCGGCTTACAGGTAAATGAGGAAAAAACAAAATACATGATAGTAAGCCGTAAAGTCCACCCCAGAAACAGCATCTGCGTGGATCGCAAATCGTTCCCGAAAGTAGATACCTTCAAATACCTCGGCTCCACAATAACCTCAACTAATGCCCTACTAACTGAGATAGACCAGCGTATAACAAGTGCAAATAGAGCATGCTTCGCTCTTTCAAGAGTATTGAAATCCCGAAGCATCTCTAGAAATTTAAAATTAAGGGTGTATAATGCTGTAATAAAGCCGATTCTGAAATACGGCAGTGAAACTTGGGCTCTCACCAGGACCCTGGAAAGCAGAATCGAGAGATGGGAAAGAAAAATACTTCGCACGATAACAGGAACGGTATGGGGTGAGAGTCTTTAATCATGGAGAAGAAGGACCAATAAATAATTGCACACGGAAACTGGTCAGGCAATATCTCAGGATATGAAAGCAAGAAGGCTAAGATGGGCGGGGCATGTAGCTCGAAGTGATCCGTCAGGACGCCTCTACACAACTATGAATGCCGGAATAGTTGGCAAGAGACCACGTGGGAGGCCAAAGACCAGATGGATTGACAGGGTCAACAAAGATGCTGCGGAGCTACATGTAGCAGACTGGAAATCAGCGGCCCAGGATAGACAGAGGTGGAGAAGGCTGGTAAAGGCGGCGAAAGATCTACAAGGTCTGTAGAGCCAACCGAAAAAAAAAAAAGAAAAAAAATATATATATATATATATTTAAAAAATGTACATATTAATATACAAAAAAAAATACAATAAAATAAAATAATAGAATACAAATTTACAATAAATATAAATTGGCTAATGGAAGAATAAAAAAGTAGAAATGAACATCTAACAGTATGAATAATAGTATTATAATGAGTGTGGAATATTTACAGTATTTTCTTAATCTATTCTGTTCAACATAGCTTTTTATTTTATTTATTAGAGAGCATCTGCTTGGGAATTGAGGAGATATAGGAATATCTAGGATGAATGTGGATAAAGAAGATGTATGACGGATATCGGGTGGGAGTGAGTTTCAAAGAGAGACCGAGCGAGAAAGGAGCGCTCTAAAGTTTTTGTTCTGTGGGAACGGGAATAAAGGTCGGAAAGGCGAGATCTAGTGCCCTGGGATTCGATAGAGGATTTGAACTGTAGGAGACTATAGATATAAGATGGATGTTGTGAGTTGATGGTTTGGTATAAGAAAGAACCTAAGAAATAGAGTCTACTGATTGAAGGGAGGAGCCACTTAAACTCATCATAGAGGTGGGACACATGAGACTTTCTTGGGGCATCGAAGAAAAACATGAAAGAAGTAATGAGGAACTTACGGATATGTAGTGTTAGAAGATGGCATTTTCGAAAACGATACCGAAATTTTTATCCGAGGAACTGAAAGTGATAGGGCGATCGTTTAAGATTAGTTGGCGAAGAGAGTTGATGGATTTAAGGACAGTTAATTCAGGTCACCCCAGCCACTGATCCTATCCAAGTCACCCTGAATATTAGCAAATGCAGCTATTATCTCAGAAGGAGGAAAGGAGAAATAGATCTGGGAGTCGTCGGTGTATAGATGGTGGGAAAAATGGTGGATTGATTTGGGAAGTTCATTGATGTAACAGTTGAAAAGGATTGGGGGAATACTATAACCCTGAGCCACCGCTGTGTTCAGCGGAAGGAAAGAGGATTGGGGTTGATTTGGGACGGAGACCGCTTGAGTCCTATCCGAGAGGAAATCTTGAACTCAGAGGAAACATGGAACTGTTTGAAAAGGAAAGGGGTTTTAATTTAGAAAAATAGGATGGAATGGTTAAGTGAGTCGAAAGCTTTTGAACAGTCGATAAGAGTTAGTACTTGTAAGGTATCAAAAATAATTATAAAACAAAATATACATATATATAATTAGATAAAGACGAAGATTTGCATTTGGATGATTGGAAATTGTAAAAGGTTATAATAGGTGAGTGATGTATAAAGGTTATGATGTAACTTGTTAATATTATTTTATAGTATTATAAATTAATAAGTAAGAGATGTGAATATAAATTAAACATTCTTTTGAACATCACATTAGATTTATAATTGTTAAACTGTGTTAATATGTAAAAGTCAAAATGGCAAAAGATCGATTGTAAGATCGATGAAATGTGGAGAAGGGATGAAAAAGTTGTGGGACAGCAAGTGGAGCGAGAGTGGGGTCTTATGAAGCTGGAGACCGGAGTGGAAGGAAGCAGGAGAGAAGCGAGCTGAAGGAAAGAGAACAAAGAACAAGCCTACCTGAAGAACAAAAGAATAAGAGAAGCGGACATTTTGTTGATATATACCTCAAAGTGACAAAGGTACTGTAATTTTTATATGTTGTTAAGTGAAGTGCTATAAAGTGGGGATTAGGATAGTAAAGGGGTGTAATTTAACATTTGAAGGTTTATGTCAAATGAGTGGGTAAAACCCGATTTATGTTATTTTTATAGAAATGCAAATATTCGACCATTCTAATATCATTTGATTTGTCATATGAATTCATATTATATAAATTATTATTAAATTCAGTATTCATTTATTGACACCCGAAATTAATGTTTAATTTATAATAAATATAAGTAGAGCATTTTAGTGTTAGGTTTCTCATAAAAAATAATAATTATGGTTAGGAAGCTGAAGGTAACCTAACATACTGTTACGGGCTACTAGGTGTAAAATGGACTAAACTATTACTTAATTCAAGAATCTAATATTTATTAACAAATTAGAAAGAATACAAAGAGATTATTTAAAACAGTTAAATTATTAAACTAATATCAATTTACAATAATAATATTCTACTAAATGTTATCTAATTTCTAAGATAATAAACAAATAATATAAGATATTGTTTATACTAAGTAACTAAACTATTTATATAAATTTGTACAAATACAATAATATTACACTATAGTTTACAATTACAAATTAACACTTACAGTTCGCTAACTTAAGTCCACCGACCGTAAGACTCTCCAAATATGACAAACAGCCACACAGTTTATTACACTTATTACACGGCCACTAATTGTCACTGTTGCTCACTAGGCACTTATTACAGACTGATACTAACTCACTGTAACTCACGCACTATCACTAGTTAACGACTGCTACTCACTGGCTTATTACTTCACTGCTTATTACTGACTGCGCGGCCAAAACAGCTCGCCTTTTTATATAGGCAAGGGAGATTGGGGTGGGGGGCACCTAGAATATTCCACGCAGATCCCGATGAGTCTAGACTACCTTTGATCCCTTCCGGCTTAATCCCATTGTTTGCCTAATCCTCTCAGCCGGTTCTCCTTCCGGCTCTGACCGTAACAATACTGTTAGTTTTTTCGTCCATAGTGGTATGTATGTAAGTGGTGATTTTACCGAGGGCAGATTGGGTCGAAATTACCTCTGTAAATGGGACAATTTTTGTATTTACAGTGGAGTTTACATTGCTACTAAGAAACCTTGAAGGGATAGATGGGTTTGTTTTGTTTTGATTGGTACCTAAAGTGTAAACAATAAGCACATTGTGAAAAGAGGGATGAATAGACATTATTATGGTTTACTTGGAAAGTTCTGTTTGTGAGATAGGACTAATGGACGAGAAAGTAGGTAGGTGGTAGAAATTTAAGGAGTTTATAGAGCAATCCCGGATGCCAGACTCTGATTTTTTTAAAGTGATAAATAAACTACACAACTGACACTGATTGAATATACTAGCACTCCTTAGTCAATGCTATAAGGAAAGTATCACATTTCAAAATGATAGACATGTCAGTCATTCGATAAAAAATTTAATTTGCATAGGTTACATTTTCAAGGTTTTATCATTGCGTTTCCAGTTCATTTAAACCACGCCCAATTTATTACTCAAACAATTTTTATTTCTATTTCTACACAGTTTAAAAATAACTAAATAAAATAATATCTCTTATATGCGATTGTCCCGTATGAATAATTAAAATTGAAAAAAAAATAATCTCAATCGTTGAGTGAGATTTACAAAAATTGATCAATTGAATATTAGTAAAGACAAATTTACTATTATGTTAATTGTAGCAATAAGAAATCAGTGGATTATTTCATCAACAAATACTCAAACTCAATAAAAAAATAAATAAATTGCATTAATCCCATAGAGAATATCATCGGAAGAATGTTTTTACCATAATTTCAGTCACATTTTTTTTTTATCCTGATTTTTTAACCCTGCACAAATATACAATTAAGGTATCACTATGATTATATATCATATATCAATGTATGCAAACATTTTTTATATTATAATAAACAATTATAAAAAAATCTGTATTTTATAGTTTTTTTAATTAAGATAAAACTGTTTGGGCACATACTTGTAGCAGTGAATTCGTCCTTAAAAAGCTACTTAGAAAAAGAAAAATAATAATATTTTCAGTATACACATACTATTTTTTCTTTCAATTTATTTCATTTTATTTGTTAATAAATTATTTAAATATTTTTATTTGAGAAGAAAAGATATGTCCAGGACCGGGGCTCGATTCCGGCTCTTCCAGATCAGTCCTGGACATATCTTTTCTTTTCAAATAAAAATATTTAAAAATTAATAACAAATAAAATTAAATAAATTATAATGACGTAAGTCAACTAGATCCAAATTTAAAAAAATGTTCAAAGAACATTCTTCCCCTCGTATACTTCGCAAAAATGCGAGAACGCGGGGACTTGGGATCAGTGAAAAGAAATGATATGACCACGACCGAGAAGCTTGCTTGATTAGGGCCAGGATATCTCAAATGGTAGAGTTCCAGACTAGCCATCTGGAAGACCCTGGTTCGAGTCCCGGTCCTGGACATAACTTTTCTTTTCAAATAAAAATATATTTTCTTTCTTTCTAAGAGATGAAGGTTTCCTCAAAATGAGGTTTCCTTCAACCAAAAACTTCTTTTTTCCAATTTTCTTCCATCTTGTATATTTTCCTCCCACAGACCATGGCTGTATATACTCTTCTGAATTACTTCTATCCATCTTTTTCTTGGTCTTCCTCAACGTTTCCTCCCTTCGGCACTAGAATTGATAATTAATTTGGCCAATCATTCTTCCTTCATTCTTCTGAGAATACCATACCATCTCTTTTCTCTATCTCTGACGTTTTGTTGAGTTTGCATTCACTTTCTGATATCGACATAAGTCTTTCTTTCTCGTCTGGATAAACTGGCAGCTCTCTTCCAAGAGTCCGGTAGCAAGTAGCTTTTTTCTTATAGCAGCGCTTATGCTCCATATTTCTGCTCCATATTGCAATATGCTATCAATTATGGACTTATATATGAGCTTCTTGGTATCTTTCGGATACTAAAGGACCGAGCTAAGCATACCAACTGCTTTGCGGGTTGTATTAATCCTTTGTTTTATTTCTTTTTCGGATCCATTCCTTTCCATTACAAAGCCCAAATATTTAAACTTATCCACTCATTTTATTACATTTTTTACAACCAGATTCTATATCATTAAGTATAAAACATATGAAAGAAGCAACCGTATTTCAAAGTGGCTTTATAAACTTTTTATGTTTTTATATATGAGTTATAGTATCTACATGAGGAGGGAAGGACCTGTAAAAGTTGCTGTGGGATCCAATTATTGAAAATTTCATTGACTTCAGTAGGATTAATTTGAACCCATTAATATTTTGACCTACCATTATTGCATTTATATTTTCTCAAAAAAACTTACTTATTTTCATATATGAAGTTTAACAATTATTTATAAATGCTAAACAATTATAAATTTTCAGTATAGTAGATAAACCGCAAAAGTTATTTTATAAAAATTTCTATAATAAATTTAAAAAAATAATGCTATCGAAAAAGGAGAATAAATTTTTATGGCCGTCTTCTCAGAATGAACCCTAACAGATGTTTGACTTTTTCCGTAATCGCAAAACAAAAACCAACTGGTTTAAAGAAACTGAGAAAGACCTAGCAGAATTAAAGATTTCAGAAAATTCACTATGTAATCGAACATCCAAATTAATTACTGAAGATAATTATAATTATAAGGTTCCAAGACAAATCTACAGAAAAATCCAAACCCATCATTTCGGACGAAGAGAGGAAAAGAAGATCAGAAAAAATTAAGAAATACTGGGTACTAAGAAAAGAACAACACACAAAGAAATGATCAATTGAACGAACCCCAAAGAGGGTAAAACGAGAAAAAAAAAAGTTTCTGACGTGTAGTAAATTACATTATAGCATACATAAATATATAAATATACATTGTAACAATAATATAACAAGGGGAGTTCGAGTGATTTGAATAATTATGCAATTGGAACAATGGGGTCTGTCCGCCACTAGCCGGAAATACGCTATAATACTAAAATAATAATTAAATATGACATAATACGAATATAGAATAGAATAGAATAGTAACTTTATTCTGGAACTAAGACCCTTAGGAATAACAGACATGAACAGAAAAAGAAACAATATATATCTGGCCAGAAGGCTACATGATACAAATCATAAAGCGGATAGATAAATCAATAACATCTGTTAAATGAATGAATGAAAGTAAAATAAAAAAAAGGTTAAAAACCCGACAATATTGACAGGAAATAACGTGAAGTGTATAAGGAAAGAAAGCAGGAAATATTGTCAACGGAAGGAAAGGAAGGAAGGGCCCCTTTATTTCCTTGTACCAATGAGATTTCTGTTTAATTTGGGGAATCCCTGAAAAGAACAGTTCATGATGTTCTTCGACCAGCATTCTGATCGGATCTAATCGAATTAGCATGTATTTTCAATTGAAAAGAAATAATATAGCTCATAATACAAGACTTGGACAAATCTAAGTTAATACTGACGTAGCGAGGTTTTGACCTGCATCACGAGAGGTGTTTCTCCTCAGCCTTCACAGAATCGTGACAAAATGAAAGGAAATGCTCCCAAGGGTATTCTAAAAGAAAATACCACGGCATTTCATAACCCGCTATGTTTCTTTTTAGAGTAAAAAATAGTAATGTAAAATACAGTAAAGTACGTTGTTCTTCGAATGAATTAGAAAACTCAAAAAAACAAAGCCTGAAGTATCTAAAATACTGGATCATTAATGACCAGTCAATTATCAGATCTATCACATCAAGCAAGACTAAAAAAAAATATAATTAATCATGAAAATGCAGCACATTTCACATCAACAGTCCAAAAATACTCATCAATCAGAGACAGTAATCTTACTCATAGGGATTCTAATATATTTTGACACTATGGAAAATACTCAAGGATAATAACAGGTTTGTTTCTGTATTTGCTATGACTAATCAGACGATCCAACAGTGGGAGTCCTAAATTTTACGTATACAGATAGGGATCTTTAACGAGCATCTGACACAGCAAAGACCAAAATGAAGTAAAATGCAAACTCCGTGTTGCTGTAAAAATAAACTAGTCACGCTGGAAACAAGCTGTAAGCGAAGCAAGCTAGGTAGTGGGGGAAAAGTGTGGCTTCCTTATGCTCAGCGCAACTTCTGCGCAGGTCGTTTACTAAATTGCAACGTTATACCATATTTACTTCCGGATATACAACTTCAGAAAAAACACGAAGAAAGTTTTTAATGACGACCGAAAAAAAAAAAAAATCCAACTAGCATATCTGAAACCATTAATGATGACTAACTTGAACAAAACTATTGTAGATAATTATATATCAGAAGATAAGTTTATTTGCTATTCTTTGTTTCTGTTACTCGATTTACAGATTTCCAAAACGGGATTAGTTATGGTATAGTCGTTGACATAACACCCTACCATGCCGAAGGTCTTGGGATCACTATCTGGCCGGAGGCAGTGAAAACCCTTAATTATTCCGTTCCTCGGAAATGATGTAAAATCGCAGATCTGAACCTATAAGGATTCATTTTAAAGATCCTTACCGTAATAATTTAGGACTCCCCCTGTAATTTCGACAGATTTCGAGCCACAGCAGCATAAAGTGACAATAAATGAATTAACCGCAGGGTGGACTGGCTATAAAAATATATTAAATTAAATATATTGCAAGATTTATTTTATAGCTATATGTGTATTTATGTACCTATAAACATTAATTTCTAATTCGTCCAAAAACAACGTATTCAGACGCCATGCAAAATCTGTTAGTACATTTTTTTGTGTATACAAAGATAAAGAAATACAAAATAAATAAATAGTTTTAACTATTAGATAATTTTCAAGGGTTCATCTTTGGTGTAGTGATTAGCATGACGGTCTAATACACCCAAGAACGCGGGTATATAGCCCGGCACAATGGATTAGGATGTTTTGTAAATGGAGTGAAAAATCCTTAGTCATCCGTCCTTCGCAGGGAACGTAAATTTGCGGCCCCAAGCCTATGGGATGTCAGGTACTCATTAAAGATCTCCTAACGAAAATTACAACTGGAAAGGCAATATTTAGAGCTCCCAGTGAAACAATACGATTACTCATAGTAGCATAAAGTGACGTTTAATTAATAAAAATCTACAAAAATAAATAAACAAACAAAGATCTGTATACAATTAGTCACCGCATTTTTTTATATTTATAATTTATTTTTGTAGTCATATTTTCTTTTTTAATAATTCTATGTTGGAACACTTCGGCCTGTTGAAGTATTAGCATGATATATATTGCCTCTCTCATTGAGTAACCAAAAAAATTACTTCTGGCGCTAGTATCACTAATGCAAGCCAACTAGTGTGACAGGTTCTCTACTTCCTTTGCCAACTTGAGAAGAAATAGTGCCATGTCCGATTCTCATACACATGAAAACATTCTCACATTCCCAGTCATTGAACCATCGTATTAAATTTGACGAATTAATTGATCTCAAGCTCTCGGCTTCCAGGCCAGCTATCATATAATATATCTATGCGGGGGATTCTGAGATCCTCCTGGGGCTTACCCAGGATCTATATAATTAATTAGTGTGCCAATATTGTAAGATAAAAAATGAGGGGTACAAAGTGGTCCGAAGAAAGAAAAGAAATGCAGCCGAAAATCATGAATCTAAGATCTAGCGAATTCTAGCCTTAAAAACGTCCTCAAACGCGGTTAGCTTTAAACACTGTTGCGGAATATTAAGGAACTCAACGCTCCTTTGCAGCAATTCCGACTCTAAATCCATCTCTTGAAGACTTACTCAGGATTAAGAATTATTCTCGAATATTCACTCTTGTCATACCAAAGTATATTTTTATGTTCTAAGATTGTCAATAAGCAACTAATTATATAAAAACTCATTAGTTCTCATTTCTGTTTAGTAATTTATATTTACATAATTTTGTTTCCATAGATTCAAATCCGGCTGTGATTGATCAATTATTTAATCTTTTTAGAGCCATAGATCAACTATAAGAAATCCGCAGACCCTCCTGCGATTCACTCAGGCTCCATAAATTGTGGAAAGCCCTGGTGAAAATACTTGAGGAAAAAACCTTAGCCATCACCCCCATGCTTAACCGTAAGCACAGTTAAGTACTGAGTACTGAGTCTGATGCTCTTCGTGGTTTGCGGTAACAAAAATATTTAGAATTGTTTGTACTAAAATAATTATATACTTATGCTCACAAGCATATACATTTTTTCTTATTACTCTGTTGTTCACTAATTATTGTTGTTGTTATTTATTTTCAACTTAACACAACTAGGGAGCGGAGTGGCTCAGTGGTAGTTGACTGGCCGGAAATCCTGGTTCAAATCCCGCTGCAGGCCAAGACTTTTATTTAGTCTGTTTGCAGCCGGAGATGGAACATACATCTAGGACCCTACTTGGGCTCACCCAGCCTCTATAAAGTGTTATAAAAATTGGGTACCCAAAATAAGAGGGAAAATCTGGCGGTTGAGCGTGACCTAGGACAAGTCACCTCCTTGCAGAACCGTTGTCCATGAAACAGTTCAGGCTCTAGCATGTACTGAACTACCCCGTTCACGGGTTGTAGTGATACAGTTTTTTTTTTACAACTATACACCTATAAATTAGAAATTTGTTAACGTATATAAATCTAGTTATAATTACTAAAAGTTTACTTAACACACATAGTTGTTTTTTAATGACAATGTTGAAATAACAACTAGCTTTGTAAATAATTACATTACTCCGCTAGGAAATGTCTTATCATTAGAATGGAAATGTGATATTTTTCAAAAAAGAAGAACAAAATGGTAATAAATTTCATAAATGCCAAGTTTCCCAATTTTTTTCTGTAGTGACCCTTCCAATAATTTACTTGTATATTTATTTCATGCTTGTTGAAAGTTAATTTATAAAGTAAATGTATTATAATTAACAATAGTCTGAATGTGTAGAGTGCTGGGTTATTGATCTCAAGCTCTCGGCTTCCAGGCCAGCTATCATATCATATATCTATGTGAGGGATTCTGAGATCCTCCTGGGGCTTACCCAGGATCTATATAATGGATACAAGGAGATATGAGCGTGATCTCTGCACAAATCAATCATCTCTCTGCACAAATATTGTTGGGTTATAGTGTGTGATACAGGATATGTTTAGTCCGTCTGAATGCTTTAAAATACCGGGTTAATAAGTAATGTAGGTCCTGTTAACTCTTTTAATAAAAAAAAAAATTATATTCCAGTACCACTCATGAGGTCTGGGGTTGTGTTCATGTCATTGACTTTACTGTTTCTAGGATAATGGTTGAGCAGGGAGTTGTTTGTTTGTGCTTACGATCAATTCGTATTATTGGGATAAATAAGTGACGATTCGTTAATTCGTATGGGTCTTTTCTAGAAGACTCTCTCCAGTTACTTTTAGTATCAGTTACTTTTATTGGTAACTGTTATAACCTAATAGAAATAAAAGAACATATGTTTGGATTTATGTATGATTTAAAAAACAGTAACAATTCAATTTGGAGGACAAAAATCCGCAATATTCTTCAGGATCTGCTCAAATAAATCCCTCTTTTCGTACCTCATTCTCCAAATATATTCACACAGGTACGAATCTATCATCGTCCGGTACAACATTCTGCTATAATTTGTAGATGAACCAATAGGTCATTAGCACATACTTCCCTCAGGAACTTTATCCAGTCAGTATTTGTACTATTGGACATATTTAATTCAAGTTTGCAGAATTTTGTAGAAGTGTATTCATGACATCGAGATCATATAAATAAAATAGATGATGTTATAGGAAGTTTACTCGACTCAAAACAAGTGCCTGCTCTCATTCCCTTCTCTTCTCTGCATTCTCGACTACTGCATTTCCATCCTGAGTAACGATTTTCACTAATAATGAGTTTCATTTCATGTCCCTTGGAACAGAGTCTTTTTTGATGTATAATGCCCTTAACTTGAGTATATTTTATACTTGTTTCTTGATTTTTAACTATTTACGCCAATTCTAAGAAATTCATTTTAATGACTGAGTAAACTACATGATTTTATCTTTCTTTACATTTTTATTTCTATTAGGTCATAACAGTTTTCAATAAAAGTAACTGGTGGGGGTCTTCTAGAAAAGACACATTCGTATTACTCAGTATTCGCCCGATTGAGGGTACTCACTTTATAGAGACTGAGTAAGCCGCAAGAGGGTCTGTAGACCAAAGGGTCCATCCAAGACTGTTGACTGATTAAATAATTTATCTGCCACAGGTGGATTTGAACTGGGTACCTTAAGCATAGCAGATAAGCACTCTGCTCCTTTATACGCTCAATTTTTTAATAAATATAAATAAATATTCATTTTGTATTAATATTTATAGATAGATATGTATAAATGCTCTTTTATTAATAAATTATTTACAGTGGGTTTTTTTTTATTTTATAACTTTAGCAACCACAACGTGGTACTTTATAACGTCTGCCGGGAGTTTGATTGAACTAATAAATAATAAAAAAACTAAAAATAAATTAAATTTCCTTTTGACATTAATAATTAAATTCTGCAAACCTATATGTAAATTATCATGCATTTTATATCATTACCTGTAATTTTACTAGGTTTTCCATACTTTTAAGTCTCACAAGTTTTAAATGTGTACCTTTTTCTGTATTTTTCATTTTGTGTCTTACTTTTTACTTTCTCATTTTTCTTACTTTCTATATTTCTTTACATTATCACCTTTCTGTGCCCACATTCTGTCGTTATGTTATTCATGTATATATTTTATAGTCTGACGCTATATTTCTTTACTTTTCTTTAACACTATATTTTATTCTATAATTCTTAGTACTACAATGTCCTTTGAGTTATTTTCTGTTTTTCTTTCTTAGCCCTGAAAATGCCCTTCACTGTAGGACGAAACGTTGGCACTAGTAAACAATAAGTTTTTCTTATTTGGTGTTATTATTGACTGCACCCCCTGAACCAATTTTATCCATCATAAAGAAGTCTTAAATATCATCGGTTAATAAAACGCTCTCCTAGGCGTGGCGAGCGAGGATTTTGGGACGTCAGAGTTTGAGGCGATAGACTTGGTCAATTCAAAATGGTCGAATCGATAAAGAGATTTAAACTAATTACACCTGGAGGTGGGCTGAAACTTAGTACCTCCTCAACTCCTTAAACAACTCTGAGTTCCAACAGCTCACGGTGTACACTTGGATATATTCGTACCAACACTATTTAGCTTCGATCATCATCAAAGTCTATCCTCATGAACCGTCTAAGCAGTTTGAGGAAGAATTCGGTACAGCCTTCTCCAGCTATATTTTCCATTGCTCGTGATATTTGAAGATTCGAACGGGCAGAAAATCGGCCCTTCCCATCCTACATGTTTAATCTAAAAACGACTGCTCTTCTCATTCTACCTGCTCTACCTCTTTGTACCAGAGAGAGTTGTCCTTAGTCACTTCCTACGCCAACAACTAGTGGGTCAAAATGGCCATCTACCAGAGTACCAGTAGACAATAGTAGTATAGTACAGGACAGTAGTAGTAAAGTACAGGACAGTAGTAGTACAGTACAGGACAGTAGTAAACGAACAGAAGAACAGCGGGGTGAAAATGTGGTCCAGACAGCTCCTAATCATGGAGTAGACCACTCAGAGGGCCAGCAGAGCAAGGAGAGAGAAACTCAACAGCCACCCATAACGCATCGAACATGCCATTCACAGATAGATGAATAAAATATATTAAACATTACAATTAAATCCAATTTCATAAAAATATAAATATATTTTTATTCTAATGATATATAATATTAAATGTAACCCACAACAGTGACTAAATCATATTAATCATGTATTTCATACCATTATACTATATGTATAGAAAAATATATTTATTTCATCTATGTCATCTTTATAATATACTGTCCACTTACACCACACAGATAAGTTACCATATCCCACATAAGGAATTTATCTTCTACTTTAAACACTTTATTTAACTCGGATATTTACGGTATAACAAATACCAATCAACTTCAATTTTGTAAAATGTGTTTATAAACTAATAAAAAATATTAAACTGATCACTAAAATGGCCTGATTAGAGATTTGTATCTCATCATAGGTCTATAAATCCTTCAATCGTCGTTGATGAAAACTCATTATACCATCCAGGAACAAGATTTATTCCTATATCAATGTCTCGTGACGGTCTCGATTTCATCTAGATTATTGTGTTGATATTTGTTTGAAAAGAACCAAATTGCTTAAAACTGGTGATTGATACTAGTGTCTTAGCAGGTCGGCATTAAATCTACCTCCTTATCTCTTCGTCTCGTGACGGTCTAGATGAAATCGAGACCGTCACGAGACATTGATATAGGGAAAATCTTCTTCCTGGATTTTATAATGAGTTTTCATCAACGACGATTGAAGGATTTATAGACCTATGATGAGATACAAATCTCTAATCACTAAAATGGCTGATTACCTTCTAAATTAAATTATTCTAAACAATTATGATATAAACGTTGAAATTATTATGTTTCCAAAAAATGGGAAAAAGAAAATGTTTTATCTTTCTCAGAAAAAAAAGAAGATTTAATTGTCTATGATTAAAACCAAATAAACAAACAACTTTTATTATATTACAGAACTATCCGGATTAAAGAGGGACTGTAATACAGTACCTGCACAACTCTATAGTCGTATATATTTATTACATGTTTAGTGAGGGTATTTCGCATTTTATATTTAACAGTTATGTTTTATCTAACCTTATTCAGCCTGGGTCTTGTAACCTTTCTTATGTTTCAGCAGCTCCATTTAGGCTTTAGAGGTGGTGGGATTTTTTAAATAAAAAAAAATAAAAACGGGGTTTAATTCATTACCTGCACAGCTGTATTCTTATATTATATGTATGTATATTTATTTTTTTATATATATAATAGAGAAATTTTGAATTGATGATATAGACTATTGGAACGCGAGATTAAAAAGCTAGGCAGTGTCCTTGAAGCGAAGCTAGCCCAACCCAACAGCAACGCCAAGCTGAGGAGACATCTGATCCACGGAAGGACCGATAGAAGAGGGTAAATAAACAAAATGGCGGTTTGCAAGGGGTTGGCCGCACCCCCTCAAGAAGGGTTGACAGGTGGCCTTCTACCTGAATGGGCGTGGCAGGGGGCAGCCAATGGGATGCGAGCGGTTGCGTCAGTGCGGACCAATGGGAAGCCAGCTCTGTGACATCAGTGGCTATATTTAGCTCAGGGACTGAGCCCCCTCCATCACGACTCTTCGCGGCCCGCCAGTCCGATCTCAGGTGCCGTGGTGGAGTGTGTTCGGTCTGTGTCCAGTGTTCCTTCGTAGCTCTATTTGTGTCTATTGCCTCTTCTTCGTATATATCTTAGGTGAGTACATTATGTATCTGTATCCACCCATAACCCGCATTTACATAATGAATAAAAAAAATATTATTAATCGGAATTTTTATTCGCGGTTTTTGAGGTAAATATGCATTTTAATATAAATTCAAATAGGTATCAGTTCCATAAATTGTCGCTTCCTGGTTGTCTCAACAACTTTTAATTTTTAATTTTTTAAAAATATTTTTGAATCGAGTACTACCACTGGGTAGTTTCTCTACTTGTATTTATCAATGCTTCTATTTGCCATTCCAGCAATATACTTGTATTTTTATACCAAAGTTCTAAATTTCAATAAATAAGTTTTAAAAAATATGTAATATGGTATTATTAAATAGAATATAATCATGAGTTTCATTATGAAAAAAGGGCGTATTTATGGGAAATGTTATTATTCCTATAATCATTTCATCAAACAAATATCATCATCTATACTTCGAAACGTCAGTTGAGGACATTATTTCTTGATGAAATGATTACCGAAATATACATTTACACAATTCCCATAATATCACACTCTTTTTTTCACAGTTATACTCACTATTATTTTGGTTTTCGAGAATATTAAAAAGTAAAAACTTGTTTTGACTCGACAATCTACGGAACTGATCAAAAAAAAGGAAAAATAAATTCCTACTTGTTCTCAAGTGGTAAGAACTCTTCGAATAATCTTATCTAATATCTGTCCACTTGATGGATTCGATACTGGAATTAATGCGCTAAATATTGATTATCTTTATTAACTATCGATTAGTTTATTACAAATCGATATCGAAATAATTAATTAATTTTGTTTACAATAATTTATAATAACGTACAATTTAAATCGTAATGAACGTTTATTTGTTAAATATCTAGTAATCCGGATTTTTTATTAATTATTGTTTCTAATATATTCTTATAATAGTTTTCATGATTTTTATTCAACATTCTTCCAAAGTTTTCCACAATGCATTTATGTAAACAACTATTTTTTATATGTTGTTACCCGAATCCATAACTGATTTTGTTAATTTTTTTTTAAATTGTTTAGTTGTTTATTTTATTTAACTATTGACCATTTGCCTTCTATATCGCACTATCTATTATAAATAAAACAGTCTTGGAGGTGTTTTTGTTTTAGGAATCGTTTCCGGCCACCAACGCTCTCCCACGCCTTTATGCAAAAGTTTTTTTTTTCCAACAACGCGTTTCGTTAATTGTTTCGAGACAGCACCATTCAGTCTAGCATTGCCCGCCAGCAGCGCTATCTGTATCTCGTGCGAAATGTGTATATTTAAAGAATTATTTATCTGTTGTTTAATTAGTAGTATAATATACTATTATAAAATATAGTAGTATTATACTTTCACCTAACCTTGGTTTATAGCAACTAGTCGAAATTCCTAGTCCAAAATGTTTACATGTCCCAAGGTCTTTTGGAACAGTCTAGTTCCTTATAGAGTAATCGTAATTTCTGTTCGTTGTAGTAGTTTCCAACTAGGTAATATGATAATATTGTTTATGTAAATAATAGCTGATTATGTATATTAAAGTATAATAAAAATAAAGATTTGGAGGACGCAATGGGTATCTGTAAATAGGTTTATAGGTTAGGGTTCAGTTATTTACAAATATAACCGCTTTATGATAAACAAGTGTTAAATAAGCTATAAAGTTAAAAATTTATGTAAAAAAAATGTTTATACATAACATTTAGGTATCCCTGAATATTTCTTTTAGGCTAGTATTAGTACTAAATAATTTGTAAATAATGGGTATATATAGTTTTTTTTAATAAATAGTGTATAGTATACAAAGAGTTTTGGATTAAATTTAAAAAAATCATATTTAAAATTATCATCATTACAATTATAATTTAAAAGAACACGCAAGGTTTTTTATTATATACATGTTATTTTTGTAAAAAAGCAACATAAATTATTATATTTCTACAAAACCTGCATCCTTTAAGTTAGGATCGTTTTTATTTATACCTGGTCCTACTGTACATCACTTAAATATTCAGCAATGAAAGATTTTCAAAAGTGTCTTATATGCATTAATTATCTAAAATAGCAATAAGTGCATTTTTATGCCGCAAAAAAATAAAGTTAAAAGTACCCTTGTATTTTTGGTTCAAATGCAAAGTAAATTTTCACCATTTAAAGTATAAAATGAATTTTAAAATAATTAAACAAAATTAATATTTATTCCTTTATCAAGCTTTAATATAAAAACTTACTGAATTGCAATGTAGTAAATAGTAACATATAAAATGTACAAATAAAACGCTAAACATTCTCGTACTCAATGAAGCCTTTATATGGAACGTTCTGTAACCAAATACTGCTTTCTGAATAAAGTAAACAATCAGAAAATATAATCTATCTTTATCGTTTAGTTTACTTACATTACAGTTATTTACACATAAAATTCATTAATAATAATGGATATATCGTATAGAGATATAACAGTAAAAATATTGTGAAATATATACGGCTTACTGTTCAGTGCTAGGTTAGGACTGCATATGATTTTTTTCACTTACGTTTCTAGCTGAAGCATTTATCGAAGAAAAACAGTTGGTTTAATTTCCCCATTACACATCTGATAAGGTACGAGTGTTTTTCTAACATCATTACTGCGTGCGATAGTAACTTTGTATTTTTTATCTTGCAAAATACACAATTATACAAATTAGAAATCGCAACTCAGTTTTCAAACCACAAAAATACAATATTTAACTAAAATTAGATATATACTTTCTGAGACTTGTATCCAATGTTTATACCTAAATCAATTTTTTAGAATATTGAAGAAGAAATATGAAATCAGGCGTAACCTAAATGTTGACCTATTTTAATTTTTTTTTAGCTAACAAGGTTCTATATGTATCCATACTTCAATAGGAATTCTAAATTAAAGCCTGCTTACAATCTACTCTAACATATGCATGTCCCATACTTAGTTATATGTCAAAAACAAATTATAAAAAACTACAAATATTCCAATTTGCCTAAGAATTGCTGTGAATTATGCATAATACACTAAAGTTAAAATTATGCATAAAGAATTATGTATACCATTTATTAATGTATTCATCAATAAATTATGCAAATAATTCTTTTTTAAGTGTAATCAATAAAAAACCCACTCATAAAAAATATTGGAAACTACACAAAAAATATTACAAAGCGGTATGAACATAAAAGAACAAAGCATTTATTATTGTAGAGTAACAATTTATTTTATTTTATTGTCATTGTGTATATAGATGTATATAAGTTATTAAGAATGTATAGATACAATTTTTGTTTATTTTGATTATAATTTTTTTCTGTTGAAAGTTTTTTTGTATAATTTTTTTCTTTCATTGTATATGTGATTCTGTATAGATACATTTAAATTTGTCCAAGTTTTTGAAGTTTGAGACGGGTCTGTTTGGTACAACATATTACTTTTGTGAAAAAAAATGTTTAACTGTATAAATTTAACTAATTGTGAAATTGAGATATTATTAATGCTTCTTATAGTAGGTAGACTTAATTATTTCAATAGGAAAGGATTTTTTTTTTTTATTGCTTTACTGTTCACAGTATGGTAAGGTGATTTGCGATTTAAATTAATAAAAAACATTGTGATCTCTATAAATATTGTTATTTAATATCGAAATAGTGTCTTAAGTTCAATACTTCTGTATGAGAAAATAGTTATAACAAATGAAAATAAGGTCATTAAAGGCATTGGTACACTTTTTCTATTTCTGTATTTGTTAACCAATTTCCAAATTATACAACAGTTAATTTAATTTTAGTTAAATAATAAGAAATAAGCAGTAGTTACTTGACGTAGTGGTACACCGAGATTATTCCAGAAATTTCTGTTCAATTTATTATCTTTTTTTTTACATTTTTTATTTTGAAACCCTCTGTTAATCTATTAAAAATGGTTTATTGAAAGCTATAACAAACTATGTAATCGTTTGTTTTAATTGACATCATAGCAAAAGATGTAAACATTTTTAATTAAAATTGAAAATCATATTGTTGTGGAACGAATAACATAAATAAGGATAATGTATATTGTTTTTTTAAAAATAATTATCAATATTTCTCTTTATTATATTCAAAAAAGATGACGGCATGGAATAAATAAAAAAATTTAGTTACTTATTATTCCTATTTTCCGCCGTGTAATAAATTTATAAATATATTTGGCTGGATAAAATAAATTGAATTTGACTGAAGAATATCAACAAGAACGCGTTTCTAGAATAAAGCAGTAGAACGATGGGTCCAGCGGAACAGAGGGAACCTTGTCTCATTAAACAATAATTCATATCTAGATTTACAACTTCTGAAGGGTCTTGGGTTTAGTACATGGTAGAAACTGTAATGTGTTTCTAAGACAATGATTGTACACAGAGGTGGAATGTCCAAGATTATAAATAATTTATCTGCCTCAGCCGAATTTGAACCCTGGACTATGACGACTCTACACACTGAGTTACCCGGTTTTAACCATTAACTTTAATTGTTTATGGAAATTTCGATCTTTCGAAATAAAAATACAAAAATTACTGGGATTTTTTTTTTTTTTTTAGATGTTGATATTGAAAAGAACGAGTAGGTTGAATGAATACAAAACATCATTAGGCACTTAATGTAGATTTGTATCGATACTTGGAACCTTTATAAACTCAGTTGTAGAAATAAATAAATAATTAGGTTGTTTTCAATTTATCATTTAGCACCTTTATCTACTCGACCCTTCAGTTATTACTTAAATATAATTCAAACATTTTTTTATATTTTTAATTAAAGCCCACATAATTGATTTTTCTGCTACTATTTTTTATAAAGTCCAGAAGAAGAAAAAAGGAATGACAAATAATTATAAATTAAATGAAATAAAATAAATAAAATTGAATCAAAATAATCATTATGTAATTTTATTTGTCGTAAATTAAAATTTAATTAATCCTTAATTGAAGTTTAATGTTTTTTTTTTCATGTTTACACAGTTATGTTAACTTTTATATTGGAACTTTTGATTTTAGCCGCTAAAAAGTCGGTTTTGAAGTATATTCAATTAATATGAAATATATAAAAACCATTTGGTTAATATAAGTTTCAACATAAAGTGTATAAATTTATTGTATCATTATAAATATATGATAATAAGAATCCCAAGAAGAAACAAAACTGCGGTTAAAGCCAGGAAATGCTTGTTTCGGTCTCGACATTACTTATCACCAGCTTTTGTTGTGAAACTGAAATATTAAAATTAATTTATAAAACTCTTTTGTAATATTTTTTCACAATTGAAGAAAATTTGTAATTTTTCAACATCTTAGCTATTGGTTATTATACATCAATCATAAGGCTATTTAAATCTGCATTTTACTTTTAATGTTCACATAAAAAAAAAAAAATGCTTTTAACATTCTGCCCAACCGGAGCATTTTTTTATAAATCGGATAACAAAAAAAACTCTATTATTTACATGCATTTTTGTTGATGCAATATTTTATCGGTAAAGCCTCTACGAAAGTAAGGGGTCGAGGAGCTACTTTTTTTTAGTCTTTTTTTATGCTCGATCAGTTAATTTATAAATATATTTAAAAATTGGGGAATTATAAAGCCATCATTTCTGCCTTTTCTAAACCGTTTCAGAAAAGATTGCACTGTTTTTTAATTTAAATGAGGTTAAGTATGCCAGTACGCGAAGTATTTACTGTAGTATAATTAAATGTGCAATTTGTTATCTATAATTTGTAAAATGAGGTTTGGTCCACCGTTAGGACTGGGGGTACTCCTCTAGTAAATAATAAAACATTCAATATTTGTCTTAAAAACCTTTTTAAGGCTTAGCTCATAAAAACCTAACCCAGTTCTATAATGCCTGTACCGCGTAGCACCCAAGTAATCCAGGATAGGCGATCTCGGCTTGATAAGGGTCTGTTACAGACCAAATACAATAGCTCTATATTTCTCTATTTACCCAGTTTATGTGGCTCTATATATTTATATTTCGGTGTATTTATATTATTAATCAAAAAACAAAAAATTGTAATTGTATAAAAATCTATTTATGAGCTAAATACTAACAACTCTCAGCGGTCACCTACAGTGCTGTAAATCTCAAAACGAATTCTTAATGTGTTTTTTCCTCAGGAAAATCCTATTGTACTTATTTAGTACAGAGAAATAGGAAAAATATCTAAATATTCAATAAAATATCTTGTAAAGAAGGCTCTATGAGTAAATGCACTTGGATGCATGAAAAACAAGCGTGTTTTTTCCCCCTTAAAAGCTGTTATTCAACTATGTTAATTATGTTATACACTAACAACTACTTGCTAAAATCTCTACTTGTATTTTGCAATTTTCTTGAAGCATTTTTGCGTGATTAAAAAAATGTGTTTATACTTAATACATTCTTAGTTCTTGAGATCCAGTAAATTGTACCGAGTGTTAATTTAATATCACATAATATCCCTCTTCCTTCATTTCAATGTATCTTTGTTTTGTCACTGTAAATATTTCATATCAAGACTTTTTGAGGTAAATATTGATATCTATTAAAGTAAATATTCTCAATAATGTAAACTTTTTCTTCAATTACATTCAGTTCGCCCATATACCGTGTGTCATCGAATCTCCGAAAATTCTTATTATTGTACAATTAAATTAATATTAAAGTTTGTGAAATGGGGGTTGGCCCGGTGTTACCCCTAGTCTTAAAAAAATAAGAAAAAACAAAACAAATAACATTTGCATTAGTCAAAAGAAAAACTACCAACAATTATAATATTAAATTATAATAAGTAATATTAGGAGAAGCAAGCTGTGTTATTGGATAATAAATTTGTATTTTCATCTTTTGACAATATTATTTTTATTTCAATATTTAGACCTGCATAGGTAAACTTTGCTTCTATTTTATGTATTGTTGGTTACATAAAAAATGCCCATGTGGAAAATTTAGGAATGATCAGGATTTTGGTACAACTTTAATATTTCGTAGTTAAATAATAAATCAATGATTAAGGTTGAGTGAGCCCTAGGAGGGTCCATCCGCAGGTGTTTAAAGATTAAATAATTTATTTGCCATAGCTGTATTTGAACCCGGAAGCATCACCACGGCAACCCTACAGCCTACACATTGAAATATTTTAAATAAAAGAGGTTTTAGTGATCTAATATTTTATCGGTGTTGCCTAGCAACGGATGGAGAGTAATATTTTTCAGTCTTTTGTCGTGCTCGATCAATTTATTTACAAATATTTTTTAAAACATGGCAGATTTTTTTCTTATCTATGAAACGAACCTAAAAATGAAACTTAATTCATTACTTAATTTAGTGCTTTTTGCAAAACAATACTAAGCGGTTACTCATATTTTAATTTTTCCTGAAGGCGTAAAAAATAATGTTTCTGTAGATCCTGGATTCGAGACCGTCTATGGTTGTGACAGGGCAATGATGTGATTGTACATCCGTGAATCGACTCTTTGTGGTATTGAGATCCTACTGTGTTCACCCAGCCTTTATAAAGTGAAAAACCCTGGTTATTGTTTTCATGGTCAATTAACTCTGCACAACGACTACCTTCATTTTAGCACCCACCATGTAGTGAATACAAAAGCCATTATTGATTGTAGTTGTATAGGTTTCATGTTTGGAAAGAAACAAAATATTAAATTTCAATTTGTAATATTTTTTCACCATTGAAAATCTTTAATTTCAAGATCTTAACAATTGTTTATTATTCATCAATCCCAGGACTATTAAACACTGCAGTTCTTTTACTATTATTTAATGATTCACTTAAAGAAAAAATAAATAAATGCTTTTAATAGCTACGCAGACTCCCGACTGACATTACTGCAGCAAATGAAATAGTACTGGCCTTGGGATCTCTCATCCTTGTCTTTTCTCCGTTTCCTTGTTTCCTTACTCCTAATTATTCTTCTTTATTTTTCGCACTTAATGCAATTATATTACTCTATAAGTTTCGTTAAGTTTAATTATGAATGTTTTAATTTTAATTAATACCCGTTGTAAACAAAATTATTTGTATTATTTCCTATGCCTATACGTATAGTAAAAATATGTCTGCTGAATAATATTAGTGGACCTTATATATAATGATATTTTAAAAATTTTTAATGTTTTTATGACTTAGGATAATGAAATTTTTATTTACAAAACATATTTGCATATCTTTAATAATTACAATGATTTCCAACAAAACATTCACTCACCTGAAAAAAACCCAAAGAAACAGCATTCAAAGCAGTTAATTTGTGTTCTTTAAAATATTTCAGGATATTGTTTTCAATTTACTCAACACACTGTAACCGTACATTAAAACTGTTCCCTCCCGTATCTGTAATTTATATTTATAACAGCTGTTGTGTTAAGAAGGCTGTAGCGCTATATATATATATATATATATATATATATATATATATATATATATATATATATATATATATATATATATATATATATATATGAAATGGAAGAAAATGTTTCTGGTATAGATAAAAAATTCTCTATATAGGGAGAACTGGTTATTTGGAAGCCGACGTAACGGCCCACATTGCAGGGCTAATAATAGCATATATAATTATAAGCTGAATTTTATAATAACAAAGAGGTTATATATATTAACAAAGAAGCAATATTAAAATCAAACAAAGTAACAAATGAAAAATAGAAATTTAGAACAGAATTATAGTAAATAAAAATAGAAATTAAATAGTATATGGTAAAGAGAAGTATATGTAACATATTGACAGAGTAATATTATATGGAGTAAGGAGTGTAAATACGAACCAGAGGGGATTGATTATATATTAACAAAGAGTTACTATGAGTTACATTATATAAATATCTGTATTACTATATAATTAAATCCCCTCTGATTCTTATTTTCACAACTTACTAAATATTATGTTACTCTATCAATATATTACATATACTACTCTTTACCATATACTATTTTTATCAATTTGTATCTTCTATATTTAGCCCTGAAGAATAGCTGCAACGTGGGTCGAAACGTCGGCTTCCAAATAAACAGTCCCTCTTCCTCTTAAAAATTTGTTAAAACTAGTGTGTTATTTACCGTTATTCATGAAATTCAGGAATTATTACAATAGAAGGAGAATAGTTGAATCAAAGATACATATTAAAAACATATTATATTTTGAAAAATATTACATCAGTCTCGAAACTCTGCTCGTTAAAAATCCCTACCCTAACTATACCTGGATAAATAAAACGTAGGACTCTCATTCAGCTTAGTTACTCCTTAGAGTACCTTTGTTGATGTAAATATTCTATTGTTGTAATATGGATGTATTGGAATTGTATTATATTATTGGAATTGTATTATATTATTAGAATTGTATTATATAATTGAAAATAAAGGAGGCTAAGAAATAAGCCCCAGCAGCGAAAATTGATGTTAAACAAAAAAACATATGTAGGTTAAATGCCTATGTATTAAACTTAGTTTTTATTTATTTATTTCTGATTTTTACATAAGTAAAATACAGAGAAGCGGGGGGATGGTTGACTGGAAGATAGACGTAAGGAAGAAAATAGTTGGGGGTGCAGTCAAATAAAAACACTAAATAAGTGGTTACTTATTTAATTATGTGCCGACGTTTGTGGGTCATCTTCAGGGCTAAGAAAGAAAAACAGACAAAATAACAGAACTATAAAAATACATTGCAGACTAAGTATATGATAAATGAGAAAAAATATATATGTAGGGAGGTAGAAAATTAGAACAAAAGTGGGGGATATATATGAATACAAAATTTCAGAGAAAATGTACAGAACGGTGGTGATGCCAAAAAGATTTTTTTACAAAGATAAAAGAAGGAAGTAAACAGAAAGATATTTAAAAAAGAAAAAGTATAAACATCAGAGGTGAGAAGTAAAATTATGGAAAAGGTATTATAAACACTTAAACTTATTATAAAATTATAAACACTTATTTAGTGTTTTTATTTGACTGCACCCCCAACTATTTTCTTCCTTAAAATACAGAGATTTGGTTAGAAATGATCGTATGACCTTATATATTTATTTCCAGGATCTATATAAAATGGACAGTCAAAAAGTATGTGAATTAAATCGTCACGTGAATTATTTAAGCATAGAGGGCAATTGTCTTCAGTATTAATTCTGTGGGTTGTTTTATTGCCGTAAACAACTATTTGTTTGCTCGGGGAAACTGTAATTTGGCTTAGAAGTCTTATTCTCTCAACGGGTAGATCCGATGTCAGGTATGGCTGTACTGAATTTATACAGAATAAATTTTTATATAAAACGTTGTACTGAGAGGAAAGTGCTCTATTTACATCTTGTTCGTATACAATTTATTTTTATTTATTTATCATCTCGTTTTTATGTTTAAGCACTAAATGGGGGTTTTGCTCAGCCCACAGGCACCCGAATCCTAAGTCAGATATCATACCCTCAAGTTGATCAAGTTGACTGGCCCAGTTAAATTTGGTCACATGGTATATATATAGATATACTTGTTTTAATAAAATGTTATCGGTTCAAAAGTCCTCAATTTAGTGTTATGAAAGAGTTTATTCTTCAAATATTAATATTACTAACTGTGAAAAACAAACTTTTTTAAAATAGCCTAAATTTTTAAATTTATATAATCATTAATGCATAGGAAAATGCAGAACAATAATACGTTGAAGATATATAATAAAATAAAATAATATATTAAAAATGAATTATTAAAACTTACTATATTATCAGACGGCTTGTAGAATATACTTAAAAATCTGGTGGTTAGACATCTGTGGGTTTTGTTTTATAGTTTCTAATCATAACCTCTGCAGCCTACATCAAACGCCCAGGCGATACTTAGTTGTTTTTTTGTTTTTCTTTTCATTTTTATTTTGTTTATATTACATTTTCTTTTTATCAAAAGGCGTCTTATTTAATGAAATAATTACTTAATTATTTTTATCATTCAAAATATATATTTTATAATTCTAACGCATATAAAAAATTGTTCAAGAATTCGTGACCATGTAAAATTTACTTTTAATTCGATGACATATGTATAAAAAGTAATCTTAGAAACCTTAGAGACCTTAGGACTCCTAAAATTGGATTATTAGAGTAAGATGTAGTTAGTTCTATTATTTAAATTGATGCATTCCATTTTAATTCAAAAACAGCTCTATGTTTTGTGTGACAACTTAATGAAGTCAGGAACAGTGACTTTGAGATTTACTAAATTAAAAAAAAAATATAATTAACTGATCGAGCCCACCAAAAGACAAAACATGACGTTTTTCCTCTATCCTTTGGCCTTCCTTGGAATTACCAAGCCTCTCTAAATTTGGTAAACCTTTAAAGGGAAAATCTGGGAATTGAACATGCACAACCGTTGGCTTACAACAGTACAGTCTCTATCATGTAATACGTCCAAGACGCTTTAAGGGTTATAGTGGCGCAGTTTTTTTAAGTATGTATTTACGAGAATTAGCAATTCAGTGGCTTATAGTTGATGATTTTTTTTTTTTAAATAATTTATTTAAATTTATAACTGTATTATACTAATACAACAAGTAAATAGAATGACAACACATAGACATGAAATGCCAAGTAGAGAAACTGCCCAGTGATAGTAATCAAATAACCTTAACTTAGAAGGTCACGAGGCCATCTTCTTTTCAGACGCCTCGGAGGATTATCAGGAATTGAAGAGGTTGCTAGCTTTGAAACTAGTGGGTTTGAATGGGAATGTAGTTTTTCATGAAAAAATTTATATAGGATTCGTAACAAAGTTAGGAGCATTGGGGATTTTTCGAAGAAATTAATGGAGAGCTTAGAGTGTTTATCTATTAAATGTTGAAGTAGCCTGAAACGGCGTGCTGTTTCTTGTCGTCTCAGTCTAGTATGAGGATTCCAAGTTAATCTTTTGTCAAGGTGTAGTCCTTTGAAGAAGTTTTAAAATGCAAATTTATTATATATTCAAGGATCCAGTGTTGCCAACATATCGAAACGAATATTCCCACGAAACGTTAATTGGCTTCCAATTGTCATGTCGTTTCAATTGTCGATGGTGAATTGCACTAACAACTAAACTTATTAGTTCACACCTCCACAAATCCAATTTAAGCCGTCAGGATCAACCGTAGGTGTTCAGGTCTTTATTTTGGTAATCAAGTATTCAGGTCTAATGATTCAGGTAATGATTGCTAGCGATTTGTATTCATGCACTTATATATTTCATTTGAAACATTTATATAATATCTGAAAATAAAATCACCTGTTCATGTACTTATTGCAATTTTGAATATAGTCAGATGCGTTTTATATATGCAATTCTGTATAGTTATGATAAAATAAGCGGCATGTTCTTTGATTAATAGGAAATTATGAATACATAGACGAATTCTCTTTAATCAATTATTTTCAATTAGTTGTAAATATTTAGTTATTCTCGGAAGGATAAGGAAAAAATATCTGAGACAGTAAGAAGTGGCTTCCTTGTACATCGGCCAAACTATAAAATTATATTAATCTTTCTTAAATGTTTCAGAATTCAGCAAAATATGTTTAAAAAAATAATACAAACGCTAATTAGTATTAATTATTTTATTCATATTGATATAAAACCATTATATAAAAAATTATAATCAAAGCCATTTGTATTTAAATTTGATTTTTGGCACAAATTTTAAGAGCTTAAAAATTGTTAAGTAATATTTTATCGGCAGCTCCGACGGAACGAAAAACAACTTTTTGTTAAGTATTTTGTCGTGCTCGATCATTTAAATTATAATCATTTTTTTTAATTTGCAAGTCACAAAACCATAGTTCCTGACCTCTCAAAGCTGTTACATAAAAAAATAGGACTGCTATGTGAATTAAATGAATTTAAATTGAAAAATGCATCGATTTAAAAAATAAAACAAGCAACTTTCAATTCAGAGCAAGCAGTAAAATAAGATTTTAACATTTTTACAATATTCTTTTAATTATTCTTATTATATATAAAAAAATAAAAACAAAACTGTACCAATACACGTGATACGGTAAAAAAAACACGTGGACAATGGGTCTGGGGTTCAGTACGTGGTAGACACTGTGCAGGGAGGTGATTTGTCCTACATCACGCTCATCTATCAGATTTCCCCTCTTATTTTTGGTACCCACTCCATAGAGGCTGGGTGAGCCCCAAGCCCCCCCCCCCATCTAGGGCCCTAAATCCCATATGATCTATCTCCGGCTGCTAACAAACTAAATAAAACTCTTGCCAGCAACGGTATTTGAACCAGGTTTTTCGGCATGGCAACTCAGTGCTCTACCACTGAGCCACTCTGCTCTCTGGTTATCTATAAAACATTCGTAAAATAAATAATTCATTATTTTATTTAATGAAGAATACTAAATATTTTAAAAACATATTAGGTGTGTACTCTTATTTTATTACTCTACCTATTATTTCTAGGCCTACTCTGGGCGTTAACAAATAAGTGCTAAACTGAACTCCAAATTCTAGAATAATTCGGGTTAAATTTATCTGTCTCTTTTTGATTAGTCCGGGTTGTTGATGTGTGATTTTTTTTATGTATGTGTTTTTCTAGACTCGAGGTTTCATTTTCCTATTGCATTCCAATAATTTTTTTTATTTTTTTTTTTTATTTATTTATTGAAATTTACAACTGTATACAAAATACATCTAGTAAATATAATGAGTGAATACATTGACATGAGAAGACAAGTAGAGAAACTACCCAGTGGTGGTACTCAAATTAAAAAGTTCAGTTTAGAAGGTCACGAGGCCATCTTCTTTTCAGACGCCTCGGAGGATTATCGGGAATCGAAGAGGAAGCTAGGTTTGAAACTAGAGGGTTTGAGTGGGAATCAAGTTTGTTATGAAAGGATATATACCGGGTTCGGGCTAAATCAGCAACAAATGGGACATTAAGGTCGTTATGGATGACTTTATTCTTAACAAAATAAGGAGCGTTGAGGATTTTACGAAGGATTTTGGATACGAGAGGAATTCGATGGCTTAGTGGAACCCCAAAGCTCTATTCCGTAAGTCCAGATGGGTCTAATGATTGTCATGTAAATGAGTCTCTTGTAGTTAATTGGGAGCTTAGAACGTTTATCTAGTAAATGCTGAAGTAGCCTGAAACGGCGAGCTGTTTCTTGTCGTTTCAGTCTAGTATGAGGATTCCAAGTTAAGCGTTTGTCAAGGTGTAGTCCTAAGTACCGGATCTGTTCTACAGGACTTATAGGGATGTTGTTAAACGATACAGGGGGGACAGGAAGTCGCAGGTTTACGACGGAGTTCAATAATTTATATCACTATTTAAATATACCTTTTTTCCCGTATAGGTATGGGAATGTGGTCTAATGGTTAGTATAACAAACTACTAAGCCCGAGATCGCGGGTTCGTAGCCCGGCAGGTGGCCCTAGGATTTTTTGAAAGGAGTAAAAAATCCTTTGTTACGCCGTCCTTCGGAAGGGACGTTAAACGGGGGCCCCGAGCCTGTACGATGTCAGGTACTCTTTAAAAATCCCTATCTAATTAAACCTGGATAGGCAAAATTTAGAGCTCCCACTGTAGCATCGTCCGATTAGCCATAGCAGCATTAAGTGTCGTTAAATAAACAAACAAACTTTAACTGTAAAACAGAAACATAAAACAATTTTAGAAAATGTTTGAAAATAATTATTCTGTTGGATTATGTTTTTTACTGATAAAATGACTATCTATTATGACGAGTATACAAATCAGGCTGAGATAGCCATAAATTACCTCCTTCAGTCCACTATAAAGTTCAAGATACGTATTTTAATCTTAAATGTTACTTTCTATGGAAATATTCTTGTAGATTAGTGAAATTCAACTGACACTTTATTAATAGTTAACAGCCTAGGTAAAAGTAGGCGAGAGAAAGTTATCATAAATAAAGCTACGAAGTCGCTTCTAATTCTGTATTCCTCCAACCTCTAGTAGTAGTAATTGTATAGCGAGAAGTAGATATTTTTTTTAAAATCTGTATCATTAAAACTTATAGCTAATTTCTTGGTAAGCTAGGTAACAAAGCCAATAAGTGTGGCAAAGAGTGATTACAGCAGTATTTGGTTAATTTAATGCAATAATTTTTCCAATCTAAACAGCTAAACAACCAACAATAATAATAATAAATAAAGATATATATTTGTATATAGAGTGAGATAGACCAGCATATAACAAGTGCAAACAGAGCATTCTTCGCTCTTTCAAGAGTATTGAAATCCCGGAACATCTTAAAAAATATAAAATTAAGGGTGTATAATTCTGTAATAAAGCCGATTCTGATATACGGCTGTGAAACGTGGGGTCTCACTGGGACCCTGGAAAGCAGAATCGAGAGATGTGAAAGGAAAATACTTCGCACGATAACTGGAGCGGTATGGGATGAGACTCTAAACTCTTGGAGGAGAAGGACCAATAAAGAATTGCTCACGGAAACTGGTCAGTCAATATCTCAGGATATGAAAATTAGAAGGTTAAGATGGGCGGGGGATGTAGCTCGAAGTGATCCATCAGGACGCCTCTACACAACTATGAATGCCATAACAGTTGGAAAGAAACCACGGGGGGAGGCCAAAGACTAGATGGATCGATTGGGTCAACAAAGAAGCTGCGGAGCTTCAAGTAGCAGACTGGAAATCAGCGGCCCAGGAGGTGCTGAAGGCTGGCAAAGGCGGCCAAAGATCTAAAACGTCTGTAGTGCCAATCGAAAAAAAAATGTATTTCTTCTTATCCTTATAGAATAGCTGCTATAACTGCAAAGTTATTACTCTACTGTCAATAAAAAGGAATAAAAGAAGAAAAAAACGATTAAAAATTATCGATCAGATTCGTGCTAGGAATAAAGATCATTCTATTGGTAGCCTTCAAGCTAGAAGCTTATTATCAAGTAGACAATAGGTAATGTAACTAGTTTCTTGTAAAACCCGTGTTTGTAACGAATTATTAATATGACTTATAGTTTTATATTTTATTCGTTAAACGGTTCGGCAAGTAAGACATTTGGATGTACATAGTTATTTCCATAAAAATTCTTTAATTGTATAAATATTCTGCTATATTTAGCGAAGTGTACTCAATTTGCCGTAAACTGCGTCTACAGCAATAATCTAGTCTTATGACAATAATAACGTTTACTAAATAAACGTAAGAAAAAAGAATAATATCTATGTAACAGAATGAGAACAATCTAATGAGTTGTAGTTAAAATGACAAAAAATGATAGTAATACATACAATAAAACTTATAATATAAAATATAAACTTGTGAAAGCACACGAAATCTTGTAAAATACGTCACAGGTATGGGGGCTCACCCTCCATCTATAAAGAGGGCTACCAAAACATAGGGGGAAATCTGGCAGTTGAGCGTGATCTGGGATAAATCACCTCCTTGCACAACCGTTGTTCCAAGAAACAGTACACTCTCTACCACGTACGAAACTCAAGACCCTTCATGGGTAGTAGTTATACATAGAACTACAGCACCATCTTCTGGAAAAAGGGAGAAATAAACTGGGGTAGGTAGCTATCTAAACGAAAGGGGTATTAAAAATATTAAAATTTTAAAAAAAATATGCCAATCAAATTAATTTAAATTTAAGACCATATTTTCACTTTTACAAAAAAATATTGAAAAACTTCTGGTAAAGTAAAAGAGTTAATTTACAAAAAATGAAATGCAACCTGTGAAGGATATTGTATACAGTACATGATAGGAACAGTACGGTTTCCAAGACATCAACAATGAGTTCATTTGGTCGATATCGCGCTCAAGCTCGAGGTTATTCTCTAATTATGATCTTACCTACTATATAGAGACTGAATGAGCCAGAGGTGGGTCTCCAGACGTTTGATTTACAGCAGTTAACAAAATAAATGATTTATCTGCCACAGCCGGTAGCGAACTTGGGACTATCAGTAACCCAGCTACCCCGATCCCACAGTAATAAAATAAAGCTATAAAATTAACTTTAATAGCTGTAGGAAGTGCCAAGTACTGAGCATGCGCATTACTCTCAGATGTCCGCTTAAGAAATTCCTCACAGGAATTGTTCCAAGAATCATAAATTCAATTGCTATAGCTCCTCGAAGATAGAGGTCTCTTCTGGGTACTGCAAGAACAAAAGAGTTCGACAACAGCGCTGTCTTTAATCTCAATTCTGCAATAACTAGCTTCGGAAGGATATTCTTTCATTATTCAAATACCTTAAGTCAATTTTTTTTTTAGTTTACTCCTTAAGGAACGATTTTCATATTTAGCTTGCGGTATGAAAATTTTTTGAGGAGTAAAATCAAGTTTTAAATAAAAGTGACGATTAACGCTCCCTTCTCGATATGATTGTATTATTGGTTTTATATAATATATAGAAGTTAAAAGTTAAATCGGGAAGAGATACTTGAGGTATCTAAGGTAACAGTGTATTCTATTGCTTTATTCTCCAAAGGTTGAAATACGATCATTTTTTATATAGAGTCCTTTTTAAAGACACATACACTATCCAAACAAACACAATTTCTACTCTTATTTAGATTCCGTCTTGTTGGGGTCCATTCATATCACTTGGATACGACCTCAACAGATGACAGGGGTGCGTTGCTCTGATAAGAGTAGGAAATTGACTAGATATCTAACAAGGTTGTGCAGTGACTATTTAATTGTGTAGTGTGTAGTGTGTAGTGCTACTAGGACAGGAGATTGGTGTAGGAGTGGACAGGCAGTGATCATGCTCGACTTAAATACACCTCTACCAGGCTCTGAAGATGAGGCCCCCTTCAAAATAGTAAAGACAGGGAAGAAATCTAAAAGATGCGTACTCTCCATCTATGTTAGTCATTAGTTTGGGTATGTTTTGGTCAGTACGGATCTGCTTAGATCTCTTTTTGCCATCCTTTTAGTCACTATTTCTTCTATTTTTTTTCTAAGGAAGCATGTTCTATTAGAAGCGACGTGCGCTCCCTCGCAATTCGAAAATTTTCTTTGAGTTCACCTAGCCGCGGATATTCAGAAATGTTATGTGAGCCGCAGCATCTTACACATTTTACCGTGTGGTTGCAGTAGTTTTTTGTGTGCCCAAATTACTGACATTTATAGCACTGGGGTGGTAGGATTTCTTTTCTTGGGATATATTTCACAACGGTGAATATACATATATATGAGTTCAGTTGACAGTTTTAGTGTTGTAAGAAGTCACCACACCCACTATTTGCCCGGAAGATGGCCTATAACGTAAACCGAAACGTTGGCACAATTAATAAAAAATATATATTTATAATTTTAATTAAAATTGTTCACATTAATTTACAAATTAAAAGAAAATAATACACGATGATAAGTATCAGTAGAGAGCGATTAATTGGTAAGGACACATTTAAAATAAATTAGAAAGGGAAAGGGGTAAACTCCAGTCGTGTGTCGGAGCTGACACACACACTTTTTTTTTAATACTACTGATCCTGGATTCAATACATGGTAGAGATTATACTGTTTTTAAGATAACGGTTGTGCAGGGAGATGTCTTGTCCGAGATCACGCTCAACCTTCAGGTTTCCCTCCAATTAAGGGTATCCACATTATAGAGCCGAAATGAGATAGATCCAGAGGTGTCTCCTAATACATGGTTCATCTATGGCTGTAATCAGATTATATAATTTTCTACCATAGCCGGATTCGAGCCTGGGATCTTCAGCATAGCAACCCAGTGCTCTACCAATGAGATACAGCGCTATCTAAGTCAGTTAACATGGACAAACAAGGATTCTATCTTACTAGTTACTGTATGAATTTTCTGTCAAGACTGAATTTCCTGTGGGTTGGGTCGAAAATTAAAGGGTAGAAAATATGGGAAATCCCGAAACCGGGAAGGATCAATGAAAATTAAAGGAACATATTCACTTTGTATTTGGCAGAAACGCGCGTCTATTGAAAAGTTTGTTTCTTTTTTTAATCCAACCTCACTTTATGCTGCTATGGCTAATCGGACGATGCTACATTGGTAGCTCTAAATTTTGCCTATCCTGCTTTTATTAGGATAGGGATTTTTAACGAGGACCTGACATCGTACAGGCTCGGTTCCCCGTTTAATGTCCCTTCCGAAGGACGGCCTAACCAAGAATTTTTTACTCCCTTAAAAAAATAGTAGGACCGTCTGCCGGGCTGAGCTCATGAAGTTGTATTAGAAATTAATTCTTTGATCATCACCCGGACCATTTACTTCCCAACATACAAATATATAAGCTTATAATATTTATTCAAGATCGATTATATTATTTAGTTTTATTTTATTTAGTTAGAGTATCGAGTTGGATTTATAAGGTTTGGCTTGTTCTGAAACATCTTATATATTCCGTCCGAGTACGAGAAGTGCAAGTAAGAATTCATAAAAGTCGCTCAGTGCGAGGCAATTTTATTTTATCGACACCACGGCTCTCATTAGAATTTAATAACATGCTCCGCATGTCGTTTCCTTTTCGTAGGGGGTGATCATTTCCTCACATATTAAGTCGAGGGTGGGATGGATTCCTAATCCAGTGGAGGAATGGAAAAGAGTTTGGTTTTAAAAAAATTAAATTTACTTACCGAAACGAACAGCTCGTCGTTTCAGATTACTTAATAGAAAAATGATCTAACCTCTCAATTATTTAAAAAGACTCATATAGATGACTATTAAAAGAGTAGACCATTGGAGTTCCACTAAGCCAACGAATTCTCTTCATATCAATCCAAAAACCAAAATCATTTTATTATTTATTCTCTAACGAACGTTGGGCAGCTTCAAATAAATCTCCTAGTTTGCGTACGTTTATTCTATAACAAACAATAACTACAAATGAATAAAATCCAAAAATTATAGAGTAACACTGGTTTTAAATGAACATGGACCTATCAAATCAAAGACAATACTTTTTCAATGGACAAATAAGAAAAGATATACCTACAGACAATTTATAACTGCCAAATGTATGAAAGGCAAAGGTTAAAATTAGTTATTTCTATAATATTAAGCGGGAAAGATTGGCCGGGAAGTTTTCGAAAAGTTTACTTAAATTTAATTATATACATACTTTGTAAAACATAGATACTCATTTTTATATTTTTTGTAATTTTAATTTTTCGAAATTTAAAAATGATTAGCCTTCCAACTCATTGCGGTTCTTAAACTTGGCCTATGACGAAGAAAGATAACGTCTTAAGGTATTCGAAAATAAGGTATTCACTAGAATATTCGGTACGCAAAAGGATGATACCGTAACTCGAAAATGCATGAGAAAAAACAATGTGGGATCGCAGAGCATATGATCTGTTACTATTGTTGAAATGATAACATGTTAGGTTGTTGGGCTTAGTAACGATTGAATTCCTAAGAAATTAATTATCATTACGCTTACTTATGGCGCTGATGATGTCCGAGGCGTAGGTGGGAATATTGCGATAAGAGTTTGTGGAATTTTGGCAGAGATTTGTGGATCGTCGGGTAGCAAAGCCTTATTATTTGTATTTCTATCTAACCCATTGATGTCATAAATTCCCCCAATTTTTATTAAATAATTTGTATGGACAAATATAAGCAGCCAATGAGAATCCCTTTGTCAGTATTCTGGAATTCCCTAGGAGTTGTGACCTTGCTTTATCTTATCTTAAATTATTGCAGTCTCTCCTCGATAGCGAAAATATCACCTTTCAATTTTAATTTTTTTCTCTATTTTCCTCGTATTAGTAGTTTTCAATTCTAATTTGTACAATTTACCTTTTATACTTTCATAAAGGGCTCTTTAAAAAAAAATAGAAAATGACTCTTATACGAACGTGTTTTTAATTTATTGAATAAAAAAAAATACCTGGACAGGTCTGGGGTTTAGTACATGGTAGAGACTGTACTGTTTCATGGACAACGGTTCTGCAAGGAGGTGACTGGAAACAGTATAGCATATAACATGTACTGAATCTAAGATCAACTAGTGGGTGTAGTGAATAAGGCAATTTTATATAAAACAAATCAAAATATTATTATTTTTTTATATTTTATAATATTTTTTAAAATACTATATTTATATAGATATATATTTGTTTTTTTTATTTTTTTTATTTATGGTTCTTTTTTGATTATTTAAATTTTTTTTTTCTATTTTGAAGAGAAAAGATTAAGTCTTGGCCGAGAATCGAGCCCGGGTCGCCCGCGTCTCTAGCGCGGTGCTCTAACCACTGAGCTACCAATGCTCGAATCCAAGCCAGACTAATCTATTCTCTTCACTGATTCTATATACCCGTGATCTCCCAATTTTTCGCGAGGTATACGCAGGAAGAATGTTCGTTGAACATTACTTTATTCGGAATCTTGTTGACTGTCGTCTATTTTATATTCATAATTTATTTTTTATCTATGGTTCTTTTTTGATTATTTAAATATTTTTTAAAATTTTTATTTTTTTTTATTTTGAAGAGAAAAGATTAAGTCTTGGCCGGGAATCAAACTTTTAATCGAATCTTTTTAATTGAAAGATTAAAGTAATGTTCAACGAACCTTCATCCTGCGTATACCTCGCAAAAATTTGCGAGATGACGGGTATATAGGATCTGTGAAGAGAATAGATTGGTCTGGCTTGGATTCGAGCCTTGGTGGCTCAGTGGTTTGAGCACCGTGCCATAGACGCGGGTAACCCGGGTTCGATTCCCGGCCAAGACATAATCTTTTCTCTTCAAAATAAGAAAATAAAAAAATATATATAATGTATATATATATATATGTATATATAATATGTATATAAATAAACTTTCTGTAAAGATATGTTAAGAGTACACTTATCATAGTTAAACGTTCTTAGCTTCTTCTTAATGTTATCTGTGTATGTACACAAGTATGTACTATAAACTCTTTTAACTTAACTTTACACCTTACCGTTTTTTTTTATTTCAGCTAATTGAAGGTTTTATACACCCATATACTAGCATATTGTCCGGATAGAATAATAATTTAAAGTACTTTGAAATAGCGAATACATTTAATTAAAAATAAAAACCATACCTCATGAAGGATAATGGTTTCAATGCAAGAGACAGTACTGTTTTTATGATAACGTTTGTGGAGAAAGGGAAGTTCCTGGATCACGCTCAACCTTCAGGTTTTTCAACATTGAGGGCACATTCTTTATTGAGTGTGGATGAGCACAAGGAAGGTCCGCGGTCCCACAGGATTAACCCACTACTTTTATCAGATTAAATAATTTACCTGTCACAGGAGGATTTGAATCCTGGACCTTCAGCACAGCAACTCAGTGCTCCAAACTCGGAACTGCCCCGCTTCCTATTCAATTAATTATATTAATAGTATTTCTTTTAAATGTACCTAATTTTTTTGACATTATTGTAAAATATTTTTATTTATTTTTCATTTAAAAAATATAATATAGTAGCTTTGCGATTATCGATCCTAATCGGTTCCCTTATATGTGACGATCGTAGGCGTTTACGGTCCCCATTAAATTAAATTCAAATATCCCCGCATTCCTGACATGAATGAGTAAAAGCTGATTTTTATAATAATATTTTAAGAGAAATTTTTCATATTTTATAAAAGCCAGTCACTGAACCTTGTTCCAACCTCAAATCTCGAAAAGATCCCAAATAAGAGATCCTTAATTCGTTATGAGACGTATATCTTGTAATTTTATGGTAAGAATAGTATTATAGCCTTATGGATAAGTATTCAATTTTTTGAGATTATATACTTGCAATAAGTATTATACCATATGCAGAACTGGCACTAAACTTAGTCAAAAAATGTTTTTTTAAATAAAATAAAAATGTTCCTTTGCTAAATTTATCTATAATTTTCCAAAATCATTATTAGCTAACTACTTATAAATGGATTAACAACACGGCACTCCTACTGGCCGATTTCCAAAGATGCTATCTTTCACGGGCGGAAACTCTATAGTTCCGTAGGAGGATCAATGCCTGAATATAAAAGTGCGATTGGTTATTTAAATATAACAGTATAAGGAAATATTAAATAATATATGTTTTTATGTTAAATATACTTATATGTATATATTTATATTATATAAAATACAATTTTCAAAAAATGGTAAAATTCCAGATAATATTGTTCTCGGGATCGCTTGAAAATACTGTTTAGCGGGATTTGTAGCTAACTCATTTAAAATGAACTGTTAAATTCACATTTATTGAAATCGTGAAATTTTTACTGATTTAATTTGATACGATATAATTTGTTTTCCCACACAAATAAAAACAAAAAAAACAAAATAAATAACATAAATAAAATAAACAAACCTCCTAGAACTCTTAAAGTTTCGTTTATTTTATTCTGTTTATTTATTAATTTATTTATAGTTTTGTCTGCCCTGAATATAATTACATGCTTAATTAACACTGCTTTCATTGCATGTAAACTTCCTCTCGGAATTCCCAAAAAATCCTAATTGCTTTTTAAATGTATACTGCTTTAAGTGGAATTTACTCAGACCAGCTGGATACGAAATGAAAATAACAGTATAAAATTAAAAGAGCAATCATTTTAACAATAATAATGTGAATTTCGAAGTTACTTACTTTAGACTAACCGAATATTTTTCAATAAGGATATATTTTTTAAATTTAAAACTGGAGAAGATAATAAATAAATAAATTTTGTATTAACAAATAATACAATTAAAAAATCATGCACTCTGACTACTCCTGGGAACTTCTCGATAAAGTCACACCGATACTCTAAAGACAACTCCAACTAAATTTGCATTATTGATTTCAAGTTCACTAAGTTTTGAGGTACACGTTGGTTTAGTTTAAATGGCATAACGGATTTAAACCCTTTAAAACCAGTTGACAAATTTTCAGCATTCTTGACTACAATTGAAATATATTCTATATTATCTTAAGCCTGGATCTTATCTTAAATATGAATTATTTCTTTTTTAAATGAAACTTTTTTAGACTAGTAGATGTCGAAAACAACAATTTTAAATTATATCAAATCAATTGTAATAATTCCAATAAATTATAATTTTACAGTCGAATACAAAGCAGTCACTTGCAAGGAATCCCACCAGAATCGCCAAGGCAAAATGCTAGCCAGTTAATTTGTTAATCTCTCTATACTCCAATGAAATTTAGATTTAAATTGTTAGATTTTTCCGACTCCTGTAAGTAGATCAATAATATAATTAATAGTTCGAAATATGAATTAATTAAACTCTTTTGGGGTGGGATGTGATCTATTGGTTAGCATAACATAAGTATAAGATCGCGGGTTCGCAGCCCAGTAGGCGCCCTTAGGATTTTTTAAAGTGTGTAAATATAAGGATTATTGAAAGTTATGCCGTTCTTCAGGAGGTAGGTAAAATTACGGTGTCAGGAAACTCGTTAAAAGTGCCTAAACTAGATAGGCCAATTTAGGACTCCCAATGTAGCATCGTCCAATTAGCCATAGCAGCATAAAATGCCGTTAAATGAATAAACTATAAACAATTAAAATCTTTGCTCAATAAAATGAAACTCGATTTTTTTATAGTTCGGTCTCTACTATGGTGCCGGTCCAAATCTGTTTGTTTTTTTTACGGAAATCATTGCTTATGTTTTAAGATATAATCTGATAACGGGAAAGGTGATGGAACAATATAATCATGGTTTGTGATAATACTTTTGATTGTTCTATTCTAGAGCTCTATGAGAGAAATTGTATCCGAGCTATCCCCACCACGACCAATCACGTCTCAGTTAAATAAACTGTTGATACGGATCCAACAATTCGACACCCATCATCGAAGAAAGACGATACCTGATTGGTTCCCGGAATGGCCGATGCCGACCAATCAACTTTTGCCGATTCATCATGGCTACTGTGTTGACACACATTTCCTTCGGTTAGGGAATTCAGTCGACACTACTACAAATTCTACCCGAAGATACCTTCTAATGAGGTGAGTTTTTTAATAAATGTTCATACATAGAATTAGTATTGAAACAAAAAATAAAATATAATTTTACTTCGCGGTAGAATGTTCTGTTAACCAATTATATTAAGACTAAAATTCGGCTTCTTGAGGATAAAAGACAAAATGTCTTCTATAATAGAGGCTGAAATCGAAGATGTAAGGTTTAAAAATTATTACAAGTACTTTAGAATAATTTAAAAAAAAGAGATTTATTTATAGAATCATTTTAAAAATAAATATAAAATGTAGTAAATGAAAAAAAATATAAGGAACCAGAAATCCCATACAGATTCAATCAAGCCAGGATATTATAATTATTTTTTTTAAATTGTTTATTAAGAATTCTGTAATAATTATGAGATCGATTTTCACATATTTTTTCTTTCAATATTTTCGTTCTCTATCCCTGATTCTGCTCTTAGCCTAAACATTATCATTTATAATTGGCTACAGTATTTTTTCTCGTTTGTATAAGTTCCATCTTCTTCATACCCAATAGAACTATAAAAAAAAAAAATAACACTGAAGCCAAAGTTTAAACAATAATAAGAGCACAAGTTCATTAAATAAGCTAAGAGCAGCATCAGGTATAATAATAATGTGTTTTATAAAAATTAAGCTAAAAAAATTTAAATTGTATCCCTAGACCAAATGGTAATTTTTTAAAAAGAATTATTTTATGTACAGCTCATATTTTTGTATACAAAAATTTAAATAGAAAATTTTTTTTTTAAACGCAACAAAAAATTGATGAACAGATTACAAAATAAGAAACAAGTAAAAAGATAAAACTGTGCTTTTTTGTATGTTTATTTTATGGATTATTCGTTCCTAAAAAATATACAAGAATTAGAATAAGGGCCTCACTAAGATAATTAAAAATAAAAAAAGTAAGCAAAATAATAATATACCAGTACAGAAAATATAGTAAAAATTTCTTTAATCGTTTACGAAACTTGTGATGAAGATTTTGCAAAACAATAAGTTAGTAACAATAATCCACAATAATTTTAGCAGTAAACAATAAAATTCATATAATATTTTATTGAAGAAAGAATGTCAAAAACGCTGATAACAAACATAAACTCAGAAGCAATAATATATTATTTTTATTTTAATAAGTAATAAAAAAAAAAATTATAAATATAAATAAAAATATAACAATATAGAAATTTAAATGAACAACGAACAAAATTAACAAGACAACAAAATAAAAAACCAATGGAGAAATCAATTGAATTACAAATAATTTCGAGTGATAAGAAGTGGTTACACGAGATAAGTAGGGGTATGTTTCGTGCAGACCTGCTAATACACGCACACACACACACACACACACAAATATATATTATATATATATATATATATATATATAAAGGGACAATATGAAATAAGTAGAGTTGGAGTTGGCTCTGCGGTCAGTTCTAATTTCGATTTCCTCTGGACACGAACTGGGAACCATTTCAAATGTCTCTTGTCAGGCTAAAAGAAATCACATTAAATGACAACCCAAATTTAATTATTTCAGATAAATTTAAATATATATATATCATCTTGTGCATTTTGACATACACAAGGGATAAACTGGGATACAGTTTCAGGTTGTTCAAAAATGTAGTTTAATGTTAGTTAGTGTTTCTTCGTCTTGATATTTTGCCAAATTTTTATTTATTTATTTTTTAATTTGAATAATTTGACAACATTGATAAATACTGATTTAAAATTATTCTTGCTACGAAATAGTGTAGATTAATTTTACCATTTAAATTTAAAATATTTGTAACCTAAATGTTACCTTTTTCCTTCCATACAATTAGTTTAGATAATTTTTTTATTATATTAGTTGTTGATTTTATTAATTTTTAAATATTTTTATTTGAAAAGAAAAGATATGTCCAGGACCGGGACTCGAACCCGGGTCTTCCAGATCGCTAGTCTGGGACTCTACCAACTGGATCTGAAAGACCCGGGTTCGAGTCCCGGTCCTGGACATATCTTTTCTTTTCAAATAAAAATATAGTTTAGATGTTGTGTCTATATTTTTATTATGAAAATAGAAGTATGCTTAATATAGATAATAGGCGAATCATGTAGTTTATACGTACATATTGTAGTTTATGTGTACATATTTTATTAATTATATGCATAGACTGTAATTTGTGATTGTTTGTTTAATAAACAGGCACTAATATACCTAATAATAACCGACAGTTCTTTTTACAACCCATTAAATAATCTGAAGACTCAGGAAAGAAGAAAGAAATATTTAAGCCATCTTTGGCAAAGCTAAGATTCTGGTTAAAATGTGTAGAAATGGATGATCATTTGAGTGCAATACTAAAAAAACGTTTAAAGAGAAAAGGAAGATATTGTGTACTGTTTTAATGAGTGCAACTAAAACTGAGATAGTAAAGTATAATTAGACTGAATAGCAATTTCTATAATATCGGTCTGGCATTATGTGTAAGTCAACTATGGGTATATCAATTAAGTTAACAGATGCATAATTTGTTTAAATGGGGGCTGCTTCGCCGTTAGACGGACAGCGAGTACCCAACTAGTTTATCATAATAATTACTTGTCGGAAAATATACTAAATTATATTTGATTTATGAAAACATAATACATAATTAATTTTCTAGGAATATAATAATGCTAACTGTTATGATTTTTGGCAAACTAATTTAACATTAATGTTGCATATTGGGATAGTTTTAATTTTGTGAGCAGAGTGGTTCTGTGGTAGAGCACTGAATTGCCATGGAGAAAATCCTGGTTTAGATCGCGCTGCTGGCAAGACTTTTATTTAGTCTGTTAGCGGACGGAACTGGATCATATGGAATCTAGGACCTCCTGGGGCTCACCCAGCCTCTAAAACTGGGTACTCAAAATAAGGGGGAAAATCTGGTGGTTGAGCGTGTTCTAGGACAAATCACCTCCTTGTACAACCATTGTCCATGAAACAATATCGTCTCTATCATGTACTGAACCCCAGAACCATTCACGGGTTGTAGTTGTCTAGGTTTCAGGTTTTATTTATGATTCAATATTTAGCGTTTTAATTTATATCTCTAAATATCTTACATTTATCATTGCAATGTTCCATTATTGAAAAAAAAATTAAGAATGGTTATTAAAAATTATTTATACCGATATAATATTAATGTAGTATCCTTTGCAAATTAAAGTAAACAAAAATCATTTCAATAGTCCAAGAACTAAAATATAACTAACTATTATATCTATTGTTAACATTAAATTATACTTTAAATTTATTAATTTAATTAATACTTTACTTGAATTATATTTCAATTTAATTGGTAACTAAATTGATTACGAGTATTTCGTTTTAATAATAAAGTCTTTATTTAATCAGCAATTTGTATGCTTTAATTAAACATATCTTTTTTTATTTTATTATATTTTTATGTTATATATTTTTTTTATTATTTTTTTTTGTTCTTATTGGATGATTGTATAGCTATTTAACGCTATTAATTATTGCCTAAGAGTGGCAAATGGTAATATTTCAATAAAGTGTATATATATATAAAAAAAAAAAAATTAAACATACAAATGCAAAAAAAATAGAGTCTAAACTATATTATTTCATAGTAGATTATTTACTTTACATTAATTATTACAATTTAATTAATAAATGAAAACAAATAATAGTTTCAATAAGAATTGTTCTTTTTAAAACAGTGTAAAAGAAAGAAAAAATATATATAAATAAGATAACAAAAGAAAACAATTGATAGTTGCATATATACAAATTTTATGAAATACAAAACATAATAAACCCTGTACTACTACAACCCGTGAACGGGTCTGGGGTTCAGTACATGGTAGAGACTGTAATGTTTCATGGACAACGGTTCTGCAAGAAGATGACTTGTCCTAGGTCACGCTCGACCGCCAGATTTTCCCCCCTTATTTTTATAATATATTATAGAGGCTGGGTGAGCCTCAGGAGGGTCCTAGATCCTATAAGATCCATCTCCCGCTGCAAACAGACTAAATAAGTCATGGTCTGCAGCGGGATTTGAACCAGGATTTGAACCATGGCACTTCAGTGCTCTACCACTGAGCCACTCCGCTCCCTACAAAAATTAACAAAAATAATAACAATAATTACGAATAATGAGTGAAAAATACAAACAAAAAGAAACAATAAACTAGCCTATTTTAAAAAGATATTACTGGATATCTTATATTTGAAATAAAATCATATGTAAAACACATAAATCATCCACCAGTTAAATTTAAAAAAAATTAATATAGAATAAAGATTATTAATATATTAAAATTATTCCATTTTTTTTTGTCAAGTTACCTTGTAATCGATACGTACTTTTTTTAAATAATTCTTTTGTTAGGAATTTAATGTTTGTTTAATTATAATTTTATGTTTATTGAATAATAAACGATTAAATAGTGTTTATTGACGGTAATATTGGGAAATGAAAGGCATTCCTTTCATGTTGCGCTGGCCTAGTTAGCACTCTTAAATTCCGTGCCCTCAAGTCAAATGGTCCGGGTCACAAGTCATCTTAAATATTCCGTTCTATGCAGTCGTATTTTTTTTCTTATTTTGTATTACACAAACTAAAGCTTATTACGTGTATATTAAGATGAATATCAATTAAATTATAAGATGAGGCGCAAATGAATGTAAAACCCGCATTAATTATTTAACTTTAGAAATAACAACTTTGCTCCATTTTCATTTGTATACATGTTTCGAAAGCGATTGTAACAACTAAATTATTTATTTTGTTATGAGTCGTGGATATGCAGACACTTTCGGGGACTATTAGTGGGGTTTAAGCTTGTCGGTTGAGCCTGATTTCGGACAAATCTCCACCATGCATAACCATTATACTGAAACAGTATACCCTCTACTAAACCGAAGAACCTGCGTAGGTTTTATTTTTTGTTCAGGTTTTTTTTCTAGTAGTTGTTCTCACATATAGTTTTTGAAATATGTGAAAGTCATATGAAAAACTATTTACTTAGCGGAACATTCATTTTCTAATTTGCTATTTTGTAGTACAGTTTCCTCCTTTTCAATCAAAGCCATTGAAATAAAAACATGCACTCCTTAAAATTTTAAAGCCGACTTTTCGACCCACATTGCAGGTCTTCTTCCTGGCTATTGTAGTAGGATCACACTAGACACTGCACTGGGTCATGTGTCACTCAGTATATTTGGTCAAATTGGACTCAGTTTAGTGTCATTTGTGATCCTATTAAAATTTTACGTTTTTCGTTGTGGTATTATTTGTAGAATTCAAAAATGAAAAAAAAAGAAAATTTTTGTATGAATCCCGCTGCTGGCAAAACTTTTATTTAATTTTTAAGCACCCGGAAATGGATCCAATGGGATCTAGGACACATTAGATCCCACCCAGCCTCAATAAAATGGGTACCTAAAAAATGGGTGGATTCTGGAGGTTGAACGTGATCCAGTACAATCACCTCTCTTCTAAACAGTTCTCCAAGAAACAGTCCAGTCTGTACCATGTACTGAATCAAAGATACTTTACGAGGTTTAGGGGTACGGTTGGTTTTTGTTTTTCGTTCCTCATAAATTAATCATTAAAATGCTTTTCTAAGTATACACCCATTTTTTCTATGGGTTTTTTGAGAAGTTTTTTGAGAAAATAACATTAACGTAGAAGATTAAAGTATAGTTTTCAAGTATAAAAGTTTGGAAGCAAACTTGGCTGTTATAAAGAATTCATTTAATTTATTTATATGCCAGAATATTTTCGAATACAACAGAAAATGAATTAGTGAATTGCTGCTGGTCAGCACAATTTCCAGGGCAAATGGGAAAGCTAAATTTACACTGATAACAAACATGTTTCCATTTGTAAACTGTTCTCTCAAAGGAACAATAAATTTCGAATATCGTAGAAAATTTAGGGGATTTTTTTTCCTCTCCTAACCGGACAAAAAAATCGGCAACATTCCAATTACTTGAGTTACGTTCTCGAAAGGGGAAAAGAAAAAGAAAAAATAGTACTAATTGCCTTTCAGCTTCTCCGGGTGTGGCTAATGTAAATATTGTTTTATTTAGGGGGAAAAAAGTGTCGAGTCGATTTTTTCCCTCCGAGTCTTTGGCTGGATTTCAAAAAATAATAATAATAAATAAAAAAAAAACATAAGATGGTTTATGAGGCAGACTGTGTCACTGAAGACTAAACAAAACAGAGATCTACTCGTAGTCTACATCAACATATATCAAATGCATAAATTTCCCGTCATTTTTTTTAAGCCAGGAAAAATACAGGGACCTAGACTTACATATACGTTTATAAATATATAAACAACTTATGTGGAAAGACGTGCATTTTTATTTTTTTATTACGACTGGGTCTAAAGTCGTCTTAAATAGTCCACTGTCATGCTGTCGTATTTTTTTTTCCCCGATTTTTTATCATTAGTACTTTTTATATCATATATTATACAAAATAAAATCCATTACGTTTATATTCTTTATTTTTATTTACATAAAAATATAAAATTGTACAAAATAATATCCCGTACTTTAATCATATTGAAAATAATTAAGCAATTTAAGTTTAAGTATTCGCTAAAATAAAAATAATCCTGATTTTTAGTATGAAAAAAAAATTGTAACAATTGGAATTGAGTATATTTCGGTAATCATTTCATTAAGGAATAAACGTTCTAACTAAAATTTCAAATTACAGATGGTATATGATTGTTAAATAAAGTGTGTTACCGTTAACATTTTTGGCTTGGAAAAAAATTGAAATTTTGGTATCAGTTCCGTAGGTTCTCTCAACAACATTCGATTAAATTTTCAACAAGTTTTAGCTTTCCATTCGTTTCTTTTTTAATATTAACGAAAATAAAATTAATTCTGAGTTTCATAATAGAAAAAAAAAGGGATTGCAATTAGGGGAAGTGTGTATATTTCGGTTATCATTTTAGAAAGAAATAAATGTTTCAGGAAGCATATACTTCGAAATGTTGAAACGTTTATTTCTTGATCAATTGATAACCGAAACATACAAATTTCCTAAAGTTATTCTCTCTTTTTCTTATTTTAATTTTTGAGAATATTAAAAAGGAAAGGAATGAAAAGTTAATACTTGCGACTTAACTCGAAGCGACAACCTACACAACTGATAACCAATCAATTAGTAATAGTGCTGTTTATAGTTTAAAGTGTAAATAAAGTTAAATAGTTTTCCCGAAATAATTTATGGGAAATTTATATATTTCGGTAATCACTTAATAAAGAAATGAACATTTCAACAAGCATATATCATCTAACCTTCGAAAAGTTAATTTAAACGTTTATTCCTTGACAAAATGTTTGCCAAAATACACAAATTTTCCATAATTACACTTTTTTCCCCTATTAAAACTCAGGATTATTTTTATTTTCGTGATTATTAAAAAATAAACAAATGAAAAGTCAAAACTTATGACTTAACTCGAAGTGACGAATTCGGAACAAATACCTGGATTTTTCATGGATCGAGGAATTTCCTCAATATCATTTATTTTTGTTTATATTTTCTATTTTTTTATATTAGAGATTACTTTTTATATTTCATTCATTTAAGAAACGGAGTAGGCCGGTTGAGTACTGGGTCACTAATTTCTATGTCACGAGTTCTTCTGTGGCAGATAAATTATCTATTTTGTCTACAGAGGATAATCGATCCTTTGGGATCTGAAGACCCTCTTATGGCTCGCCCAGTCTCTTAAGTTTAACCGGTGTCTGGTGGAATAGGTTCTAATTACTCTACCCGTGGTTATTAAAATAAAGTCTAATAATTTTTGGTAATTGGATATTTCGTATTTATTTATTTTGAAGAGAAAAGATTATGTCTTGGCGGGGATTCGAACCCGGGTCGCCCGCGTCTCTATCGCGTAAATATACATAAAATAAATTTTAAAATATGTATATATATTATGGAGAGGATACGAACTGAAAGTTACAGAGCATGAAGGCGCTTGTAGTCTTAATGAAACTAATTGAAGCCCACATGAGTGCTAGCCCAGATGTCAGGTGGTCAATATGTCTTGTCTCTATAACAGTCTGTATCAAGTATCTATTGGTTTAAGTATTCCGTCTCTAAATTAATCCCATTACTATCATAAGTTAAGACAATGATAATTGGTATTTCATTTTTGTATCATTTTATGGAAACAATATTATACATGTTATAGAAGTTATTTTCACAGCTAATTATCTATGCTGAAATGCATTATTCGGCCTTGACATTACTAAGATCCCGAATATCGTTCCGAAATTTAAAAACCCTAAAATCCTTCCAAATCTTCTTTATGGATGTGAAACGAGGCCGCTAACTATGAAGGATGAACAAAACCTTAAGGTATCAGAAAATAAGGTGTTGCGTACAATATTAGGACTAATATTGTATAAGTCCACCGCAGAATATAGGAGATTACACAATGTGGAATTGCGGAACATTTACCTTGTTAATATCATTGAAGTAATAACGTCGCGAAGATTAAGATGTGCTGGTTAGCAAACCAGGAGCGGTGTGGCTCAGCCCTGTCGGAAATCCTGGTTCAAATCCCGCAGCAGGCCATGGCTATTATTTAGTCTGTTTGGAGTGGGAGATGGATCATATAGGATCTAGGACCCTCCTGGGGCTCACCCAGCCTCTTTAGAATATTATAAAAATAAGGTACCCAAAATAAGGGGGGGAAATCTGGCGGTTGAACGTGACCTAAGACAAGTCACCTTGTTGCAGAACCGTTGTCCATTAAATAGTACAGTCTCTACCATGTTCTGAACCCCAGACCCTTCACGGGTTGTAGTGGTACATGTTTTTTTTTGTTTTTGCTAACGAACGAATTCTTAAAAAGATACTAAGCGTTGTGCCGATTGGTATATGTCTGAGGAGTCGACCGAGGCGTAGGTGGGATGATTACGTTAAGAGTAATCTAGTGGATTTTGGTTTGGGTAATGGTCCGTGGACAGAAATTTGTAAGCAAAGAATAGTGACATCGGCATCGAGCCTTCGGGTTTACTAAGCCTTATAATACAGCTTGTTTTTATTATTATATAAAATAAAATCCATAAAAGTTCCTTCACTAACAGAAAAGTAAATATCTGTACTTACTTATTTCTACCATTACAACCCATTGAGGGCAATGGACTCGGTAAAAAACATAACTGCTTCTAAGCCAACGGTTGTACAGTAAGCAGATATGGCTGAGATGACGCTTAAGCGCTGGTAGTTCACAGTAAGGGTACCCACTTGAGGTCCTGGAGGGTCGAATTATGATGTTAATATGAACCACTTTACTAACTCTCTCTTTAAAATTGTTCCGAATTAAAATGGTTCATTTAATTATGAGGTTTATTAACATAATTAGTATGGCGATATATTAGAAGTAGGAACGAAGTCCGTCTTTATTATTTATATAAAATTTATACATCGTGTGACTGTAAATATAGTAAAATGAATAAAAAGGCCAATTATTACTATAAAAGTTACAATCTATTATTGAAAATGATTTATAGGTTGAGTAAAGATTGGGATATCAATTTCTTTTCCTGGTTCGTATAAATGATAAACCTACTGCGTCAAAATGTTGATAACATAATATATGTGCGTAAGTTCATATGAATGATGCGTTTTTATATTTACACTATTTATAATAAGGATAAAAATTACTTGATTTAAATGAAAATAAACATTATCTGTAATCAGGAATTTGCGATTTTTATTATTTAAAAATTAGGAAAAACCTGGGTACATGACTTCTAACACTGTAAAAGCCACTTAAGGTTTTAAGTAAATTATGATTTATACTATAGTTAATCAATTATAATTAACGTTGAATCTGTTATTGGTATTGATATCAAATTTTAAAATATGAAAAATGCATTTTAAACTTCTAGTATTTATCTAGTAACAAATAGTGTGTAGTACAACTGAATCTTGCCCTAAGACCAAATACGAGATTATATGGCTAACTGTTTTGAAGTTATTTTGGAAATATTCAACATATCACTTCAAAATAACATCATAACTCAGATTTTTCAATATAGGTATTTCAAAGTTCCATGTGAGTTAAAAAAATAAAAATGCAGGTATTGGTAAAGCAAAGCATTCCTATTGTATCCTGGTTTAGAAAATATTTTATTAACCATTTGAACAATTCTAAAAGCTTGGAACATTTTTTATTTGACTTATGTCATTATTCTCAAAAAAGTTCAAGTTCAAATATGATAAAACTCAAAAGATGACTTAATTAAAAAAAAAAACTATGTCGGAAATGAAGGATACAATTTGTCTGGGGGTGCAGTCAAGGTAAACTTATTTATTATACGTGCCGACGTTTCGGCCTACATTGTCACCTACGCCAACGTACGTAGGCCAGCTTCAGGGCTAAGAAGGAAAAACTGAAAAATAACAATAAGAACATTGCAGTACTAAGAATTATAGAATAATATATAGAGTATAGAAAAGTGGAGAAATATATTATAGGATAGATTATAATAATAAGTTAACTTTATTTAGTATTGTTAATGACTGCACCCCCAGCAAATTGTATCCTTCATTAGGATCTTCCAGTCAACCATTTTCCTCTTTATTTAGGGAATGGAATATCAGATTTGTTGAACTTGAATTCAAAATCTTCAACCAATACAAAGATATAATTTAGAAAATAATAAAAAATTTACTAACATAAATATGTGTATATGATACTACCCTTTCTACAGTTATAATCTTTTTAGTGATTCATTCATAATTCAGCAGAACAATCCGCCGAGATGGAATTGCATACTTAAATTAAAATTACCGCGTCACGCGATTTCGCGTGTTTTGCCAAAGAATTCTTCTGTTTATGGTTTGGTGCAAATATTTCTGAAAATCTTTACTAACTGTTCTGTCTTCGACATTTAGCGGCCACTTTTTGTATGTTATTAAAGGATGTGGGATTAATACAATAATTTATTGAAGATATTTATACTTGTTTATTGATTACTAATTAGTGTATTTGTTGATCTAAAACTGTAGTAGAAGCTTTGTAAACTTTCTTAACATTGGCCAAGAGACCTGCTCAACTAATGAAATTTCCAAACCATAACTTGATGTTCCAGTAGAAAAGCAAATAGAATAAAACTTGGGTCAAATTTGCTGTATGCTCAATTGTGCAGGTGAAAATGAAAATTAAATTATAAATAAAATAAGTATTTTAATATTTTTCTTTCAGAAAATAATATTCGTACTTTAAAAAAATATTCGTCTCTGTATTGCTACCATGCTCTTTCGCAATGAATGTACACTTCTCCAGTTTAAAAAAATATTTGAAGTGGAAACTGATCGTTCAGAGAAAAACTATGCCATATAACTATTATTAAATTGCGATAGTGGTCACCACATCAGTCTATTACTCTGTTTTTTTTATTTAAAAAAATATTGTTGACTTTTTTAAACTCCAAATAGTTCATTTTCACTAGTATAAATTACACCTCCAACGTTTCTGAACTTTTAACGAAAAGCATTTTAAAAAGAAAAAAGATTAACCTGTACCACTACAACTTATAGTTGTTAAACTGAATAGTTTTGGGTTCAGTACGTGATAGAGACTGTACCGTTTCTAGAACAGCGGGTGTGCAGGCCGAGATCACGCACAACTGCAAGGTGCTTCCCTCTATTAAGTTTATTCACTTTAAATATGTTGAGTGAGCCCCGGTATGCACTGTACAGCACCTGCATTTGAATCCAGTATCTTTAGCAGAGCAATTCAGTGTTACAGACTGAGCTAGCCCGCTTCCTATAAAAATAACAAAAAAAAAAGAAAACAGATAAAGTAAAATCAATAGCAATCTATATTTAATAATGCCCTTTACATTAGTTGTTTAAATATTTTTCAGTTCCCGTTATGTTGATAGTCAAGTATTGATACATTGTATTTTACACCGTTCGAAACTTATCTTTGTAGTATTACTGTCTATTATATTGTAATAATTTTTTTAAGTTTTCTTAAGTAAAGCCATTCTATTCCTTACCTACATATATAATGCTATACTCCGCACTACATATTTTCCTAACCTCTGGAAATTATCCGTCGTGAAAATGATACCTAAACCTAAAAAGAAACCGGAATAGCCTTCCTCTTACCGCCCTATCTCACTTTTGCCATCAATGGGTAAAATCCTGGAAAAGCTCATCCAGAAACGACTGTATCCCATCCTAAATGCAAATCACATTATCCCAGATCACCAGTTTGGATTCAGAACATCCCACTCCACTATCCAGCAATGCCATCGTGTGGTGGATGTTGTTTCCTCAGCTTTGGAACGTGGATTGTATTGTCCAACAGTCTTCCTTGATGTCGAACAGGCTTTTGACCGAGTCTGGCACCCCTGGTTACTTTACAAACTCCGTAAATTCCTACATCCTACATACTTTCTCATTATCCAATCCTATCTCTCCTACAGGTAATTCACAGTAAATCATAATAAGTCTACTCACCCCTCTTTCTTCAATCTGCCGGCGTTCCTCAAGGCAGTATCCTCGGCCCAATTCTCTACACAGTTTATACAGCTGACAGCCCAACTCATCCTAATACTATCCTTACCACGTATGCGGATGACACATGTCTATTATCTGTCAACACTGATCCAGTTATAGTATCCCGTACTCTTCAATCCCACATCACTGACCTAGAAAATTCGTGTCAAAACTGGAGGATTAAAATAAATTCCCACAAATCTCATCAAATCACCTTTACCCTCCGTCGTAAACCAGCGACTTCCTGCTCCCTTGTATCGTTTAATAACATCCCTCTTAGTCCTGTAGAACAGATCCGGTACTTAGGACTACACCTTGACAAACGCTTAACTTGGAATCCTCATACTAGACTGAAACGACAAGAAACAGCCGTTTCAGCCTACTTCAACATTTACTGGATAAACGCTCTAAGCTCCCAATTAATTACAAAAGACTCATATACACGACAATCATTAGACCCATCTGGACTTACGGAATAGAGCTTTGGAGCTCCACTGAGCCATCGAATTCCTTCCGCATCCAATCTATACAATCCAAAATCCTTTGGAAAATCCTCAACGCTCCTTACTTTGTTACGAACAAAGTAATCCATAATGACCTAAACGTCCCGTTTATTGCTGATTTGGCACGAAACCGATATCAATCTTTTCATGACAAACTTCATTTCCACCCAAACCCACTAGTTTCAAACCTCGCAACCTCTTCAATTCCTGATAATCCTCCGTCTGACGAGGCGTCTGAAAAGAAGATGGCCTCGTGACCTTCTAAGCTGAACTTTTTATTAGAGTACTACCACTCGGTAGTTTCTCTACTTGTCTTTTCATGTCAATTTATACAATCATAAAATTTACTGGATGTATTCTGTATACAGTTGTAAATTTCAATAAATATATATTTTTTTTTAAGTTTTCTTAAGTAAAAAATAAAAAAATAAACTTTAGGTAAATGCGTATTTTACTTACACAGATCCAATATAATCAATGACAATACTTGCTCAATAGACAAAGAAGAACAGACATGTACTAAATAATAATACACATACTATATCAGTGCCATATGTCTGAAGCACAAAGGTCGAAATTCATTATTTCCATATTATCAAGAGGGATAGTTTGCCCAATATCTGATTGTGATCTATACAATACATTTCGACTCGAATTCACTAAATTTATTTACAGTATTGATTTCGAAAAGTTGACATCTAATTTAAAATAATCATACAATATAAAACTGATAATCATTATATAAATAATGTAATCTTAATTTTGTTAATTTGTAGTAACAATATTTAATGTATATAAGTTAGAATTATCACAATTGTTGTTAATCCTTATGGTAAAAATGAATTTAAAAGGCACATAGTATACTCAAGTATGGAACGTGACAATAAATAAACGGTCCTTTCAAAGTAACCCTTAGTTGAAAAAAAGAAGAAAAAAAAATGTGTATTTTTTATCCCAATTATTTTTTTCTGTTCTGAAGTCCTTAAAAAAGTGTGTAGAGTGCTATGTTATTGTGCCGAAGGGTTCAAATCCGGCTGTGGCAGATAAGTTATTTAATTTTTTAATAGCAACGGATGAACTCTGTTTGATCTATTTTGGCTCATCCAGCCTCTATACACTGCGTAGCTTTAATTGTGGAAAGCCTGGTTGAGCTTGAACACGGTTCTCATTGCACAACTGTTGTCCTAAAAACAGTACGGTCTCTACCATGTACTGAACCCAAGACCCTTCATCGGTTTTACAGACCAGGTTCTCTATTCAAGATGACCTATTTTTTACTTATATCCAGTCCATTTTCCTATCTATGTTAAAGAATTATTTTGTATTTTTACGGGAAATTTTATATTCACCTAAGACTCACATATCTTCAGCAGCCATGATTCAAATATAACGGCATTGATTCTATTAATTTTCTAATGCATAATTTTGGGCCTAAAATTACAATACATAGTTACAATGTCACGCCTTAGAGCATTCGTCTACACCATGTTCTTTTAATTAAATTAATTTTTTTTTATCCCGAGATTGTATAATATATTTCGATCAAGAAAAAACTCACAGCTATAAGACGAATCTGGTCAAACTAAAAAACTTCTAACACCCATAAACTGGAGCTTTTTTTTTTAAACCTCTTCGAAAAGATTAGTTTCTAGACTCATAAAATGCCCGAGCCCCAGTTTTAGTCCCTAACTCAACTAAGCCATTAGAAGAAAACAGGCGAGTGTTAAAATATGTTCTCAGAATACATAAGTATTTTCTGTTCCTTTGACTTGTTTATTGCCACATAGAGTTCTGAGTTGCAGCTTAAGAGAGTTGTTACGTTGGGTTTTTGTGCGTGTTGGAACGCTATCTATAATTTCCAACTCCTTATTTTTTATTCCTCATTATCATTAAACTTTTTTTATGTTGATATTAACAGTTATTCAAAGGGTAATTATTATTATTAGGTAATTCAACACATTACAATGCCTTAAAAACAACAAAAAAGCTGTTCAACTACTACCCATGAAGTGTCTTGAGTTCAGTATTACGACTCCTAATATAATAGTTTTCAGTTGAGAAGCAGCGAAAGGGAAGTTGTTTTTATATCTATTTAAGAAAAACTCAATTAGTATTAATATTAATCAATATTAAAATAGTGCTAATTTGATTTTTATTAATAATAATATATTGCTATGTATCGTACCGGGCGGCATTATAAAAATAAATATGTTTTTGTACAATGAGCAAACGTCCTCAAAGTGGTATCCTTGGCCCAATCCTTTATACAGTTTATACAGCTGACATCCCAACTCATCCTAATACTATCCTTACCACGTATGCTGATGATACATGTGTATTATCAGTCAACACCAATCCAATTATTGCATCCCAAAGCATCCAATCCCATATCACTGATCTTGAAGAATGGTGTCAAAACTGGAGAATTAAAATAAACTCTCAAAAATCGCATCAAATCACTTTTACCTTACGTCGTAAACCAATGACTTCCTGCCCTTCAGTATCCTTTAATAATATCCCACTGGTGCCTGTAGAACAGATCCGATACTTGGGGTTGCATCTTCACAAACGATTAACTTGGAATCCTCATACGAGACTGAAAAGACAAGAAACCGCTCGACGTTTCAGGCTACTTCAACACTTACTAGACAAACGCTCAAACCTACCAATTAACTACAAAAGACTCATCTACATGACCATCATACGACCTATTTGGACCTACGGTGTAGAGCTTTGGGGCTCCACTAAGCCATCGAATTCCTCTCGTATCCAATCCCTACAATCCAAAATCCTTCGTAAAATCCTTAATGCTCCTTATTTTGTTAAGAATAAAATCATCCATAACGACCTTAATGTCCCATTTGTTGCTGATTTGGCCCGAACCCGCTATCTATCCTTTCATAACAAACTTCATTTCCACTCAAACCCTCTAGTTTCAAACCTAGCTTCCTCTTCAATTCCCGATAATCCTCCGAGGCGTCTGAAAAGGAGATGGCCCCGTGACTTCTTAGTTGAACTTGTGATTTGAGTACTATCAGTGGGTAGTTTCTCTACTTGTCATTTTCAGATGTCATTATGTATCGCTTAGCCCATTTACTTGTTGTATTTTTTTTTTATAGAGTTGTAAATATCAATAAATACATTTAAAAAAAAAAAAAAAAATGAGCAAACGACCGTTTTGAAAGAAATTGGTAGTTCAGGTATAATGGGCCCACATGCTCAAGGTGGATGAAGAAATAACGGGTCTTTTTCGTTTAATGCACAATTCGGTTATTAAAAAAAGTAACTGTTATTAAAAAGTAACACGTGATTAATATAAAGTAACTATAATTGTTAACACAAATGATATGGTTTATTCTAATTTCCAAAATGAAGCGATATCTTCCAATATAACCTCAAAAAGGTCTTTCCCCTATATTCCTTTGTCTCCACATAAATTCACAGAGATATGAATCCAACATTGTTCTTCTAGTTCCAGCTTCTATTTTATTTCTTCTTTTGGCCGCGGCCCATAACGATTCTATCGACTGTGTGTGCGCTCCAGTTGAAGGATCAACGAAATTTTCAGAATGGTTGACTGTATAATGCTTAAAATCATACCCTTCTATTCTTTCTATAGTGGAATAAGCTTTCCATAAATCTGATATTATAATACTTCCTGGAAGAATACATTCTTTAATGCACGCTATTAAAGTATCTTTGTTCCTGTTGGGCACTGAATATATGAAAGATTTTTTCGTCTCCCTGCAAATACCACCAAAAACCCATTGGTTGGGATATATTCGTCCGACATTATCTTTCCTTCTTGTAAAACAAGACTCGTCAATTTCGACGGTCATACCATATCCTCCTATTTTGATAGGATTTTTAAGTAGCGAATCAGCACAAACCTCCCTCAAATAATTTTTCCAATTTGTTACTGTTTCTGCAGGCATACTCAATTCGTCTTTACAAAATAACGTTGTTGTATATTTCTTGGTCCATGAGTAAATAAAAAGAATTGCATTATTCAGAGGATATTTTGAACCGTTGAACCACGTACCTTCCCTGAGTCCTACTTCCAAAAGACAACTTGCATTGTGACACCGCCATCTGTACCGGTCATCTCTCTTGCGCAACTTCATAGAATGTCCATTCCGGCATAGTTTTTCTTTATGGATGAGGCCTTTGTCTTGTAAGAATGCGATGGTTCGGTCCAAATCTTTAAAATCTTCGTATAACCTTAACATAGCCACTATTAGGTTTTAAACGAAACTAAGAAATGTAGTCATATGTTCTACTGATATGGAGGTTGTAACTATATCACGTGTTACTTTTTAATAACAGTTACTTTTTTTAATAACCGAATTGTGCATTAAACGAAAAAGACCCGAAATAACAATAAGAGGGGGTGTTGAGGATCCCACTTGGAGAGGGACTCTCTGAGAAGATCCTGAAGAAGAAGGAGCGGGGAACGATGCGGGCGGAGGAGTATCCGAAGACATCGAGACCCGGAGAAGACGCACCTCATGAAGAAGAACCCTAGATGTCCCCCTGTTTTAACAGATAAGTCGTAGTTTAAGTTCTGTTGTGTATTTTATGGCAACCCTCTATTATATCTGAATCATTTAGCGTACTTCTCAATGTACAAGTATATAATGAAGCATTATGAATATTGTTTAAAATCGTATTAATAAAGTAAATCTATTTTAAAACCTTTGGTGCTTACTTAACCCAGAAGCAATACATATTTATGAATAATATATTGATGGCCTAAAGCATAGAAATAATAATTTGAGTAATCATCTTAAATGATACTGTGGCTTCCCAAAATCAATCAGAATATTTAAAATATATTTAAGATTATAAAACATAGCACTTTGTAATCAAATATTTCTTAGCCATTATCGACTGTACTACGATTACCATTGTTGGGTCTTGAGTTCAGAACATGTTGGAGACTGTACTATTTCTAAGTCAACAGTTGTTCAGGGTGATTAATGGGCCATGGTCTCGCTCAACCGCTAGGTTTTCCTGCAATTAGGAGTAATCACTTGATGAAAGCTGGGTGAGGTTCAGAAGAATCCAACAGGTTTTATATAAACTGTTAACAGATTAAATAATTTATCTACCACATCCGAATTCGAACCAGGCCATATAACGTCAAGCTTATTAAAATAGTCGGATTAAAAAAATGTAATGAATAGAGTTTATTATTTTCAGTAATAAATACAAAAATAATTTACGATCAATTCCTTATATTTTAAATATTCTTTAAATTAATTTGTAGAAATGAAGCCTTTAATAATTTTTAACTGAAAAAGATATATATATATAATCACTCTATTCACTAGATTTTTTATGTATGTTTATATTTTAAAATAAAAAACTGTACCGCTACAACTCGTGAAGAATCTCAGGGAGATTTGTCCTAGAACACAACCAAGAACCATGTTTTTTTATTTTAAGCTCTGAAAAAACTGTACCACTACACCCCCTGAAGGATGATATTCTAAGCCACCGGTTATCTAGTAAGTTGACTTGTTTGACATTACGCTCAATGTTGGTCATTTTGCAGCAACTAATATATATATATACCCTCTATCGGAAGGTACATTTTGGTATGTATGTATACGAGTATGTAGGTATTGCTAGGCCTAAGCCATCTATGTATGTATGTGTAGGTATGTTTATATATGTATATAGGTATCCCTTCCGAACATAGTAAGTCAATGGGAGTGGAGACCTTGAGTAGGCGATCCCTACTATTAATACAGGTGCCTAAAGATAGGAGGCGTCGAGTTGTCTACAGATCTCGTTCGACCTTCAGATCATCTTTTCTTACCTCGTTGGGTTAGAATTCTACAAATGACAGTATATAAATTAAATCTTTATGTATAACTATTGATTATATAATACAATATTTTATAATAATGTCTCTTTAAGCTCTTGCGTGACCATGTGCAAACTATTTTTTTACTTTCTCGTAAATTATCTCGGAAGTTATTGACAACATGTCACATTTTTTGTAGTCGTTCAAGAGAGCCTATTTACCATAACTTTGAACTATTAAAATTTGTTTTTCGTTACTTGTAGAATCAGCTTAAAGAACATTCTTCACTTTGTTGGCATAGATAGGTAATTGATCTTTACCTTGTTGATTTACAACAAAGTGAATTTTTGTTGTGAATTACACAAAGAGGCTCGGACTTCCATTGTTGTAATATTGTTAAATTGTACATTTTTCTGTTTCTTGAAGGTAGGAAACAATTGAAATCTTTGCTCACAATTAATTCAATTTTTACTAATAAGATGAAATAGTAATAATGGGTCGTAAAAAAATTGATTAAATGAGTTTAATAAAGATTTTAAATTAATATATACAGAAGCAATAGCATCGAGCGTTCCTAATATCCGTCATGCTTCTTCCCTACCCTATGTATATGTATATGTATATAGTTGGTTTGATATATATAATAATAAAAATAATATATTATCACATTAATTCTAAATCTCCGTTCCACCACATGAAAATGGAAATTCCGCAGCAGTGATAGAATGTGTCTCAATAATTTAAATATACCTAATAAACTTGTATGTTATTCAGAAATCAGTTACTGGCCCACTTTTAACATATACACGCTATTCTGTTCTGAATACACGGCAGTCTATCCAACCGAATCGCCAATAAATAAATTTCTATTATTTCCACCCGTAGAGTTGGCAGGCCTAGGTCAGGGCCGCTCTGAAGCTCTAATTTCTCTTGACACTCTGCCAACTGCAGGCCACCTACGCCGTCAGGGATCGTTTAAAGAGGCAATAATGCAGAAAAAACTAAACGAAAAAGTTGTAAATTTCTATTTTAATAATATTATTTTAATTTTTTTAAAGATCAAGGCTATCGTATTTCATATTGTTATAACCTTGCAGTTCTTGGACTAATCACCTCTCTGCACAGCCGTTGTCTTTGAGACAGTACATATTTACCTTGTACTTGTACTGAACCAAAGGTCCTTCATGGGTATTTGTGGTGCTTAAGTACAACTACCCCAGACAGTTAAAATCAACAGAAATAATAATTTTAAATAATATAAACTTAAAAAAGTAATGACTTTTAATCCGATCTTACCAACTTCAATGAATTTCGTAGTTTGAAATTAATTAGTTACCATAAATTCCTCGGGATAGCACTTGTGTAGTTCCATGTTTTCTTTAAGGTGGCAACGTTCTTCAGTGTGGGGTACCTGTAAAAAATTGTAATTACCCTGAATAATTTTTTATCCATATAAATTATTTGGAGCAGAACGTGGGAAACTTTTTTTTAAGGAATAGAAAGATAATAAAAACATTTACATGAGAATTATTATGTAAAATCATCTGGCGTATATTGTACCGGTGTAATCGTTTATTTTATTTTTTGGTTACAGTTTCATCCCTCCATACTCTTCAATCCCATATCACTTACCTTGAAAATGGTGTAAAAACAGGAGGATTAAAATAAATTCCCACAAATACCGTCACATAACTTTTACCCTCCGTCGTAAACCAATGACTTCCTGTCCTCCCGTATCTGTTAATAGCATCCTACTGAATCCAGTAGAACAGGTCCGGTACTTAGGGTTGCATCTCGACAAACGATTAACTTGGAATCCTCATACAAGACTGAAAAGACAAGAAACGGCTCGACGTTTCAGGTTACTTCAACATTTACTAGGCCAACGGTCTAAGCTCTCAACTAATTGCAAAAGACTCATATACATGACAATCATTAGACCCATCTGGACTTACAGAATAGAGCTTTGGGGCACCAGTAAACCATCGAATTCCTCTTGTATTCAATCCTTACAATCCAAAATTCTTCATAAAATCCTCAATGCTCATTATTTTGTTACGAACAAAGTAATCCATAATGACCTTAATGTCCCATATGTTGCTGATCTGGTCCGAATACGATATCAATCTTTTCATGACGAACTTCATTCCCACTCAAACACACTAGTTTCAAACCTAGCAACTTCTTCAATCCCTGATAATCCTCCGAGGCGTCTGAATAGAAGATGGCCTCGTGATCTACTAAGTTGAACTTGCTATTTGAGTACTGCCACTGGGTAGTTTCTCTACTTGTCATTTCATGTCATTGTATACATCCATTCTACTTACTAGATGATACAGTTGTAAATCACATTGAATAAATAATTTTTAAAAAAACGACAAAGAGTTTTGACGAAAGAGTATCGAGCACGACAAAAGACCAAACAGAAGGTAGTTCCTCGATCTTTTCGAGAAGTTTTTATAGTAGTATATACTAAGTATATAAGTATATAATATATAGTTTTCAAAAAAATGTATAGACCATATCACTAGTGGCAATGTCGTATATTCCTGATGTATTGTATCGTGTATGAAATATTAGTAATATACCCTTTAATCCTTTCAGCTTGATATATTCGAATGACATTATTTTTGCACGTGTACTCTTCAAATATCAATCACTTCAATATCATATTTAATTTAGCATTCTGATACAATGGCTATATTAGAATACGTGGATCATTGATTTTAATATCAAGTGTTGTTTTACATAATTACACTGCAAATTACAATCGAGTCGTCACTACTTTAGAAATAAACATTACGTTATCTAAATATGCTACGTCACAGGACCACATTCTCTTATCAGATGTAGAAGAGGATATGCGGACTTTTATCTTTATGTACAGTCTGTTATCAGAACAATAAGACACCTGTCTTAGATATTATATAAAAATTTATGTAATTATGTAAACCTGTACAACTACAACCCGTGAACGGGTCTGGGGTGCAGTACATGGTAGATACTGTAGTGTTTCATGGACAACGGTTCTGCCAGGAGGTGACTTGTCCTAGGTCACGCTCAACCGCCAGATTGTCCTCCCTTATTTTGGGTATCTTATTTTTATAATATTTTATAGAGGCTGAGTGAGCCCCAAAAGGGTTCTAGATCCTATACCTTCCATCTTCGGCTGCAAACAGACTAAATAAAAGTCTTGCCCATAGCGGGATTTGAACCAATGCAACTCAGTGCTCTACCACTGAGCCACTCCGCTCCAATGTAATTATGACCGATATTAGAAGTATTAGCTTTTGATTGTTTGCTACTGTTTGTTTTCTAAGGTTGTTAACATTAACGTATGAAAATAAAGTGTGATTTATATGGGAATATGAAGACTAACTATGCTTTAGTGCAATAAAAATCATTCGTTTACGAAAATCTTAATTTTTTGTGGAAGGATACCATATTTTATCGACGTTACCTAGCAACGGAGCCAGGAACTACTTTTTATTAAGCCTTTTGTCGTGATCAGTTAAATTATAAATGTTTATAAAAATTGTCAAATTACAATACTACTGTTCTAAACTTTATCAAGTAAAATGAAATGTATGGATTTAAAAAATAAAACAAGCAACATCTTTTTCCAATATTTCGATTTTACGACTGTTATTTCAATACAGAGAATGCAATGAAATAAGATAAAAACATTTTTCTTTGAAAATATAAATTTTTTTTTAACTATAAAAAATATAAAATAAAAAATACATTTTATTATATTATATAATATACATTACTCAGTTTCTCAAAACAAAATTAGATGGGCAAATATTTTTAAAAATTGGCATATCACAAAGACACTGACTAATTTCTTTCACAAAAACTATTACTGTTTTTAAATTTAAATGGAAAGCATCTATTTAAAAAATAAAAAAAGCTACACCTTTTTCCGAAATTTTGATTTTAGTTCTTTCGTTTAAATACAGAAAATAAGGATTTAGACCAATTTCGTGTATAATAAAAATCCATTATTTTGATTAATGAAAATTACTCAGTATCTCACAACAATATTTCAATAGGCTCACAAGTGGTTTTAAAATTGAGTACCAAACTGAACTTCAATTTCTAGAATAATTTCGGGGTATATTTACTAAATTGACCTACTGTATTACAATTAAAATAACAGTCGTAAATTTTGTAAAACTGAGGTTGGTCCGCAGTTAGGCGAACGAGTATTTGTGCACTTGTGAAATCTACAAACATGGGAAGTTCTAATCCGATTATTTCCAATATTTTTCTTAAGGAAAATGGCGCACTTTTGATCTAAGAGTTGAATTAAGCATATTAATTTTCTTATTTATCGAAACGTGTTATTTCAAAAAGTTTACTCCATAAAGCTTGACAACTTAATGTTACTATGCCAAGGCAAAAAAAAAAAAATGTATCTACCACGCGAGAATCCTAGAATTAATAATCATATGCTTTTCATCGTTGCAAATGCCTCCTAGATCCGTGATTCTAACGTTTAGTCAATGTAATTGTGCCACTGCCTCTAGAATCGTGAGGGCACGCAAACGGAAATGGCTGTTTAATATTCATCGAATTTGGGGATTGCGAATGAAAGGATACCGATAAGATGAAAGGTTTGTACAGGTGTCTACCGAATTCCAATTTGCTAATAATAATGTACATGTGCCAAAAGCATGACATATACATATACACACAAGTATGTATGTTTAAATTGTAGTGTTTCGGATTTACTATACAAACGCTCTAAGCTGTCGATTAATTACAAAAGACTCATATACAGGGCATTCAGCTGGAGAACTTTGGGGCTCCACTAAGCCATCGAATTCCTCTCGTATTCAATCCTTACAATCCAAAATCCTTCGTAAAATCTTCAATCCTCATTATTTTGTTACGAACAAAGCAATCCACAATGACCTTAATTTGTTGCTGATTTGACACGAATCCGATATCAGTCTTTTCGTGACTAACTTTATTCCCACTCCAACCCACTGGTTTCAAATCCAGCAACCTCTTCATTTCCCGATGAACCTACCAGGCGTCTTAAAAGAAGATGGCCACGTGACCTAAGTTGAACTTGTTATTTCTGTAACTGTCTTTATCTCATGCCATTGTGTATCAATCATTCTTTTTAGGTGTTGTATTACTATAATACAGTTGTAAATTTCAATGAATAAATGTTTGTTTAAAATAAGTAATAGTTTCTGCTTTAGTATGTCTACATAAAATGTTGCATATAATTAATTGATAATATGGATACATAAAATATTATATTTGTCATGTCTGGCAGCGGTTCCCATAAATGTAAAGATTGTTACAATTATTTTAACTAATTCGAATTTAAAAAATCTGGAAAATAAATAAAAATAGACAGAACAATAAAATAATCCGTAACTAACAATGAAACAGAAATCGTTCAGTAACATGAGCACTGTAAATAATAATTAAATACAATTAAACTGAACCGAAACCCCTGGATCACACTCACGTTTCCTTCTTAATTTAGGGTACCCACTTAATAGAGGCTGGATGAACCTCAGGATAGCCTGTAGTTCCCAAAGATTTAATCCCTCGTAGTTAACAGAATATTCAGTTCTCAAAACAAAAGCATCTTATTAGACATTCTGACTCCAATATGATAAAAAAAATAGCGCTTACAGTATCATTGGTGATATTAAATAAAATCTTCTTAAAAAAGGTATAAATTTTATAATAATATGTAATATGTCATCACTAACCACAAAATTAAAACATTAAATTAAATACTGTAACAATACCAATTAAATTTTAGTTAATGAAAAATAACAGAAGATTTATTAAGTTTAAATTTTCAATTCACTGGACTTCAATCCTTTAAATATAATTAAGTAAGAAAAACCAATATCCAGTCATAATTCATTATTTAATAATTCTTCGTTTCGACATTTAGTAATTATCAATTGTAAAAATATGGTTTTATGCATCAACCTATATATATATAACTATATCAAGTTATAAGTCAATTTTTATTTTGTTGGTCTATATAGCACAATAATTCTCTCTTGAATTGTTTTACAGACTCTTCGACCGATATAGTTGTTGATTCAAGAGAAAATTATTGTTCTATATAGACCAACACAATAAAAATTGACTTATAACTTGATATAGTTATACAGGGTGTCCCATTTCAAGGATCAAACGTTATTAACTTTTAAGCGAAACAATATTGAGAAAAACGATTCAGGTAAAAGTTGTAGTTATTCAGGCCTAGTTTAAAGAAATAAAAAAACTTTTTTTGTCTTTCACATTAAATGGTGACCGCCATTTATTTTTATTTTTCTGAAATTTACAATCCAAAACATGGAAAAAATGTATGTAACATTTTTTTCTATCTTTCATAGGTTAATTAGCAAAAAGCATTCAAAGTTCACTACTTTAGTATACCTCCTTTACGAGGAAACGTAATGTAGCATTAAGATATTTTATTTAAGAGTTTTTAGTCGTAATAACTTAGTAATCAAGGTATTTTGAATCCTTCAGAAAATGTCTGGACATTTAAAAACCTACCGTTTCGACGTTTTTATAGAAAAAATTGTTAATTTTCTACATTTTTCATACATACATGTTACATACATTTTTTCCATTTTTGTATTTTACATTTTAGAAAAATAAAAATAAATGGGGGTCAAGAGGAAACTACATTTTTTGAAGGTTGATATTTACCATTCAAAGTGAAAAACCAAAAAATGTTTTTTTATTTCTTGAAAGTAGGCCTGAATAACTACAACTTTTACCTGAATCGTTTTTCTGAATTTTGTTTCGTTTAAAAGTTAAAAACGTTTGATCCACATGAAATGGTTCACCCTGTATACATTATAGGTTGATGCATAAAACCATATTTTTTAACAATTGATATTGACTAAATGTCGAAACGTTGAAGAAATAATAAAGAATGACTGAATATTGTTTTTCTTAATTAATTATATTTAAGTTTAAATTTTAAAAACTAAAATTTTAGAAACAGAAAATGTGAGGTCTGCAGATTCCCCAGGTTCATTGCTGTTAACAGAATTTATCTTTCATAACTTGTCATGAACCCGGGACCTACAGCTATCTTCTTACTTTGTTGATACGATGTAAGAAATGTCAATACATATTAGAACCATTTCTTCTACTAATCCATTACGAAATATCAATGTTTTGCTTCGATATTTCCCATTTCTTCTTCCGTAGTATCTACCCTTATAGTTTTTTCCGACCTGGTTTTAAGTTTCCCATATGGTCCCTTGCCAACCTCTGTAGCATTCATGGTTGTCCCGAGAATGTGATGGACATCTTTGAGATAGGCCCAACTCTTGAGATAATGAATGGAAAGGATGTTTAGATTCGTTTTTATTTTTATTTCAACTTGGTGTCCTATACATAGTATTTACAGAACTCTAATTTTTTTTTAAATAAAAAAATCTCGAAATACTTTACTATTCCTAGTATTTCAAAAATATGATTAAATGACTAAATTTATAAATAGTATTTATATCACTAAGTTTAACATAAATTAATTTATTGTACTACAGATGTAATACTGTTTAATTTTTATTTAAAATAATTATTTATAAGTTATTAAATATAATAATTTGAGTGATGTTTCTGACTGTTATTTATAAATATTTTTTTAATTTAATAAATATTTTATTTGAGTGATAATTAAAAAGGTAATAACGGAAGAAAAGGTTCTCTATGGTTTGTAGTAGTGATTAATATATTATTATTATTATTAAAGGCGTTCCAGCATGGGTTGCCTCAACCTGTCAGAGCAGAGCTCCACAACAATCGATCCACCCAATCATCTTCCTGGAGACCCCTACCGGCCATCTCTTCCTGGACTCCCTCCATCCACCTGCTTCTGGGCCGACCGCGTCCTCTCCTCCCTGTTGGAACCCAATCCAGCACTCGGTTCGGCCAACATTCAAATGCCATTCTCTTCACATGGCCGTACCATCTTAGGCGGCGTGTCCCGATTCTTTCATTCGTTGATATATTCACATCCATCCTCTGTCGAATCTCTTCGTGTACACCTCCTCCAGAAATCCATTTCAGCCGCCCGCACCTTTGAGTACAGACGGGAGCTCATAGTCCAGGTTTCCGAGGAATAAGTCAGGATAGATTCGACAATGGTTGTGAAAATACGGCGTTTATTTTCCTTAGACATCTCTGTGGTCCATAGGACCGGTTGCAGCATTCTTGTGTTCCAGGTCTACAAAGGCCATGTGGAGTTCCTGTTTCATTTCCTGGGACTTCTCAATAAGTTAACGTACAACAAAAATATTGTCCGTACATGACCGTCCAGCCGATTAATATATTAAAACAAGAAAAAAAAATATATTGATTCTCACTAAAAATATATTAATGATAATAACAATAATAAAACTGTATACTCACAAAATTCGGAAAAAAACGTATTTTCAATATTTTTTTTTTAATTTAAAAAACTAAATAAAACTCTGCAATATTAGAAGTAGCAATAATGGTTGAGATGAAGAAATTGTAGGTTTGCGAAATAAAAAAATAAAACAAAAATATGGGAGACAAAAAATAGAAGAACCTTCTATTGTTTTATTGGATAAAAAATAACATGTTTAGAGTTTAGTTATAATTTTGTATGTGAGTTTCCTACAAACATAAAGTGTATATAAAATTTGTGGCTGTTAACAGATTAAATAATTTATCTGCCACAACAGGACTTGAATCTAGAACCCTCAGCAGAGCTTCCCCGCACTGAGCTAACTTAACTATAGTTGGATATGCGATTCATTTATTTCTACAGAAAATTGAATTTATTTCATAAGAAAACAGATTCAGAAGAAACTTATTGATTGACCTCTCAATGAAATGGTAGTGATCTATAAGTGTTAAAAATATTTTAGTATCCTCTTAGACGTATATAAAAAACATGTACCACTACAATCCATAAAGGATATCGGGATCAGTACATGGCAGAAACTATACTGTTTCTAGGGCAAAGGTTAAGCAGGGAGGTGATTTATCCGAGATGACGCTCAATGGTTGTTCCCTGAATCAAGGGTACTCACTTTAAAGAGGTTGGGTGTTAGTGTTTATAGATTATATATTATTATAAAATTTATAACTTTCTTTAATAAAATTGTATTCAATATCAGTGATGAGGCAGTCAGTGCTATTATTCTCTATCATTGAGTCTGTCATTACTACGACATTACAGTCATAAAGCATTTCAAGATATTTTTTAGTTGAAAACTCGAACTCTAGTAATCCAAATCGAAATATTTTATTTTTTTACATTAACTTTAAAGTTAATGTAAGCATGAGTAAAAAAATTAATTCATTAATAAATATTCCATTATTAAAATTGCTAAATTTTAAAATTTTACTGATTATTATTGTATTGTTAATACTATTACTTTGTAATAACAAATGTTAAAATGCATTTAATAAGTAATTGAATAAAATCTATAATTATTAAATATATCATCATTGAATGTAAGTTATTTACATAACGTGAAAGCATTAAAAATGTCGTTGAATGAAAGTTAAGATGACTTTCGAAAGTTGTTAATATCGAAAATGTCTTCTAAAGAACTGATCCAGGATTCTATCTCTGGATCCCTCAGGCTCTATCCGTGTCTGTTATCAGTTTTAATAATTTATCTGCCACAGCCAGATTTGAACTCATAACCTTCAGCATGGCAGCTCATCACTCTATACAATGAGTTACCACGCTCCTTTAACTTATATAAGAAAAATATTTTTTCACAAAAATATAGAATTTCGTAAACAAATTATTTTTGGTGCAGTAAGGCAGTATTAGTCTTTATCTCCTCTTATCATTTCATACATTATGTTAACAATTTTACTACACGAATTGTAGTAAACAGCCAAAAGCTAATACTTTCAACATTGGTCATAACTAAATAACTGTTTATATAATATATAAAACAGGTGTCTTATTGTTCTGAGACTGTACATAAAGATACAAGTCCATACATCCTTTTCTACATCTGATAAGAGAATGTGGTCCTGTGACGTAGTCTATTTAGATAACGTAATGCTTATTTCTATAGCAGTGATTGTAATTTGCAATGTAATTATGTAACATCTCACTTGATTTTAAAATAAATGATTGGAGTATTCAAATATAGCAATTATATCAGCGTGCCATATTAAATAAGATATTGAAGTGGTGTCGTACTTCAAAAGCCGACGTGCAAAAAAATGATCTCATTTTGAAATATCAAATTGGAAATATTTCCGGAGAGCTAATAAATCTCTGTTAATAATAAATTTGCCACTATGGTGATCATCATCATCATCATCATCGTACAAATCCTGTAGAGTCAAGGCCTCCTGCAGCTTGATTCGCCAGTATTCTCTATTGGTTGCCACTGCTCTACAATTGCGGATTCCCAAGATGGATCTGCCATCCGCCGCCACTCCATTGATCCATCGGAGCCGAGGTCTTCCCACTCTTCTTGTCCCATAAATCCTTTCGTCTAGGACCATATTAGGAAACTGATCCTGGGACATTTTAATTATATGACCTGCCCATCGAAGGCGAGCTACTTTGATTACCCTTAAAATATCTGGGCTCTTGTAGAGTCTTGTTAGCTCAGCGTTCGTCCTTATCCCCCTGATCCCATTAGTGCAGACTGGGCCATAAATTCTCCTCAAAATTTTCCTCTCGTACCTTAGGAGAAGAGCTTCCTGTGAACTGGTTACTGTCCAGCATTCCGAGGCATAAGTAAGAACTGGTCTTACTAGGGTCTTATACATCCCCACCTTCGTGTTTTGGAGAAATAGCCCTGCTTCTAAAATGCTTCAGTAACCCGAAATAACATTTATTCAAAGACATAGTTCTGCGATGGATTTCTGCTTATATGTCATTATCCTCGTTCACCTGCGATCCAATATACTCAAATTCCTCCACACTTTCAAATTTAAAGCCTCGAGCCATAAAATGTGATGGTCCATGCACATTCATTTGTGGGCCTGCATGTATATATTTGGTTTTTGATTCATTGACCTCTAAACCCATTCTAGCTGCTATCTGGAGACTGATAAAAGCATTTTCTAAACCTTTAGGGGTTCTTGCCACAATATCAATGCTATCGGCGAAGGCCAAAATCATAGAAGATCTATTGAATATAGTTCCCCCAATTTGTATTCCAGATTTCCGCACTGCACTTTCGAGGGCCAAATTGAAGAGAAGGCATGCGAGGCAATCACCCTGTCTCAGCCCTTCACAATGGTGATACGGTGTATAAATGTATTTCGAATCTTTCTGTTATATAAAAAAGCTTTTATTGGTATATTTTATCGGCGTTGCCTAGCGACGGATGGAGGAATTACTTTTTGTAGTATACGAGTATACTTTTTGTAAATGCTCGTAATGGCTTCTCATTTGCCAAATAATATAAAACCTAAGTGCTATCGAAAAAAATGCATTAAAACATGTGACTCATGCAACAATAAAAAAAAATTAACATGACTATTGTAGTAATCAAATGGACTTTTAGATACATCAATCTAAGAATTATCCATTGGAAGTCCGAACATCCTTCCATGTTAAAAAAATATAGAGTTTCAAGATGGGAACGACACCTCCAAAACTGACTAGTTGAGACTGTGTAGCCATTTGCTAAAACTAGCGTTTGTTTCTGAAGCTAATGCGTAGGAGCAATTAGTTTTACTCACGAGGCGAAGCCGAGTCATAAAAAATATCGCTGGGAAGTTTAGTCTCAGAGGTGCATAAAAGATTTTATCTCCAGATGGAATGTAAGAAGACAAACTATATTTTATTTAAACAACGTAGATACAGAAATAAACAATGCAGTTTCAGAAATAAATTACGTTGATACAGAACAAACATTAGAATAGAGAAAAAATTCGTTGACTGTAAGTACTAGTAGAGGAAGGAAATAGTTGGGGGTGCAGTCAAAAATTTACACAATAAATAAGTGGAAACTTATTATTTTTTATGTGCGCCAACGTTTCGACCTACTTTGTAGGTCATCTTCAGGGCTATGAGAAAAAAACAGACAAAACCAAAAATGACTATAAAAATACATAACAGTACCAAGAATATAATAAAATAATAATAATAATATAGAGATATAGAAAAATTGAGCGAAAAAAGTGAAGGATATTTTATGAATAAAGATGATTACATAATAGATGAATAGAAAGGTGATAATGCCAACAAAATACAAAGAGAGAAATCAAGTTAAACAGAATGTTACAAAATGAAAAAGATATAAATATAAAGAGTGATATATGTAAGTATGGAAAACTTAGTTTAATAAAGATAGAATTAAAAAAAAATGTATGATAATAGACTCCTAGGGAGTTACATAAGTAAAATGAAAGAAAATTGATAAAAAATATGATGCCAAAGAATAAATACAGAAGAATATTGTAGAAAGTAAAGAGTAGGAATCTCGACAGGCAGAGAAGTCAAATATAAATATAAAATTCAAAATATAAGTATCGGATGTTATATAAAAGTATACAATAGGAATGAAGTTATATTAATATAAAATATGATGTAAGTATAAAAGAAACTATAGATGGGAGATATAAAATATCAGTTTGAGAAAGGAGATATATTATTAACAATTATGATGTTCAATAAAAATGAACTATTTAATTAAAACTATGATGGATACTAAAGTGAAGATGGGAGAAATAGGTGTGAAGAAAGGAGATGGAGAAAGATGAAGAGAAGATATAAATATTAAAAAACTGTACGAAACATTAGAATGGCACTAGAGTAGATACCGTAGGTATTCTAGCCTCTGTATAAGCTATACTAGTCATAACCAAAACAAGTGAACTTAATGGCACACATTGACAGAGGCACCAACCTAATCATGACCTCTTCGACATGTTGGACTACAATATTTTAGCAAATTAAGTTGTCATCTTTGTTGCTAGTTCCCAAGGGATTCTTTTCTACTATTTAGCCCAGTTTGTAACGGATGGGGTGAAATGACGTACTTTAGAACTAATTAATTGGGTCAAAAACACATGTTTTGTGCCATGCTGGAACCAAAAAATTGGTTATTGCCGCATACTCCAGGTGTGTTCTTTATTCTTCATTATTAAATTATATAATAGGATGTAATTAGTTGGGGGTGCATATTATAAAAAATAATGTATATACTTTTATACTTACATCTTAATTTATATAATATAACATCATTCCTATTGTATACCTTTATATAACATCTGATACTTATATTTATATTTCACTTATGGTACTCCCCAGGAGTCTATTTTCATACTATATTTTTTTCTCTGCAATACAATTCTATCTTTATTATACTAAGTTTTCCATACTCATTATTTTTATATCTTTTTCATTTTATTTTTTCTGTTTAACTTCATTTCTCTCTTTGTATTTTGTTTTGCATTATCACCTTTCTATACATCTACTATGTAATCATCTTTATTCATATATCCTTTCATTATATATCCTTCACTTTTTTCACTCAATTTTTCTATATCTTTACATTTTGTTATGTTTTATGTATCTCTATCTTATGTATTTTTACAGTCTATTCTCTTTTTTTGTCTGTTTTCTCATAGCCCTGAAGATGACCTACACAGTAGATCGAAACGTCGGCAGATAAAAAAAACACAATAAGTTTCACTTATTTTGCTGTGTTTTCTTGACTGCACCCCCAACTAATTACATCCTATTATAATATCTACCAGTCAACGAATTTCTTTCCTACATTAAATTATATAGCTTAAGAAGATTAGTCCAGTATATAAGAAATATCTTATAAATAAAATAAAGTATGTAAAATAAAATAATATATAATCATATACCTTCCTAAATGAACTCTAGTTTGTAAGTTTATTCAAATAACGACACGTTTAATTGTTTTAGCTAATCGGACGATGCTACAGTCGTAGTCTTAATTTTTTTCTAATCAGTTTTAATTAGGATAGAGATTTTTAACGAGTGCCTGGCATCGTTAAGGCTTGGGACCCCGGTTTAAATCCTTTCCAAAAACGGCAAAAGGATTTTATTCCCGCTTTTAAAAAAGTAACTGAGTAATTCCCTATTAGGAAAGTACTGGACATATATTGGGAAGCGGGAAATAGAACAGTATGACTGTAGGATCTGTCTTGCTTCCTGTCCACTGCGGAAATATGGGACATGAAAAACAGCGTGGCCCATTTGGCAATGAAGGGAGATGCAACAGGAATAACTGCAGCATGATATATCATACAAGAAGATTGATTGAGGCAATCACACAAAATGTTTACGAAAAACTGGGAAGGAAAAGATTATTTATTGCATTCCTAAACTGTCAGTGCAATAAATAAGCTACAAGCTACAAAAAAAAACTTGAGCCATTATAACCTAAAAAGAATCTTGCTTTTGGAGTAATGTGGTTGAACTCACAAGTATGTAAATTTAATAATGAAGAAAAAAACCTTATTCCAGTCAACAATTGTTGTTAAAAAGTTAACAAAAGATTAAAAAACGTTTCGACATTTATTTGTCATTTTCAATTTTAGTTGTTCTTCACACAGCCTCCTTTAAATTTACAAGTCCAATCATTACTGTAAAAACAATAAAAGTACACTAAAATACTATAATAAAACAATTTGTCAAAATTAACCAATAACAATAAGCATAGATACCTTGAGGTCAAACATATTAAAAAGTCAAAATATATATAAGCTCCTGGAACTCAACTTTCCATGGTCAAATATATAATATGTATTACATTAAAAACTAAACTTTGATCTCTGTAATACTAGATCAAATTAAATTCTTTTATGAATATAAATATATTATCAAATGTACTCTAAAAAACAAAAACAAACTATTATAGACAAATATGGTATTTATTTAAATTTGTCCATTCAAACAATTAAATAATTAATTTAAAAACATCAAGGTATCTATGCTTATTGTTATTGGTTATTTTTGAAAAATTTTATTTATTATTGTATTTTAGTGTACTTTTATTGATTTTACAGTAATGATTGGACTTGTAAATTTAAAGGAGGCTGTGTGAAGAATAACTAAAATTGAAAATGACAAATAAATGTTGAAACGTTTTTTAATCTTTTGTTAATTTTTAACAACAATTGTTGACTGCAATAAGGTTTTTTTCTTCATTATTAAATTATATAGATTAAGAAGATTAGTCCAGTATATAAGAAATATCTTATAAATAAAATAAAGTATGTAAAATAAAATAATATATAATCATATACCTTCCTAAATGAACTCTAGTTTGTAAGTTTATTCAAATAACGACACGTTTAAATGTTTTAGCTAATCGGACGATGCTACAGTGGGTTTCCTAAATATTTCCTATCCAGGTTTAATTAGGATAGAGATCTTTAACGAGTACCTGACATCGTAAAGGCTAGGTGGCACCATTTTATGTCCCTTCCGAAGGATTGCATAACCAAGGATTTTTCACTCCTATTAAAAAATCCTAAGACCATCTGCCAGGAACCGCGATCTTGGGCACTGTAGGTCGTTATGCTAAACAGTAAACCCCAGGAGATCGCGATAGTTCTAGTTGAAATCAATCAAATATTTTCAACTTACATTAAATTGGACTCAAAGTGTATGTATATCATCTCAAAATAACAATTACTATAAAATCTCTTATCACTACTTCTCGAACAACCTGTTCTTCGCTCTTGAATTTAGAACATAAATGCCTGCAATATTTGTGATTTTATTTTCTCATATTTATTTCCTCTATTACCTGTCCTGAGAGCACTCGAAGCCCACACTCCAGACAATCTGACGTTGAAGTGCGTTGCTTCCGATGTCGTAACAACTTTAGCACGATCCGTTTACGGTTGGGCGATCATTAATGGCCAGAACAATGGATCTGTGTAAGATAGGCTCGCCTTCTAAAAATGGCTCGTTGACATTAATTTTGAATAAGATATTAGATAGACTGTTTTGCCTTTATGTTTCTCACTAAACACCTTGTAAGAAAAAAAAATTCTTAAGTAGGAAGAACTGTTTATTAAAGAACCAACGTTTCGACCCACATTGCAGGTCTTCTTCAGAGCTGTCGAGGGGGGGGGGGGGGTGTAATCACTAACTTCACGCAAAGTCGTTTGTTCCACTGTAACGCTTCTTTGCAGTTACTTTCATTTCCAATTCGAAAAATTAAATTTAACAATTTTATACGAAATGATTAAACTGGGAGGGTTCGATCCGGGACTTGATTGGATTAATATAAATTTATGGGTTCACTATTTTTATATTTATATTTTGTAATTAGTCCGCAGGTTGTCGCTTCGAGTTGAAAAATACAAGTTATCATGAGCTTTAGTATGGAAAAGAGAATGAAATTATGGGAAATATGTATACATAGAAATGAACGCTTCAACAAATATATGTCATCCATATGTGGGACAACTGATTATTGGAAAGTCAACGTTTCGACCGACATTTCAGGTCTTCTTCAGGGCTAAATATGCAAAATACCGACAATTAAAATTACATATGCTAAATATCAATATACTTTATTAATAGTAAACATTAATATTTACCCTATGTAATTTTAAGGGTCTGTTTGCCTATTTAGCCCTGAAGAATACCTGGAATGTGGGTAGAAGCGTTGGCTCTTAAATATACAGCTCTGCCTTCTTATGAGACATTTTTGGTCTGCGCCCCGACCATTTTCTTCCACTTTGTCATGAAATTGTTGATATCGGATACACACTTACATGTGTGTGTGTGTGTGCGTGTTTGTGGGTGGGTGTGGGTGTGGGTGTGTATATATACTCCTTTTTAAAGATTGCCCCAAGAGACAAAATGAGATAAGACTAGACTAAACATTCTGATCCTAACAGGCTAAAATTGGCAGGGTTCCAACACACGAGATTTCAGTTCCTTATTACCGTCCTCTAGAATATATTTCATTTTTAATAAGATCTATTTGTACCATTAAAACACTCATTTATGACAGGTATCCATCACATAAGATATATATGAAATATAATAAATATAATACCTTTTCATCTCCTGTTAAATATGCCAATTTGTTAGTGAAATATGGTATTTTAGAATTATTAAAAAAAAAAAAAAAATCCCGGTCGCTGACAAACTTTTATATAGTATGGAATCTATGATCATCGTGGGGCAAAGTGGGTACCTTAAATAAGGGGGGAAATTTGATGGTTGAGCGTGATCTAGGATAAATCACCTCTCAACCACATACTGAACCCACTCTACACACGACCTTCCATGGTTTGTAGCGGTACTGTTTAAATAACTGGGAGTTTTAAACTATTATTTTTTTTCTAAATGCATATACATCGGAACTTATTACTCATTTTGAGTAACTTAAACGAAGAGTGTGGGGTTCAGTACATGTTAGAGACTGTAATGTTTCTAAGACAACGGTTGTTCAGGGAGATGATTCAGCCGCCATGACACTCAACCGTCAGGTTTTCCCCCAATTAATTAAGCCCGTTTCATTGAGCTTGGGTGAGCTCGAGGTGGACTTACAGGTTCTACGTGTGGTCCAGGCAGAACGAAATCGGGTTTCCCACAACCTCCTTGATAGCGGAAATGCCGTCCTAATAAGAGACATAACTTCCCAATTCTTGGATCAATTATCCCGGAGGATCACGTACCCGGATCTCGGGATCACAGGGCGCTTGGTCTGTTGTCACCCCCTATGTTTCTCGGAACAGATCTCTGTAATTATTTTCCTCTTGAATTAGGTGAATGAATTCCTCATGACTTAATATTTTGAGTAGTTACTTTATGTATAAAAAATCGTATTTTAAAAATTATTAAAAGCAAAATTTAAAGTTTTACATTCAAAATTATTACATTAAAAAACGCTTTTAAGTTTGGAAACCACGGGATTACCTACTTAACTGCGTACAAGGAAGCAAAAAGGTTATAACTGCGAATACTTGAGCAATATAAACGTGATAACACTGACAATGCATTGTGCATATATTGACTGATAGCTAGATAATGGAACACATCCTTATTTACAAGATTATGTAAACAAGATCTTTACCGAAGAAAGTCAACAGAAATAGAAGCATTTCCTAAAAAAAAGAAAAATAATTTTAATTATCTAATAATTAGAAGTTAAAATAAAAGAATAATAATAGTAGGTACCATGGAATTGGAAATTTAAATAATTAATGTGCACAGATTATTTAGCCCTGAAGATAATCTGCTACGAGGGTCGAAACGTCAAGTTCTAAAAATAATTCCACTATTTAAGTAATTAGCTTAACGCGGACCTACTTCATCTCCAGGCATTACCTTTACCTTTAGTTCTATTAAAAAAGTATTTTATTATAATTTATTTTTTATTAATTGTTATAATTTTTAAATATTTTTATTTGAAAAGAAAATATATGTCCAGGGCCGTTACTCGAACCCTGGTCGCCCACGTCTCTTGCGTGGTGCTCTGCCAACTGAGCTAACTAAAATAAAATAAAATAGATTATAATAATATATAGTGACGTAAGTCAACAAGTTCCTAATTAAAGTAATGTTCAATGAGCATTCTTCCTCTTGTATACATCGCAAATTGCGAGAACTCGGGGATATGGGATCAGAGAAAAGAAAGGATATGTCTGGCCCAGATGAATGCCAGGTTAGCTCAGTTGGCAGAGCATCAAGCTAGAGACGTGGGCGACCCGGGTTCGAGTCCCGCCCCTGGACATATCTTTTCTTTTCAAATAAGAATATTTAAAAAAGTATTTTATTTCATATTTATTCTTTTAATCATTTTTTTTTATTTTTCAGGTAAATACAAGACTGGCTCGACTTATTTAAATAAAATCGATGTTTCTCTTTTCTTTAACTTCTTCTATTTTAAGGGAAAAATAAGGTAAATTAAAATAATTTTAATATTCCTATATATTTTGTTTTTTATATCAGGTGAATACGCTATTTATACATAACAAAATTTAAAAAGAACAATTTTCAGCTGGCTCTTCATATAATTATATATTTATCACTTCGCAGTATAGGTCAATGGGTATGGTACTAAGCTGATTTTTTTTATCCTGAGTTCGCTAACAGTTGTAGATAAATTATTTCATTTACTACAGTGAATCGACCCTGCATTATCTGAAAACCCTTCTGGGCCTCACCCCATCAGCACAAGTATATGAACTTAATTGGAGAAAATATTTGGTTTTATTAGAGAAATCACTTATTTGAACAGCTGATGGATTAGAAACAGTTCAGTCCCTACAATGTAGTTAACCCAATATCACTTTATGGGTCGTAGTGGTATTTTTCTTTCCAATGTTTCCAAATTTTTCAGTTTTTTCTTGGAAATAATTTTATTATATTTGAAGTTCTTAACAATACAATTCTGGTCAGTAATAAATATTCTTAGGGAATTAACGAAGGAAAAAATATTTTCCTAAGTTGAAAACAAATTTATTAACAATCTGAGCCCAAGAACCTTCAAGTATTAATTAAATGTTGTTAATACCTCTAATAAAGTAAAACACAAAAAATGTGTCAACACGATTGCATTATAAGATAAGGTAAACCAATTCTCCGAAAAGGTATGATAAAACAATTTTCTATTTCGAAGAAGAGTGTCTACGAGACGTAGGCCCCACAAGGACGTTGCTAATAGCTGTTGGGAAAGACCAAACAGTTTTAGCGGCGTGTGTACAAGCAGATTCGGACGTGTCGGGGATTTCGACGGTGAAAGGGATGGGGAAAAGAGGCTATTATATTGGTTTATAGTGAGTCAGGTAGGATTTGATTATTGTAATGATTAATTTACTGGCCATGACATCCTCACTGTAACTGTCTTCTAATTATAGAGCGTCAAATTTTAATCATTTGACACCTAGCATCTCTGTTGGAACAAACTCCTTCTGTTTGTAAATTTGAATTATTTACAGATTAACTCGTTGTTTTGTATCGGGTTGTCCGGAAAATAATACAGTATTTTATACTTTCTTTAAAATCCGGCTCCAAATAGTGATTGGTTTATGTTTGTTTGACTTTTGACTTTTATAAATCTTCGAGTTTCCTTGCCGGCTCTCAAACAGTTTTCTGCCATTTTCTTTCAACAATGCTCAGAGAGCATAATCATCTTGGGCAGAACTTCTTCCACAACATTCTTTGTCTTGTCTTTAAAGTTCCTCTGTAAGTCTCCCTCTGGAAACCTCTGCTACCACCGTTGAACAGTGCATTCACTTATGCTGCCTTCACCTCAGAGCAGTTAACATTTCAGGCCGATTGGGCTCAGTTTCAGCCGGATTTTAACTTGTAAAAAAAATTTGCGAATATCATCCTTTGGCATTTTAGTATAGACTGAAGGAATTATTTTCAAGGAGCAAATTGTTATAGAGGATAACAAACATTTTTGTTTAAAAGAAGAAATTATTGTTTACATTTACAAAAGTCCAACAAGCATAAACAGTACACTATTTGGAGGGGAAATTTAAAGAAAACTTAAGATGAAATTTTTTTAAATTAAAATTAGTTTATAAAAAATAATCAGGTTTATAAAATTTGTGCAAACTTAAGTCATGACATTGTCATGCCTTAAACGATTTTTTTTTTATTCAATATAAATGTAATTTTTTATAATTTGACTACATTCAAATAAAGTTTAATTGAAAATAAAATATAGTATGTTCTTTCCTGAAGAAAATTGTTTTTATTTCAACATATGTTACACCAGTTCTTAGTAATTCTGTGATCGTAACCCAAATACCGTAAGAAATAGCTGATGTAAAATAGTCAATATTTTTCCCTGTATCATACACCATTTTTCCTCTCTCGGTTTTACATGATGTTAACAATTTGTGGAAATCTAGAATTTTTTTAAAAGTTTATTTGAAATATTCAAACACTTTCTTTGTTTCTAATATGAGGAAAATGGGATATTTGTTTTCCTCATCTGGTATTTCGATTGCTTAAATTCTTTAAATTTATTTATTTCTTGTACAAAAAATGGTTACGCTCAAATTGCGTTATATTTATATATGAAATATTAGTTTTTTAACCTATTATTTTTTTTAATTATTTCATTTCAATGCCAAATCATATAATTATTTAAAATATTTAAACATGTGTTTATTACCAGATGACAGATGGTCATTTGTTACTCATTGTAAGTGGCAGTAGAAAATAATAGAGCTTCTACATTTTCATTTTGAACTTGTTAATCAATTTCTTAAAAAAACAAAAAAACTGAATTAAAATTGAGATTTGTTTTATTTAATTATGCAACTAAAATCTTTTATTTTTTCATAAATCTCATAATTTTATTTTGCTTCATTACAAAAAACTATAATCATTTCTAATAACTATTAATGGAATTTATTATAAAAATAATATAAAAATTCTAGGTACAATAAGTAGCACACAATTAGCAATATCCCTTTTCATTTTTGCATATCTTACAACCGAAGAAATATGTAGTGATTACTTCCAAATTTCAGGACTTAATCGTCTTTTCAGAAGAATGACTACATTGAATTATTGTGTTGTTTTATTTTATTTTTTACGATTATGTTGATATTAAGTGTTAATCATATCTCATGCACATAATCATGTTCAGGCGCCATTTTTTTTTTCTTGAACTGCATTGTATTACACCCATTGTTATATTGTTGGTTTTTTTTTCATTCGAATGGGAAACAGATAGTGTCATTGTTGATCATAAAAACTGTAGCTTTTACCGCTTCATTTATGAAATCGTTAAAAGACTATCTTGTTTATTAAAGTGCCAATTTTATTCCCTTATGATAACGTCTTTCGAGGACATTTTAACTTATTGTGTCATACGACCTAGTTAATCTCCAGGATTTTTCTGCTGCTTGCATAAGACATCCTGTTGATAGGATTGGCCGAAACGTCGCAGTAATTGATAAAGGATGATACCGCAGCCGCAAAGTGAGAAACCACATACTGAGATATTTCCTGTTTCCCTAACTATAATATAACAATATCGCTTAAAAGCGATAATTTCCTTTAGTGATCTACGCCTTTTGAATAAATAATGTTTTATCTTCAATTATGCAAAAATATGTGTAGTTGAAAGGCGGAATAATCAAAATTAATATTCATAAAATTAGTAAAACCATTTTTAACATTAATACTGTTAAAAATCAATCGGCCTGATCCTTACTTTGTAACGAACAAAATAATCCATTATGACCTCAATATTCCATTTGTTACAGATTTGCCCCGAATATAAATATTTTCATGACAAGCTTTATTCCCACTCAAACCCACTATTTTATAAACTAGCAAACTCTTCGATTCCTCATAATCGATCAGGCGTCTAAAAAGAAGATGGCCTCCTGACCTTCTTAGTTGAATTTTATATTTGAGTACTGATTTTTTGTGTAAATTATAAAATTGATGGCAGGATTTGGATCGATTTGAATCGGAAACTTAAAGCATGATAAAAATCATAATATACCTTACTGGAATTTTAATATACTTACGGCGACCTTTCGAGAATTCATTAGTTCAATACAGCATTTGATATATATATATATCAAATGCTGTATATATATATATATGAATATATATATATTCATATATATACTTAGCGATTACTATTCTTACATTTATAACCTAAAAGTCGTTTGGGTTTTATTACGAGCGGTCACCCGATCCTAAGGCTCCCTTATAAAACTTGGCAGTAAACTCCTCAGAATATATCGTAAAGTAGTTTGTGAACTTCATACAATAAAATATATATTTAATAGCGTTTGAGATTGAAATATGTTAATGGAAACTTCACACAGGATAATACCGGAAGTTTCTTATATATCGTTTATATATCGATATAATAGTAATAATGAGTATAAAAAGTAGTCGTAAATGTATAATATCTCTTTATTAAGAGCATAATAATAGAAACTCGCACTTCAGTGCAAACGTGTCGGAAAAAACTAGTAATTTTAAATAGTTAAATATTTTTTATTATTTCTGCAATGATCGTTAATGATTTATTATATTTTTTTAATTACTAAGCATATAGAAATCATATTTTTATTATATTGGGCAATATACAGATCTACAGTAAGAAACAAAAAAATGCATGTGCCTGTAAGTTAACATAACAATGAGAGAGCTAAAGAAAAAAAGGAATAATATCCCACTGGTGCCTGCAGAACAGATCCGATACTTAGGGTTGCATCTTGACAAACGATTAACTTGGAATCCTCATACTAGACTGAAAAGACAAGAAACAGCTCACCGTTTCAGGCTACTTCATCATTTACTAGACAAACGCACTAAGCTCTCAATTAATTACAAAAGACTCATATACATGACAATCATTAGACTTATCTGGACTTACGGGATTGAGCTTTGGGGCTCCACTAAGCCATCGAATTCATATTGTGTCCAATCCTTACAATCCAAAATTCTCCGTAAAATCATCGATGCTCCTTACTTTGTAACGAACTAAGTAATCCATAATGACCTTAATGTCCCTATTGTTGCTGATTTGGCCCGAACCCGATATCAATCTTTTCATGACAAACTTTATTTCCACTCAAACCCACTAGTTTCAAACCTTGCAACCTCTCCAATTCATGATAATCCTCCAAGACGTCTGAAGAGAAGATGGCCTCGTGACCTTCTAAGTGGAACTTATTATTTGAGTACTGCCACTGGGTAGTTTCTCTACTTGCCTTTCATGCTAATATGTACCAATCAGTATATTTACTTGTTGTATTATTTTAATACAGTTGTAAATTTTATTATATAAATTTCTTTTTTTTTTTAAATGTACATCTGGATATGTTTTCAAAAAGGAAGAATTTAGTCTAAAAATAATATTTATTTAGATACATATTGAAAAGGTATTTTCAGTTTTGTTTGACCAAGCAGGAAGATAGGTAAGTCATGGAGAGTTGCTATGCTGAAAGCTCTGATCAACTCTGGCTGTGCCAGATAAACTATTTTATCTGTTAAGAGGCATGGATGGACCATGTGGGGTTCATCCAGTCTCTATAAAGTACTTACTTCCGTGACACCACAACCCGTGATAGGTCTTGGCCTCCTCAATAATCTTCCGCGATTGGGATCTGTCTCATGCAGCCGTTCTTCAGTCAACACTGATCCCAAGGAGGTTGCCACCCCATCCATCCAACGTAGACTCACCTCGTGCGATGCACAACTTCAACGAAGACTTTTTTCGTACAGTCTCTATCAGATACTGGACCCACGGCTATTCATGTGTTGTAGTGGTACAGTTTTATTTCTTATATTTCTAAGTAGGTGGGATCTTATTTAAAGAATTTTAAACAAAGTACCGATTTGTTAATTACTGTCAACAATATTGTATTCTGAAAAAGATCATTCGGGATTTCGTTTAACATTTTTCATCATCACTACAGCCAAGGCACCCTCTATTTGCCCTGAAGATGGCCTACACCGTAGGCCGAAACGTTGGAACATTTAATAATATTTAAAAGTTCTACTTATTTTTGTGATACCATTGACTGCACCACCTGACCAATTCAATCCATCATGATAATTTCTCTACTTTGGTAGGTAAAAATACATGTTGTTTCAGGATTAAGCCAAACCGAAAATTTGAACTAAGAGCTTCAAAAAATTTTTAAAAAATTCCTATGGAAGTATTACCGCAAACGTTTTGTTAAGGATATATTCGAACCTAAAGATTTTCTTTGTTATAAATTATTTAAGCTTAGTAAATAAATGAAGCTTATTTTATTTCCCCCAACTACTTTATTCATTAAATGTAAACATTAACATTCATATTAATGGTCAAAGTGAAGAATAATAATTGAATCTTGTGAAAAATAATGCCGTTCTGCCACTGCTGCTGTTGAAGAAAGATGCCGAGCCTGTCTTAATCTTCAAGGAAATCACTTTGAACAACGTTAGTTTATATGTATATATATATACATCATATATATGTATTCCTAGATTCATTTATACATACAGGATAATAGAATGAAGGCCAGTTGTGGAACCCCTAACCGCCAATTTTTTCCCAACCCTCCAAACTCGGCGACAAGGCCACTGACATGACTTAAAGCAACAGACCAATTCTTTTATCATTTAAATCAGGTCCTCTTTTGTTGCTTTTATGGATCTCATTCAGCTCTGGTGGAAAACAACAACAGTTTGTTTGTTGTCCAGAAACAAAAAGTATTCAATCTGTTAGTAAACAACAGAAGAAAACTGAACATTTTTTTTTTTTTAGAACTGTAAGAAACTAAGTAAAATGAAAACAGCACATAAAGGGCTGGGTTTCAGTACATAGTAGAGACTGTTCTGCTTCTTGGACAACGGTTGTTCAGGGAGGTTATTTGTCCTAGATCACGCTAATCTGTCAGTTTTTCCCTACCTATTTTATAGAGACTGATTGATCGCCAGAAGAGTCCTAGTCACATAATTTTGTATCTCTGGTTACAAACAGATTAAATAAAGGTCTCCCAGCGAGCCATGCAAACCGCTACCACTGAACCACTCCGCTCCCTAGTAAAATCCGACAGAAATTATTAACAACTTTTATAATTCGGTTGCATCACACAAAATCCATATAAAACTCATATTTTAATAGTATTTTTTTTTTTTATCAAGATTGGATAGTGATTTTCCATGTAGTTGTTCAAGGAAATTGCATAAAATTACGAGTAGAAATAAAACTTGAAATGGTACTTATTTGAAGGACTTAATGGATTTTTATTTTAAATTATTCTTTTCTCGTAAAAAATTCAATTATATATTGGGCCAAACTCCTGAGTGTTGTCACCTTATCGATTCGTAAAGTTCCTAAAAGCTGGAGAGAATTCTAGCAGATTTGGTGATATCTCACTACTAATAATTTAACTGCGAAATACTTAATCATTAGAATTATAAACTTATTAGGTTTAGGTTTGATATTATTTAAAATCATTGTTGCTGTTGACTTCCATTCGTAATAATAAAAATACCAATTATTATGGATTTTAAATTTGTATAGAAACTAAATAGTTGGTTTTATTGATTAGCAGCAGTGTTTCGGAATTGAACTATTTTATTTTTTTTAATTTATGGAAATCCACAACTATATTACAATGATATATCAAGCAACTATTTATTATTTATCATGGCATCGCATAAAGTCAAGCAGAGAAATTACTCACTAATAATATTCAAATACCGAATTCAAATTGCAAGGTCACGAGGTCATCTTCGTTTGAGACGCCTGAATACCTAGTTTTGAAACTAGTCGGTTCGAGTGAGAATAAAGTCTGTAACGAAAGTATTGGTATTCGGTTCGGGCTAAATTAGCAACTAATTGGACATTAAAGTCATTAAGGATGTAACAAAGTAAGGAAAACTCAAGATTTTAAGAAGGATTTTGGATTTTAAGGATTGGATACTAGAGAAATTCGGTGACTTAGTGGAGCCCCAAAGCTCTACTCCTTAAGTCCAAATAGGTCTTATAATAGTTATGTGAGTATTTTGTAATTAATTGGGATCTTAAAGCCTTTGCCTAGTTCGTGTTGAAGTAGTCTGAAACTGCGTACTATTATTAGACAAGTTTAACACATTTATTAAAATGTATTAACAAGGTTATTAAAATATTCCAATTTACTATTATGAAAAAAAATATTAGATATAGTTGATAAACCGGAAGTGTACTTAACTCGAACCTCTAAATTCCTTTTTACCGGAAGTTATAAGAAGTATTTTAAAACTTATCTATCCTGTATTTTTCTTCAGTATTCGTACCAATTATATTTTTGCAATATTTTTTAAGGTTTTTGTGTATTAGCCGGCCTGAAAGGAATGTTTTCCGCCATTGTTTATAACCTTAACACTGATAATTCAGATAGTGATAACACCTACCTTCTATATCATATTAATAGATATTGAAACTTACAAAATGTAATAATAAAATTCCGATTCTAGACCCGCTTATCCACGTTCTTCTTAATATATAAATGTTTCCCTACACTTCCGACGAACAAATCTCCATTTCTACCCTTATCAAAATTCATTTGTTGACTTTTTTCACATTATTTCTTCTTTGGAATTATTCCGAATTTCTTTATGTATTTCACAGCTTCTTCTTTTTAAGAAGGCTATTGTATTATTTTGTTCATTTTAAAGAGGCAATAACAAAAGAAATAAAACAAAAACAATGCAGAAAACAATTTAATAACACACAAATAACTCAAATGAGACGACTGATTAGAAGAGGTTACATGAGATAAGGAGGTAGGTTTTGTGCAGATGGGCTATTTATTACACAAGTACCGTCTTTGACAATTAATAATAATTTAGTAGTATTTGGTGCGACACAGTTAGATTTTACTTTTATTCACAATCATCTTAAGTCAACATCAGGTATTTTAAAGACGCGAAAGGCTAATTTAGTTATAATCGATCGATGTTCCAATTCAGTTATATCGACTTCGCTCCAATCCAAAAACTTTTCTAGCCATTTTCTCAATCCTCCGATGACCTGCCATAAAGAGAGAGGAAGATCCCGGCTGGCAGAACTAATTCCATCCTCTTTAAAGCATTATCCTCCCACGCGGCGTTTCTACCACCTCCACGTTAAGGAAGGTCATCAGCCTTATAGCAGATTACTTTTCGAGAAATATATCGATCATTTGTGACAATCGATTAAGAAGGCTCTGGCACGTACAGCTGGGTTTATTTAGGCACCACTGACAATCTCGTCATCGCTATTTTCGAGCGCATTAAAAATATCGTTTAGTGCCTCTCTATTACGAAATTTAAATCGCGTTGTTTATTCGCAAGAAGGCATGTATTATTATCCAGTGCGTAGCATTCAAAATTTTTGCCTGCAAAACCTCTCAACAATGGATACTTCGTTATAGCGGACAGCATCATTGGAGTATGTTATTGGACAATAATTTCCTTTAAGATATGTTTATAAATATAAATCATGGTTATTTTTCCGAAAGGTGTCTCTTCGAATTGAGTCACTACAAGTTATAACTTTTCATTCGACTTTCTTTTAATATTTTCCAAAAATACAATCATGAGCTTTAGTATGGAAAAGATAATTTAATTATGAGAAATGTGAGTACTTTGTTAATCATTTTATCTATAAAGTTTCAACAAACGTATATCATCTATACTTGGAAATGTTAGTTGAAAAATGTATTTCTTGTTGAAATATTACCGAAATATCTTCATTATCCACAATTAAATTCTCTTTTCCATAATAATGCTCACGACCACTTGTATTTTTGGAAAATATTAAAAATGAAACGAATAAACAGGTAAAACTTGTAACTCAACTCGAAGCGACAATCTGCGGAACTTGTACCAAATAAATCAAATAAATACATTAGGCTTACTACCTAAATTATACATAACTACACAGTGTTGCCGATCAGCTAACTAATCGATTAACTATGACAAAGAGGTATGATAATCCCTTAAGACTCACTGAAGAAGATTATTAATGAGTGATTGTAGGAGCCATTGTGACTGGTTAAGGAGGCCATTGATATTGTGATCCGTCTGCTTTGCAGAATACGGAAACCGATTCGCTAAACAAGGAGGTAGGAGGCAAGGAGACCACGAGAGTACGTGCAAGGTCGAAGGAAAAACAAACACTTCGGAAGGCTCTTCAATAATTCATCAGCCTCTTCACGGATAGAAAACTTAAAATATTCAAACTGGCGGGTTATGTTTCGGCTATGCTAAATAGGAAGCTGAGGTCCGAGTCCTAGGCGGGTCGCGGAGATTCGTTCTGCTCTGGGAGGTCTAACGTGTTAAAGGTTCCTGGAAGAATATTTAGTACTCTCAAGAATACATGGAATAGCAAAAAAAAAAAAACTGAGATGAGGGGTTCCGGGTTCTGTACCTAATAGTGACTCTATTGTTACTAAGCCAAAAGTTATGGCTGGAGGTGATTTGGCGAGACCTTTCCCCCAATTCACTATATAAAGGCTGGGTGTGGCTCAGCAGGGTCTGCAGATCACACCCTGGGTCGTCACACCCTTGGATGTTTAAAAAATAAATAATACAGACAAACAAACAAAAATGTTTTGAAAACTTTTTTAACTTTAATAGTCGATCTTTATAGATTTTTATGTGCTGAATCTAAATCTGGCCTTAGTTTTTTTTTTGTATCACCCATAGTTTACCAGTTTGTTGCTCACTCTTCCTGTACATATAAATGCTGGTCCCAACTGCCAACAATTTCTTTTCTTTTAGTCTAAGCCCTAGCAATTCAGTTTTTTCTGTCGTTAAGCCAAGATCCCTTACTAAGTCGTTAGCTCGATTTGAGTTAACAGTTTGGGCTCTACATTTTCTGTAAATCATAGGAATTCTTCATCATCTTGTTCATCTAACTCCGATTGTACATCAGAAAATACTTCCGTTGGAATAGAATTTAAATCATCTGGTGGTGCAGGGACCGGTTAATCTACACCGTGTCCTATTGGTCGGATGGCGGAATGAAGGTTAGGGTAGCTTATTACCTTCTTGTTTTTTGAGTTATGTCCAGTAATATCGACACTACAAAAGTAGCAATCATCGGAATGATTTCTTGGCTCCCTCCATGCCATAGGAACAGCAAATTTAAAGGTTTTTTCTCCTTTTTCGACCATTTTATTATATCTCCGATAGATACATAACATGCCTTATGCGGGACCCAAGATTTATCCTGATCACCAAATTTAGTTCCTTCTTTCTTTGGTGTTTTTTAAACACAAACTCACCACAAATATAACAAAAACTGTCAGCAGAGTTTTTAAAACCGCGATTAGACATTGTACTGAGCACGTGTACAGGAAACGTGAAAGTGAAGTTAGGTGAAGAAATTGTGGGTGTTTCAGCTTTTTTAATATCATATTTGGATTCAGCACCCTAAAAATATAAGAAGGTATTTTCAGTACAAAAGTTTTTTCATCGTTGGCCTGTGTAATTAATCTTCCACAGCTCTGGATTCTTGCTGAGTAGCCCCGTTCCTTGATTCGGTCTATGTAAATGGTGTGTCTATAATGTTTTCTAATTCTGAAGTCTTGATTTTCTTTCTTCCCATCTCAGCTAATGTGCCTTACTACATAGAAATTGAAAAATAAAAAACCAAACCAAATATTTCTTTATGTACGAATTTATTATCTTGCTCGTTAGATAATTGCACGGGATTAGGCAAGCAGCGTCTTCGGTGAAACCCATCGATATTCCAACCCATTTACACAAAACCTCGACAAATTATATACCTAAACCTTCCTGGTGAATCACTCAATCCATTGGTGAAAACCGCATGAAAATCCGTGCAGAAGTTTTTTATTTTACCGCGAACAAACGCGGCCGAGGACTTTGTTTTATAATATGTATAGATTATAAATGACTGTGTGTCTTCTTCTGCGTAGCTTTTATTAAGAGTGCCTATTGCCTATTTTGTATTATTAGTACATATCAATAATAAGATTTTATCATTTTTTAAAGCATCTTCTTTTACTATTTTTGCTAATACTGACAAGAAGAATAAATTGAAAATAATTTTATTCTCTTGACCTTAACCCTAAACAAAAAACGACTCACCCTTACAACTGGTACAAGGTCCGCTGCGAACAAATGCGAAACGATTCACAAATCCACAAACGCCTTCTCGTGAGAATTATTGTTTAGTTTCGTTTGCCTTCTACAGCTCTTGTAGCACTCTGTAGAAAGATTTACGATTGGAATATGGCGGAAGAAATTTATTGGCTGAACTGGAGAATGGCGAAATGCTGTTTACCTTAATCTGGATTCGCTAAGGTACGTCAAGTGCACATGTGTGTTAAAACACGTCGCTTTTCATTTGGATCAAAGGAGGAAAAGTATATCCTTCAGGAGATAATAAAATATTTTTTAAATTGAAAACATATTCTCGAAAAAAAATTTAAATATTAATCTTTAGCACTGTTGTTTTTTAATGACTGTTTTCAGATATGAAAACAGAAAGAAAAATTGTACGAATTTTGATCACAAAAAATTGCACAATGTATTATTATTCATGTTTAAATCAATCAATTATGTATTAAAAATGACATGTTTATAAAGAAATTTGAATTCAATTTCTTCAAATACATAATTTGTATATATTTTTTTTTTCCATTACAAAAAGAAATAAAACTTTTTTAAAGGTAAGTAAACTAGTACTAATAATCGAGGGAACGGAATCGAGAAGTAAAAAATAAATTGTTTAATCGATTAACAATCGATAAATTTTTGATAATTAGCTTTTAATCGCTATAAACAGCTAATTATCAACTCTGTGGGATCTGCAGACGCTCCTGGGTTTAATATATCTTAGCAAATATAAATAATATATTTTCTTTATGATCAATTTTAATTTGTTTTCTATATTTGTAATAAATTGGGGGTCTGTTTCTGAAAACACATGCAGATTACTTATTCGGTAATTATGATTAGTTATATGAAATAACTTCCTATGTTTGAGCTGACTTCTTGAATTAAAGCTGCAATACCATCTGGGTCAACAATACATTCTGATTGCTGGTAGGCCTACAAGGGAATAAAGCAAATTGAAGGCATGAGGTATAATCATTACGTTGTTAACCATTAAAAAAATTTCGTTAACTTAAACTCAGGTGCTCATTCCCAGAGAGTGAAATCAGTCTGGGCTACAGTCAAACGAAGAAACAAAAAAAGAATGTGGAACGATTGCAATTGTTTTGTTTTGTGGTTATTTATAAATATACACATGTTTTGTTAAGGGTGTTTTATTTAATAGCATAAATAAATAATATATAAAAAATAATCTGCACGTTTTTTCCAAAACAGACCCTATATTGGTATTATATTACTTGTTATATACCTTATCCCCGAAATAGAAACTTTGTTCTCTCATCCCCATAGGTCTATTCGCGATATTAAAGGATTTATTCATCCCCAGGGTTCACCTGCCCTCTATAAAGTGTGGCTGACAAAGAATTAAAAGTTTTCCATTGGCTTAAGACTAATAAACATTAATAATAATTTTTTAATCTCTAAACGAACATTCAAAAATTTGTTAGAAATTAAATGATAACCGGTTACAAAACAAGACTTGAGAATTTGAAAACATCATATCTTTCTGGATCCGTTCCAGGGTAGAGTTAGTATTTTTAGAAATAACGGCTCCGACTAAAAGGTTACATTAATAACTAGAAATATTAGATGAAAAAGTGTGGGCTTTTTAACTTTAACAGTTCGGTTATAAAGAAGGCTTCCTTTTCCGTAGTGGCAGCGGAATTTATCTCCTAATGGAATGCTGACGATAGATCAATAGAAAAATATCGATAAAAATATTCGACTCTGTTGTGAAACCTAAAAGCACTTCCAAAACGTGTTTCAATTCATTCAAAAAATAAATAGTGTTGAAGCAAAATAAACAATCTGAAGTTTTCCTAATCGTTATTAAGCAACAATACTGCCTTCTTGTAGATATTATTTTTAATTAATTAATTTACCTTTTAAAAGTCCCCCTTATTTATATGAAGATTATATACTTTATGATACAATTAATCGGAAAAGCTCGGTTGTGGCCTTAAAAGAATTGAGATGGAAAAATAATTCATCAAGAATTTTTCATTTATAATACCCTGTAATGCTAGAATGCATGATGAGTATTAGGGTTTTTTTGTTTTGTTTAAAGTTGCTTAGGCTGCAATTTGCAATTGGGCGATACTAAATTGGGATTACTATTTTGTTCATCCTCCTAAAGGACGGCTAAACCAAGATTTTTTTTTGCTGCTTTACCGCGATATTGGGCATAGTAAATTCTTAGCCAATTGGGGCGCTTAACTGAGGAAAAAAAAACCTGGGAGTTAAGCTTGTATCAAACACTGTATCCTTCAAAGATTCTGTGTTGATTATAATCGTATATGTTTTTTTTAAATTTAAACTTAAATATTTACACATATATTATGGGAAAAGGTGAAACAAGACCAAAATATACATTCAAACTGACACTAATTTGCCAGCCCATGATGGCCAGTTGGAGATCAGTCAAAAAGTTAAAACTCACAATTGATTTAAGCATCTTCTTACTACAGTATACAACATTAGAATGCAATGTTATACAGAACTAGAATCACAAGCAATATTTTATTAAAAAGAGAAAAGGATTGTTTAAATGACCTGAAAAACGATATTTATTTTATTTATAATATAATAAAACTCGTGAAGGGTCTGGGGTTCATTACATGACAGAGAGTGTACTATTTCTTGGATTATGGTTGTGCATGGAGGTGGCGCTCAGCTGCCAGATTTCTCCCACTTATAAACTTTTCTGATTGTTATTCGAATATTAGTTAATATTTCCTTTCTTTTTTTTGAATAAATATAGTTAGATATAGTTTAAATATTGAGGAGAAGACGGTCCGTGTGGAGGTCAAAAATAAATTATCAAATAATTAGCAACAATTTATTTTAAACCAAAGTTTCGATCCACGTTGAAAAATTGAAATAAAAACAAACAATTATATAAATATGAAATAATTGGAATAAATATACACACCCGGAGTTATTCGCTTTAGATTCTTAACCCCTAACATCTTTTTCGCATCTCTTGTACATTTAGTAATATATCAACCTTGTTAGTTACAATTCCTTTGTACACCTAAGAAGGGCATCCGACTTCTCGAATGTATTCTTTTCCCTATGATATCAGCAACACATAGTATACTGTAGACTTCTTCTGATCAAAGAAATAAGTGATGTGTATTGATATTGAATAGTTTACAATCGCCTCCCACAAGCCTCTTTGGCGTGAGAACATGAACTCTCCGCCTTTGTCATTCCTCCCACAGAACTCGGAGAGCTACAAAACATTTATGAACGGAAGCATAATATGGTTTTGCAACAGTATGCAACGAGAGTCGAGGCGGTTCTACGTGCGAAGGGTTGAGTAAGATAAAGCACGTATTGATAACCCGTCTTTGTTGAGTGTTTTTTATCACTCACCTTACGATGTTGTCTACTCAGATTTAAAAAAAAACATATTTGTTTGTACATTTATCCGAAAGAACACTCGAGAATTAATATAGTAAATTCCTTAGAGTGTTATCTCAGAAAACGGGTTCGTAATTTTTGTTTGGAGTATCCTTTATTTTGTCTGACATAAAGGTATTTTTGGAAATCAAAAATTTTTTAAAATTTTAAAATGACAGTCATAAAGACTTTCAGAAGAAAGTGAAAACTTGAGGCAATGAAATAGCTCTGTTCTTTTTTGAATTTCTAAATCAATTATAGAATTTACATGCATTGATACAGCGAACAATAATTATATTCATTTTCAAGTAGTTTATTTATTATAGGGAGCGGAGTGGCTCAGTGGTAGAGTACTGAGTTACCATGCCGGAAATCCTGGTTCAATTCCCGCTGCAGGCCATGATTTTTATTTAGTCTGTTTGCAGCGGGAGGTGGATCATATAGGATCTAGGACCCTCCTGGGGCCCACCCAGCCTCTATAAAATATTATAAAAATAGGGTACCCAAAATAAGGGGGAAAAATCTGGCGGTCGAGCGTGACCTAGGACAAGTCACCTCCTTGCAGAACCGTTGTCCATGAAACAGTACAGTCTCTACCATGTACTGAACCCCAGACCCTTCATGGGTTGTAGTGGTACAGGTTTTTTTTTTTTTATTTATTAATCGAAACAAATGATGGGCTGCACAAGCTCAATACAAAATATTAATAATTTAATTGAAATAATAATTAGTATATATTGAGACAAATACTTTTTATTTGTATTTTCATTTTTAACATTATTATCATCGTTAAGCTCAACAACACTTTGATCACTTTTAATTTCTATCATTTCATAAAACAAGACAATAAACTATTAAAAATAAAATATTTTAGGGGAAACGAAAAGTTTAACCAGTTATTGGTATCAATGTTATTATTAGTATCAATCTCACAACTATTCAACGATTTTTATCAATCGATTTCTATCCTTTAAACGAAAGTTGATTAAAAAAAAAAATTGTATAACTGATGCACGTGCCGCTAGGTGTCACCAGTCTCGAGCATGTTGCTGACACGAACCCACTAATTTATGTTTGTCATTTAAAAAAATTTAATCCCGGAATAAAGTTACTTTTCTATTCTGTCCTATAATGAAAGACCAACGATTTTAATTGTTCCTTCTATGTTTAACGGTTTGATGACACCTTCTGTGGCCTGATCTGATCGCAGATCATTAAGTATCTTTCAATGTGAATGTGTGCACATTGTATTCTATCATATGCATACTATCATCACATAGGGCACTGTATAGACGGAACGAAAGAGTGTCTTCCTATCACTCTTGACGAAGCGACAGGACCAAAATGGACGTCAGATAACAATCTGTTCAGCCTCTAATATGAAAGAGGTCATTGAGAATATCATTCCATTGGTTGAAAGTGTACTTCATACGTTGTAGTGGTACAATTTTTTTTTAATTTGAAATAGTGGGTACAAGGGAGAAAAATCTGGCTGTTGACCTTGATCTAGGACAAATCACCTCCCTGCACAACCGTTCTCCGTGACAGTACAGTCTCTACAATGTACTGAACCCCATACCCGTTCAAGGGTGGTAGGTGTATGAAATAGTATATGTATTAAACGCCGAATTTTCAAGATTACCTTCTTAGAACATTTGGCCCTGTACCAAAACAATCCGTAATAGTTTTGGGTGCATTACACGGTAGAGACTGTACTTTTTCAAGGACAACAGTTGTGTCGGTAGGTAATTTTCCTGAGATCGCGCTCAGCTACTATTTGTCCTCCCAATCAAGGGTATCTACATGATAGAAGTTGGGTGAGCCCCAGAATGGTTAGTAGATCCCAACGGGGTTCATCCATGGCTGTGAACAGATTAAATAATTTATATGCCTCTGTTTGATTTAATCCGCCAATAGAGCATTCTGCATAATAACTCTGCGCTCTACCCACCAGGGAACCGCACTATCTACCTCTTAGAATTAATTTTCATTTTGAAAATTTTAAATAATTACATCAAGGATTCGGTTGAGATAATTTATGTCTGTAAAGAGATTAATACTTTTGTTTATGACAATATTGCATCTAGAGATTCATTATTTATCAATCATTAGTGGAAAAATAGAAGTATAAAACTCTTACACAGAAGTAAATAAAATTTTGATGGAGGCGTCTGGCACAATATTGCCTCGGGCGTTAAAAACCCACGCTACGGCCATGAACAACCAAAAAATTGTTCTCTCAGTTTTACTTTAGGTTAGATTAGATTGCAAAAATGTTGAATTGTATATCCTCAACCCTCCTTACTTTGTTACGAACAAAATCATCTATAATGACCTTAATTTCCCATTTGTTGCCAAACTACTAGTTACAAACCAAGTTAACTCTTCGATTCCCGACGATCCCCCAGGGCATCTGAAAATAATACGGCCTCATGACATTATTATATATATACATTCAGCATTATTATATATATATCAACTTGCTACAGGATTGCTTCTACTATGTTGTCCCAATATAATCTCCTATAACCCGAATACCCTCTCTCTCTATTATTCACCGAATCCTTCCATTGTCCGTGAAACAGGAAGGGAACTCCTAGAGGCGCCAGGATGAGGAGATGTGGAAGCTGATTCGGCTGTTTGTATATTCATCGGACCACCGAGCTCTCTCCATTAAGTTTCTTCACGTATAGGCTTCTACAAAATAGGAACTGTTTTCCTATAGTTTCGACTCAATGGTCTAGTCGATACAATGTATGAATCGATAGTGAATATTCCATCGATGCATATATTTTTTCATCTTCAGTTGTATCAATTATTTATTTTATTCAGTACTAGCCAACTAAGGATTACGCTAAAGTAACTACTTCAGATCAAATTTGGTCTAGTAGATCAGGAGTTAATAAATTGTCCTCGATTACGCCGTCCTTCGGAGGAGACGTAAAACGGTGGTCCAGTTTTTCTGAGTGATCCTGTCGCTTCGTCATGAGTGATAGGAAGACAATCTTTCGTTCCGTCTAAACAGTGCCCTACATGATGATAGTATACATATGATAGAATACAATGTGCACACATTCACATTGAAAGATACTTATTGATCTGCGATCAGATCAGGTCACAGATGGTGGCATCAACCCGTTATACCTAGAAGGAACAAATAAAATCGTTGGTCTTTCATTATAGAACAGAATAAAAAAGTAACTTTATATCGTGATTAAATATTTTTAAAATAACAAAAATAAACAGTGGCTTCGTGTCAGCATCATGCTCAGGACTGGCGACACCTATCAACCCGTTATGAGTTAAACCTTTTCTTTTTATCAACTTTCGTTTAAAGGATAGTAATCAATTGATAAAAATTATAACTTTGATATCAATAACTGGTTAAGCTTTTCGTTTGTTAAACTGACGTTGTTCTGCCTTATTTCCCTAAAACGAAGGGCTTTCAAGTTTTCTCCAAACATTACAATGGCAACTTCATCGATTGTTGGTGCATTAAAACATCTCGCATGTTCTCCTACAGAAGTTTTACCAGCTCTGATTACAACTTTATGATGAGGTATTCATCAGGTACTCGTTAACAAACTATATCCTAATTATATACCTGGATAAGAAAAATTTAGAACTCCCTCAGTAGCAACCCCGGATAAACCAAAGTGACTTTAAATGCTTATCCTTCTCCTCAATGTTCCTCCAGAAATAATTGGTTTGATAAAATTCTTGACAGCAGCTTTAAATATGAGGACATCTCTGTTGTATATGGTATTTTAATCAACATGCATTTCTTCCAAGTCCCCACCCGCCCATTAGTCTGTTTATTTATTTTTTGTTAATCTTCTTTAATAGTCAATTTTGATTCATTCTCTCAAGATGGCCATATAATGTAACATGTCTCTTTTTTTTATATCGTGTGTAATTACAGAGAAAATTTTATTAAGTTCTTTGTTTGGCCTCAGAACCCAGTCTCCATCCCTATTCTTCGTTGGGTCTAGTATACTATATATGTTACTAACAAAAAAAGGATGTTCCACTACAAAACCCATAAAAGGTCTTAGGATAAGTACTCGATAAGGCCTAGACAGTTTCTATGTTAAAGGTTGTGCACGTAGTATCGCTCTACCGTCAGGTTTTTACTATTTAAAGTATATTCCACTTTAACGAGGCTGGCTGAGCCCTCCAAAAATTAAAATTTTTAACATCACCATAAAAACTATACTTATTTTATAGAAAAATATCTCAATATTAAAAATAAATTTTATAACCACACCAGCTTTGCTAGGGTAATAAGCATGTTATGCTTACGTAATCTGTCTTTGTAATGTATTTTTTTAAACACGTACCGGCCAATAAGGACCACGTATATATCATTGGGAGTCTTGATTTTCTTTCTTCCAATCTCAGCTAATGTACTTTTTTATATAGAAATTATAAAAATAAATACAAAACCAAATATTTCTTTATATACGAATTTATTATCTTGCACGTTAGATAATTGCACGGGATTAGGCAAGAACCGTATTCGGTGTAACCCATCGATATTCCAACCCATTTACACAAAACCTCGACAAATTATATACCTAAACCTTCCTGGTGAATCACTCTATCTATTGATGAAAACCTCGTGAAAATCCGTATAGTAGTTATTGAGTTTACCGCGAACGAAGGCGGCCGAGGACTTTATTTTATAATATGTATAGATGTTATATAGTTAGAAATTATTTAAAAAATTTCATTGGATAGCAATAATCATATTAGTGATGGATTTGGTTCAATGAATCGGATACTGAAAAGTATCTGATACAATCGAATCAGTGGATCATTTGAAACTTAAGTGAGGAATGGTAACAATCTGATAAAAAAGTTGATAACTGTCCTTGTATCGAAAATATATATTAGAGTCGCCATTAACATGTACTGAACCAAATACAATGTAAAGGCTGGGTGAGCCTAGGCAGGTTCTTAAACACCACCTAGGGTCGATCCACACCTGATAAAGAATAATAATAATTAAGTAATTTACCTGCCACTGGCGGTTTCGAACTCGTGACCTTTAGATTATTATTGTGTGGCCTTACACACTCACTAACCCACTCCTCAGTAACATGTTGAAGCTGGAGATAATTGAATATGCAAAACGTGAGAACCAACAATTAAGATTCCTTAACTCGATACTTTAAATGATCGATACATCTATTTCAGGAATTGTTATTCTCTTTATATTGTTTTAATACCCCTGGGTAGAAGAAGCATTTATATTTATCTATTGTTTACATATTTATATTGTAGTGTTAACATTTTTTAAATTAACGGATTTTAGAAACAAAAAAAATTAGGTTCGAATCTCGGCCAGGACAAATATTTTCTCTTCAAAATAAAAATATTTACAAAATTAAAATAATTAATAAAAAAATATAAATAATATAATGACGTAAGTCAACAAGATTCTAATTAAAGTAATGTCTATTGAACATTCTTACTCGTGTAAACTTCGCAAAATTGCGAGAACACGGGGATATGGGATCGGTGAAGAGAACGGATTTGTCCTGACTGAGAGGCGACCCCTGGTAGCTCAATTGGTAAGAGCACTGCCACGGAGAGGCAGACGACCCGGGTTCGAATCCCGCCAAGGCCAAATCTTTTCTCTTCAAAATAAAAATATTTAAAAATGGAATACATTGTTTAAAACCAGCAGTTCCATTTTCTTCCAATAATTATATTTCAGAACAGTTATTTCGTAATAAAGAATGCAGTGTAATAATATTCGAATTGGTTCGAATCCCGGCCAGGTCAAATCTTTTCTATTCATAATAAAAATATTTAAAAATTAACAATTAATAAAAAAATTGTTTAAAATAAAATGTAGTCTTTAATTTTGTTTAAAGAGATTCTGTAATGATTCTTTGTAATTTTCGCCATTGCAAAATAATGCGAGGGGTTGTTTTTTGTTTTTTTTTTCCTTGAAAAATAGTTAACTTGATATTAAAAATCAGTTATAAGTTTCAAAATTAATTTACATCCGGTCATATTTTTTCTTTTCTTTTTTTTTACTGTGAACTATTAAATTTAAAGTGATTGGATCTATTATGTTTATACTTTATGTATGGATCTAACTAACATGATTATTTGTTTAGCGATTTATTTTTTAATAATAAAAAAAAAAAGCATTTTACTCTCAAAATTGGATTGACGCTGTGAGTAAGGGAGCCAAACACCTACAAACTGCTAATCAAAAAACAACAACTTGATTAGCCTCAAGGATAGTGCGATTTGTTATGGTAACTAATCTTTTTCTTAGGAATTCATCCTTAACCATGAAGTAGGAATACCCTTTTTAAATACTACGTAGCTCTATTTGTTCTAAAACAGAAATAATAACCGGTAAAATTTAAAAAGGTATTCAGCAATAAACCACTGTTTAAAAAATTGGAAGTAGCTGAGGGAGAGTAACTAACGGGACACAATTATGACATCAGCTTTTCTCACCTATCAGCTGAGAGCAATCCGAGCACATGATATTTATGGCTCAGATATCTAGTTTATTCAGCAAGTTTAGTTATTTGTAAATAAGGGCTGTTAACAAAGAAATATAGGTGAGGTATAGGAAAGGTGACAATTTTTTTTTTAATAATTCGAATTCGTTTATTTTTTTATTAAATATTAATTGTTACTATACTATTAAGGAACGTTTCCATGTGATCTTGGTGTGGGAAAAATAGAGGGGCATAACAGTTGTTAAGTTATTACGAATTTTCAAATATTTGCGGCTGACCGTTTTTGAAGACAAACGACGTACATACAGACATGGCGTGGTGAATATTCAAAATGGGCTAAAAATGATAGAATAAATGAGGCGTGGAGATGCAAAAGGCGATTATCCATATTTTATAACTTTTAATTTGTTTAATGTTTTTCACAAATTTAGCGTCTTCAATACGATGGTACATGGTTCACCATTCAAAAAATGTCAAACCCAATCTAATTTTTCTAAAAAAAATTGACTCAAATAAATAAACATTTCGTAATAACCTATATTATGCTTATGTTTGTGTTTCCTGGAAAATTTTCAAATTTGGATTTATCCCTTTTTGCATCTCAACGCCTCATATATAACAATTCTTATATTCGATTTATCCATTGTATATTTAATATGATAATATTAATTTATGAATAATGATAAATTCATTGTTGATGTAAATATTTAAAAATTCCAGCGACATTAGAGTGCATTATATCTATATGTTGTAGCAAGGTAGCTCAACGGTAGAGAGCTGAGATTCTATGCTGAAGATCCGGCTGTAACAGATAAATTATTTAATCTGTTAACAGCCTGTGGAATCTAAAGGCCCACCTCACTCAGACTCTATAAAATGGATACCCTTCATTAGGGGATTAACAAGGCGCTTTAGCGTGAGCTCAGACAAGTTGAACAACCATTGTCTAGGAACTAAAGTCTCTTCCATGTACTGAACCCAAGACATAGTGGTCATAGTGGCACAGTTCTCATAAGTTTAATTACCTTATACTCGTATTGAAGTACAATATGTATGAATGTTTGATCCCTGTTTTTAACGTTTATCTTTCCAATCGTATAATGCTCATCTATCTATAATTCCTATATAATTATAATATACTATATTATACATTATTATATACTATATTAGGTAAGTGGTTTAGTTCAGAGTGTCGAGGACTGAGTTGCTGCGTTGAAGGTCCCTGGTTCAAATCCAGTTGTGGTAGATGACTTATTTAATCTGCTAACAGCCATAGGTGGACCCTGTAAGATGTGAACTCCCTTCTGTGGCTCTCCCAGCCCTTATGAAGTCATCATCACTGGCACTACAACCCGGTAAGGGTCTTCGCCGCATCTAGACGACGCCTCCAATAATCTCTGCCTTGTCCAGGGTCTGCCAAGTTCTGGTGATGAGGAGCTTCTTTGCGTCGGCTTCGACCTCATCTGCACATCTCAGTCGTGGCCGTCCTCTCCTGCTCCTCCCATCCTCATACCCAAAGACCAGCCTCTTAACAGGTGTGTCCCCGTCCATTCTTGCAACATGCCCCGCCCATCGTAGCCTTGAGATCCTTATAAATTGTACCATATCCGATTCCCGGTAAATCCGGTACAACTCTGCATTTTGTCTCTGCCAGTACTGGACGCCATCTCTTACAGGTCCAAACATATTTCTCACCATTTTTCGCTCAAAAACCTGCAAGCTGATAGGATCTGTACGTGATAAAAGCCATGTATCTGAAGCGTATGTCATTACAGGTCTAATTAAAGATTTCTACAGAGATATCTTAGACTTTCTTGCCAGCAAATGACTTCTTAGTACTTTGGCTAAGCCAAAATAGCATCTGTTTGCTGTCGTTATTCGTCTCTGAACCTCCTGACTGGCCATATTGTCTGCACAAGCCCTTATGAAGTAGATAATTTTAATTGTAGTAAAAACATGTCGATTGAGCGTGTTCTTGGCCAAATTACCTCCATGCACAACCGTTGGCTTAAAAGCCCTTAATTTTTTTTATTTTATATTATTTTTAAAATATACAACATAAGGGAGCTGTGCATTCGTTGGCCTATAAAAAGTTTACTTACTTACAATGGGCGCTATGGTCCTTGTAGGACCTGGGCTTCTGCCACAACTCTACTCCACACCCCACGGTCCACCGCCAGGCTCTTCCAATTTCTGATCCCCATCACTCTCAAGTCCTCCTCCAAATCACCCATCCATCGGTTCCTGGGTCTCCCTCTCTTTCTTTTACCTCTTCGTGTACCACTCAGCATAAGTATCGGAGTGCCTTTTGCTGGGCGTAGAAACACCTCGTTCGGCTTCCACACTGTTATTCTCCGTCACTACTCCCCTTTTTTATATATCTTTTAAAATATACAACATAAGGGAGCTGTGCAATCGTTGGCACAGAAAAAGTATAGCCCCTATTCCCATGGACTAAACCCATTTCAATGTAAAACAGAATAGTTGGTATATTTATTTTAATCATGTTTATATCAATATGGCAACTACTATCCACACTATTAAATCCAAGAAGATATTTGGTAAGGACTGTGCTGTTTCTGAGCCAACGATTGTGTAAAGAAGTGAAAAGCCCGGGATCAATTAATCCCTAATTAAGAATACCCACGTTATAGAGACTGTGTAACCCTCAGGAGGATGTTCGAGACCTGTAGTGGTGCAGATTTTTTTCTCAACATATTTCTTTTTTTTTCTTCTTTCGTTTCACCTTCTTTTGAGTTCGATGAATTACTCATTTTCCTTCATAATTTATCAATCACCTCGCCTAAACTCAACTTGTCCAACTTTGTATAGTCTCTACCATGTACTAAACTCAAGAATCTTCACGTGCTGTAGTGGTACTGGAAAATGTCATACATAAACAATAAGTAATCACACAAATAACAGTGTAGTAGAAGACCGCATGACGTATTATTAAAAGTTAGCCACAACACAGCTACATCGGCACATCCACAAAGGCTGATACAGCGCCTGTGGTTTACAACACGACTTATCGTCTCTGTTCCATCTATAAGCCTTCTTATCTCGTTCCGTATTTAGAACAAGCTTCTTGTTATAGCGAAATAGCTGTGTAGAAATAGCAAGGAATTTTCTTGTTCTCTTGGGAAAAAATAAACTGAAAAATAAGATTAAAAAAAAACTTGTATAAAGAAGATAAAATTGTATGAAATAACAATTGAATAAAACTGGAATGGTTCCCATAGCAACATAAACTTCACTTGAATTGAAGTCTTTTCCTAGGAACCGAAAAGTAAACATGGCTACAATGTCAAATAACAATGTTTAATGTATTTTAGGCCAAGCTGATACAATTTTTTTTTTTAGAAAACTAAATTATCTTTCTAATTATTAGATATAGAATTTATTTGTGAGAGAACGGTTGACCTTTGTAAGAGACACTAAATATTCATATTATAATTATTTTTTTATTAAAACAAAACTGATGTTCTAAATTGATTCGATGCATCGATTATCAATAATTGATTGATAAAAAACTTAAGGTAACAGCTGTTCATTAAATATAAACAGTGTTGGCATCGAGTCAGATTTTTAATTTTAACGAATTGTGTTTTGATCACAAATCATCTTTTTCTTAATTAAACTTACCTAAACTGTATATATCCCAAGTATTGTGGGAAAATGATACGGAGTGCGGTCAAAGAATTGCTCACTAACAAGACAAATTTATTTATTTTGTCTAACGTATAAACTTAACTTTGATTATTTTACTCTATTATTATTATTACTATTGAATATATTATAACTTTCTTACTTAGCTTTACTTTATAATATTTCAAAAGAGGTTATTAGCGTTTGTATAGAACTGTTAAATTCAATAATTCGCTTTTTTAACGAAGTAACAATAAATTAATCAATAAAGCTAAATTTTGATTTTTGTACCAGAAAAACAGTTAACTTGACATTAAAATCAGCTTAAAATTGTGTTTCATATCGGCTACTATCTTTTTATACTTTATACTGCTAAATTTATAAATAAATAAAATAACTTAAAAACTCTACCACTACATCCGATGAAGGGTCTGGAGTGGAACTATTGTGCAGGGTGGTGATTTTGGGTCTGTTTCGGAAAACGCAGGCATATTATTTTTTATATATCTGTTATTTATGCTAATAGTCCAGGATCCATGGTCCATTTTTGCACTTGATTACTATCCAGCTGAATCTTCGTGAATAGCTTCGTTTCGATGAGACGCCCAACAATTTCCTGAGCGAAAATTCTCGATTGTGGTAGCTAACAGAGTCAGCAAGGATAAAATATGTCGATTTGATGATTCTCAAAATAATATTACTAACTGGTTTTTTTTGTTAAATCTCAAGATAATTATCTAAATTATTTGAAAAAATATTTGTCCTAAAAATGTATGGTTTGATCAAAGAGTCCCCTCCTTCCAATATGTATCGATAGCGAAGTCAAAGTTAGTGATCATTTTTGATGACCTCGTGATCAATACACGTTGGAAGGAGGGGACTCTTTGATCTAACCATACATTTTGTAGGGCAAAGATGTTTTCAAATAATTTAGATAATTATCTTGAGATTTAACAAAAAAAAACCCAGTTAGTGATAAATTTTTGAGAATCATCAAACCGACATATTTTATCCTTGCTACCTCTGTTAGCTATCACAATCAAGAATTTAAGCACAGGTAATTGTTGGGCGTCTCATCGAAACGAAGCTATTCACAAAGATTCAGCTTGATACTAATCAAGTGCAAAAATGGACCATGGATCCTAGACTATATTAAATAAAATACTCATAACAACACGTGTATATTTATAAATCACCTCAAAACAAAACAATTCCAATTAAATTGGTTTATAAAAATAAGCAATGCTTTCTAAAATCTTAGTAAACAAACATTCTTTCTCGTAGCTTCTCCTCCATATCAATTCGCATAAATATGAATCCAAAATATTTCTACTCGTTCCACTTTCTTTTTTGTTTCTTCGTTTGACTGAAGCCTAAAGTGATTCCACCCTCTGGGTAAGAGCACCTGTGTTTTAGTCAACGAAATTTTTTGAAAATTTTTAGCAACGTAATGTTTATACCTCATGCCTTTAATTTGCATTATTCCCTTATAGACCTTCCAGCAATCAGAATATATTGTTGTCCTAGGTCGTATTGCAACTTTAATGCAAGAAGCATTTCAGCTGTAGGACCGAATATAGGAAACACACCCTAGTTTCCCTGCAAACGTCTCCCAACTCCCATTGCTCCTGGTATATACTCCTATATATTCCCTAAAAGGCCCTCCAGCAATCAGAGTAAATTTTTGTCGTATTAGGATTTATAATTAGGTTACAGGTTAAATTTCTCAAACATATGGAGTTGTTTCACATAAGTAATCATAATTACCGAGTAAGTAATCTGCATATGCTTTCCTAAAAAGACCCGCGATTTGTCCTATATCACGCTTAACTGCAAGATTTTCCCCCTTATTTTGGGTACTCACTTTATAAAGGCTGGAGGAGTCCCTGAAGGGTCTGTAGATCCCATGGGGCTGTTAACAGATTAAATAATTATCTGCCACAGCCGGATTTGAACCCAACAGCACAACAACTCACCACTCTACACACTGATCTTCTCAGCTCCCCTTCAATATATCCATTGAAATAAGAAAATCAACATCTTTCGCGATTACGTTTTCCTTTACTCCGTACGAAGAATAATATGTGCTAAATGCAATTTACATTGATAACGTGTCAAGTGCATAGGTATATGCAACTTGCTAATCAAGTGTAAATTGGTTTGTAGTAATTTTGAATGCTTATAATCATCTTTAAAAGATTTTTTTTTAAATACGAATATTACAAAAACACTATTGCCAAAATTTAATTCTTTAAATATTTACTCATGAACTGAAATTTCCGGTATCTCAACATCTTATTTGCTTATCATAACAGCTGTGAGTTGCAAAAATTTACTCACTGAGAATCTCAGCGTACGTATACGGCGTAGTATCCTCTTAAGTAAGTAGCGTAATAAACCTCGCTTCTAAGAGTGCAGTTTTATTAATATGTATTTATATACGATGGGAGCGGTATGCCAATGCATTTTATAACGGACAAGAAAAAAATAAAATGAAATAAAAAATAAAACGTTGCATAATAATTCACATTTTATGACTGACTCTTTTGAGTGATTTATTAGCGCTTTTGATGGCCTGAGTTAAACTAAATAAAGATCGTGAAGGCGACTCCTTTGAGACAAATTGAACTCGAGTAATGGATAAAGTAGGCTTTGGCCGAAGGAAATTGCACTATTTTACAGCTTCCACTTCCTGCCCGTTCGAGGCCGACGATTATGTTGGTAACACTGGGTCGTTAAGTCCCCTTTATAAGGCTTAATCTTTTTTACTATCGATTGTCACTTGTTATTTCAATAATAACAATCGATAATTTTGCTACCTTAAACTACCATAATTTTCCTCCCGTGGCGAAAATTTTATTTTTGTGACAACTTTTTAATTATTTAATGTCACACTTTGCTTGATAATATTCCTGCATTTGTCGAACAACAGTTATTCTCTTTCATTACTTCGGCTTTGGTTCGAAGTTGATAAGAAAGTATGATTATTTTGGTAACACTGAGTTGTTAAGGGCGTATATAAGACCCCCCTGCCCCCTGAAATGTTTTGTTTCTAACTACGAAAAAGATCCTACCGAAACAAAAATGGTAATATAAAAGTTATTGTGGAATAAAGAAACCCACATACAATAAATACCTAAATACATAAACATGAACTCTGAAAACATTACAATCATCTTTTGGGGAGTCGTGTAATAAATATTTAACATTTTTACATTACCAGGCTCCCCCCAAAAAAATATTTTCTATATACCCCACTGTGTTAAGCCCTCTTTATAAGACCTAACCTCTATTACTACAGATTGTAGTTAGGCCAGCGGCCAGGTACCAAAAAAAGGACTTTAGGTCGCAATAAATTGAAGATAGCTGCATTTTTGATATGCTGTAAGGGCATGTCTGAGTTGTGTAAACCCAAGTTTGCAACCGAAAGAACCGATGGGAAAACTTTTGGTAACCATTTTCTTATCTCGTAAAAACCTTCCTTTTTAATACACATTATTTATAACAACAAATGAATACAATGACTTATCAACGATAGTTTGTGTTTCAATTGATAGTTTCAATTATTCTCAAAATAACTCTTGATTTTAGTATACTATACTTAGTATAACTTTTCACCCATGAGGTAGTTTTGCACAAAGGTAAACAAAGTTTTAGGCGAAAAAAATACCTATATAATTTATTTATAACTAGTGATATTTAATTTCACACATCATATGAAAAAAATTACTCTTTTTTTCAAACAACAGTTATTCTCTTTAATCGCTTTATCTTTGGGATATTATTTATTATTTCGTAAACTAGGACGTTTCGTAGTATTTAAACAAGCATGATTATGTTGGTAACATTGGGTCGTTAACCCCCCTTTATAAGGCTTAATCTTTGTCACTATCGATTGTTACCTTTTATTTCAATAATAGCAATCGATAATTTGACTGCCTACTCCTGAGGAAATAATGACTCTATTTTTTTCAAACAATAGTTATTCTCTTTTATTACATTAGCTTTGGAATATAAATTACTAGTTAATAAAATACTAAGTTTGGTAGTAGTTAAACTAGCATGATTATGTTGGAAATAATGGGTTATTAACCCCCCTTTATAAGATCTAACCTTCGTCACTATCCATTGTTACTTGCTAGCAAGGGCGGATTTAAGGCCCCCTGTGCCCCCCCAGACGGGTTTTTGTGTACTGTGGAGAATCCATTATAGTACATAGGCAAATCGCATGATCATAGTTGTTAAAATATATGAATAAAATAACAGAAAGAACATGAGTGAAACTATTGTTTTGATATTTTAATAAACCTTTGAAACCTTCCTATAAATACTACAATTTTATTTCTAATTTATTGTTGATTTTTTTGCCCATCTGCCCGTTGTGCCCCCTCAGAAAAAATCCTGGATCCGCCCTTGCCTGCTAATAAGATAATAGTGATAATTTTACAACAGTTAACCTACTAGAACTTTTCACACCTGAGATAGTTATGGGCAAAACTGTTAGATAATATATGAACTAGTAACTTTCGTACTGTATAAAGAGGTAGGACTATGTTGGTAGCAATGGCTCCTAAAGTCCCCTTTAGCAGTTTTCTGGAATTTTTTTAATACTTATTTAATTCATAATTTCAATGTACAAAACTAGCCTTCATTAGTATTAATCTTATTATTTTTATTTGTTTAGATGAGCAGTGGCCGACACATATAGAGCTAAATGATGTTTAACATGAGTGGACCAGGACTGCTAGGAGTGGCAGAGAGCGGCGCCACTCCTCGCACACCAGAGATCCTTAACTCTCTGATGTCTATGACCAACCCTTTCGACCGATTGAGAACAGCAGCTGTCTCGCCCCAGTCTGACGTGTCGAGTAGCCCACCCAGCGTTCAGACTACTTGCTCCCAGCTGATCAAGGAAGGTCTTAAACTGACCCTTCAGACCAAGCGGAAAGCTCATAGCAGCAGCAGCTGTGGGGGATCGCCCCTTCTCGGTCGAGACACTGCTGGAAGTCCGGACTCTCAGTGTGATAATTCGAATGAAGGGGTAAATTTTGAATTTTTTATTATTACAGTTAATATTCTTTATACCCATTTTTTAAATTTATTTTAAAGTTACTACTTAATTAACTTATTTATTAAGTCATCATCTGATGAACGGGGTCTTTACTAGAAAATGGATTGTTGCACTAGGTAGTTTTTCTCAATATATAAAAGACTTATGACAGAAAGAAGAGAAACTGCTCTCAGTTTTCAACTAATTTGATGCTTACTCGACCTGCTCTAAGCTTCCAATCAGTTATCATCATCACAATCTTTTCCTCTTCATCTGCTGTGCAGTGTGAGGATCATTATTATAGAGCCAGCATCAAGTCTCTCTTTCCTGAGCCAACTCTCTTCTCCGGTTCCAGTCCAATTCTCTTATCCGGAAAGCATCCCTTTTGCTGTCCTCTCAGGATATGCAAGGCCTTCCTCTGGGCCCTTGCTCTTCCATGCGGGTCTTGTCTCAGTTTCCATTAAATCTACAAGACTAGAATAAGGAACTTAGCTATAGAGCTATTCTAAACCATGAGATAATTCTTGTACCCAATCCTTACAATCCAAAATCCTTCAAATAAAATAAAATCATCCATAATGTTCCATATGTTCTATATTAGACGAACCAGATACTCAACTATCTTTCAATGATAAAAAAATTCTCATTGAAACACACTAGTTTCAAACTTTGTTTCCTCTTCAATTCTTGATAATTCTCGGAAGTGTCTAAGAAGAAGATGTACATGTTTTTTTTTCAAATCCGAAAATTCTGCAAACTTTAATTATAAATAAGTTTCTTTTCTTTATTGTTTTTATTTTTAACATTTAATATCTACGGTTTTTGGATTCCTTCGCTACTCTAAAAACAGCCGGCAAAGGTATACATTTTTTTCCATACACATTTTACTTTGGAGGGGCTGATAATTTCATGATTCTGAAAAATTTCCTTTTGGCCTGATTTAAAATCCTTTTCAAAGTGTGCGATTAATTTTTATTTCATATATAACTATTGATTTTAAATATAATTTTTAAAAGCTTATTCTGGGAGTGTCTAAAGACCCTCCCCCAATCAAACTGCCTGGGTACTTCCTAATATTATGGTAATTACAAATTGTGCTAATTATTATTCCTCTTCCCTATATTAAACATTCAAGAGATATTTTCCAATGATTTAATATTATTTGAGTTTAAATTATTTCAAATGGGTGTTTTTTTTAATGATTTTTAAATGATAAATATTTTTCAATTAATTGTCACACTATAATAATTAGTAATATATATTATTTCTGTATAATTATCATCATATAATCCTATCGCAGTTATAATCTTGGTAACCTCGTTATAGTTGACACCAGAAGATGAAGAACGACGACGTAGAAGAAGAGAAAGAAATAAGATAGCGGCAACTAAGTGTCGTCAGAAGAAAAGAGAAAGGACCACTAACCTTGTCTATGTGAGTTACTTTTAATTTTTTTAATAACGAATGAAATTTCCATTTTTTATTTTTACTATGCTTTAAAAAATTTATTTAATTAGTTTAACATTTCTAATGCCTAATACTTTTCAAATACATTCCCTCCTTTATTTATTTAATGTCATTTTTTTGACCCAGTGACTAATTAGGCAGAGTTATAGAGGAAGTCCTAAACTTTGCCTATCCACTTTTTATTTAGGATAGGGATCTATAATGAGTAACTGAGAGTTTTCATTTGTCTTTTTGAAACGTCTTTTTTTAATTTGATGATAGAAATCATACCAAGCTTGCCGTAGTAAAGAAGTAATAATTGGGATCATAGATAAAAACTTTTTAATGTACGAAAAAAACTCAATTGAGTTGTCAATTGTTCACTAATACAATGTGTTAAAATGAAACTGTTGACTCGATAAGAATACTATAATTTGACTAAATATGTTGAGTATCAGTTATACATTTCCTGTTAAAACTATACTAAAACAAATCGTGCTCACTTTGACATTACATATACTAAAATTGAAACAATTTGTTTATTTTCTTCCATTAAAGTATTTTGTATGCTTTAATATTTTAATTTATTTTATTTTTTTATTAATTGTTATAATTTTTAAATATTTTTATTTGAAAAGAAAAGATATCTCCAGGGCCGGGACTCGAACCCGGTTTGCCCACGTCATTAGCGTGGTGCTCTGCCGCTCCCGGCCCTGGGCATATCTTGACAACAAGACCCTAATTAAAGTAATGTTCAATGAACATTCTTCCCCTTGTATACATTGCAAATTGCAAGAACACAGGGATATGGGATCAGGGAAAAGAAAGGATATCATGCTGGTGACCCGGGTTCGATTCCCGGGCCTGGACATATTTCTTTTCAAATGAAAATATTTAATATTTTACATTTTATTAATAGACATACCTTTAATATTAGGAAATAAAATTTTAAATGAGATCCTTTATTTTTATATCATTTTATAATTTATTATTACTGATTAACTAATAAATTTTAATATTTTCAGGAGTCAGAAGCATTGGAAACTCAAAACCTTGATTTGAAATCTAAAATTCAAGAACTTGAAAAAGAAAGGCGGAAATTAGTTGATGTGCTTTCCACACACAAACCAAACTGCAACAAACATCCTTTTCCATCTACTTCTTCATCTTCTTCTTCTTCCTCATCGTCTGTGTATCAGGACTTTGGTCCTCGAACTGACTATAATCCTTCTTGTTACCCTTCTAATTACGACATCATTTGTTCGAGCGAAACACAAATTTCATACCATCGCAATTCGACGGTCATTGAAGAAATTGGATATCTGAACCCTTACTTGTATAAGGAGAGGAGTATGAGAGAACCTATGAATCCATATCACAGTCGGTCAGAGGTAAATAGATATTATCATTTTTTTTTATTATTTATATTTTCCAGACTACATTGGCATAAGGTGAATGTTTAATCTTAGATATTTCGAACCGTTTTGAATATTATTTTTAGCTATCCTAGTTATTTTCTATTCTTAATTTTTTTTCCTTTAATATTCTTCTTTGTATCTGATAAAAAAAAAATCATTATTTAGTTATAATTTTTCCAGTTTCATATCTAGAAAATTAGTAGTCCAATATTCATTTTGTTATGATATAATTAAATATAATATGATTAATTAAACTGCTCCCTTGATTCTTATCTCTCTAATTTGTCCACAATCTTCATCACAAAGTTGGCCGTAAATGTTTTTCTTTTTATCTAATTTATTCATTACTACATGATATGGATAATCCTTATTCTTATAATGTTTTTTCTCAGATTCCTTTTACATATTTTCTGGTCCAGAATCCATGGTCCATTTTTGCACTTTATTACTATCAAGCTGAATCTTCGTGAATAGCTTCGTTTCGATAAGACGCCAAACAATGTCCTGTACGAAAATTCTCGATTGTGGTATCTAACAGAGGTAGGAAGGATAAAATATGTCGATTTTATGATTCTCAAAAATTTATTACTAACTGGGTTTTTTTTTTGTTAAATCTCAAGATAATTATCTAAATTATTTGAAAACATCTTTGTCCTACAAAATGTATGGTTTGATTTAAGAGTCCCCTTTTTCCAGCATGTATCGATAACGAGGTCATCAAAAATGATTACTAACCGGCTGTTTTTTTGTTTTTTCATTTATATTGGAAGGAGGGGACTCTTTGATGAAACCATATATTTTGTAGGACAAATATGTTTTCAAATAATTTAGATAATTATCTTGAGATTTAACAAAAAAAAAAACCCAGTTAGTAATAAATTTTTGAGAATCATCAAATCGACATATTTTATCCTTGCTACCTCTGTTAGCTACCACAATCGAGAATTTTCGCACAGGAAATTGTTGGGCGTCTAAACAAAATGAAGCTAGTCACAAAGTTTCAGCTTGATACTAATAAAGTGCAAAAATGGACCATGGATCCTGGACTATTCATAAACTTTATGAGATAATTTTTAGAGTTCTGTTCAAATATTTTTCCATGAATATCCCAACTTTTGGCTTAATCATTATTGATTGTTCCTACTTCCAATGAATTTGGTAAAGGAATGATGACTATAATCAGAAAGATACTGTAACCAAAATTATATACTTTTGATTACTTTATCTTGTAGAAAAACAATTAATATTTAAAAAATATTTTTATAATAAATTATTTATAAGTAATAAATTGCAAACCAGTGACTATATCTGAAGCCCTGGAGAGTTAGTGGTTTAGTCCAATTTCGCCCAGAGCGAGTTAATTGTACTAAAGGAAGCGGGGTGTCATTCTTAGCCGTTTATGAATGATACAATTCTGGCTATAAACTTGTTTTTAATTCATTATTGATTATTAAATTAAAACAATTCTATTGAACCAGTTGCTATTTATAAGTTAACATCCTGACGAACAATATCACAAAACGAAAAATGTATCTTATCATTCAATTTTTTGTTGTTGTTTCTCTTTTATACAAAAAATATAATAATAACAATTTGGACCACTAATTAATATAAATAATGAACTAACAAGGATATTCCTTTCAAAGTAAAAAATTAATTAAGAATTTCTAAGATTTCATAAATAGGTTAGTTTTTTCAACTTTTCCAGAAATTATAAACAGTTTAAAAGAGGGAGATTTTTTTATTTGGCAGTAAGCTCTGGTCATTTGTAGTTAAAAATACACTCCATTGTTGTGGTTGTTTTCTATAAGGTATTTCAAACTAATATTTAATTCTCAGGTTGTATAATTATTTTGCCTAGTTTTAATTTACTATACTAAACGGAAAGTAGTGGTTTGTTGTTTGATTATTTTTTAAATATATCTATGTCGGTTTTATAAATTATTTGTGTAAATTCATTATTAAAAGTAATCTATGAAAATTAATGTCAAACTTTCCTTTAAAATATTCACAAATCTCAGATGGGAATATTCTTGAAGTTGTTGGGTCAGTAAAGTTTAATTATTCCTGCTTGTAGTATATAAATGTGAATCAACAGCAAACGGTGGCATTTATACCATTAATACACATGAGTACTTGATCAGCTTAGTTTTATAAATGATAATACAATAATTTTATAGTATTTAAAAGAGGTAAAAAGTATTCATTGAAGGATATGTAAACAGAATGACTTATTTTATAAATACCCAATTGATACCGTTTGAAAGGGAACTTCTATTATACAATGATGACCCCTTAAATTAGATTAAATTATTTATATATTTTAATAGAGAAGAAAAAACCATATTTCAGTCAATAATTGTTATTTAAACTTTATAAATGATTAAAAAAACGTTTCGACATTTATTTGTCATTCTCAATTTCAGCAAATCTTCATACAACTTCATTTAAATTTATAAGTCCAAATCATTACTGTCATCATTACCTGACCCATAACCTACTAATAGATCAGATGATAAATACAATTTTTAAAAAATTCCAATTAATATTCAAAATAAATTTTCATGTTTTTAAATAATAATTTAATTGTTTAAATGGTAAAATTTAAATAAATACCATATTTGTCTGTTATTGTTTATTTTTGTTTTTGGAGTACATTTATTAATATATTTATATTCATAAATGATTTTAATTTGATCTAGTATTGCAGAGATCAAAGTTTGCTTTTCAATCTAATACCTATTATATTCATCACCATGGAAGATAGACAAGTTCCAGGATTTTATATAAAGTTTTAACTTTGAAATAATGTTTGACCTTAAGGTGTCTATGCTTATTGTTATTAATTATTTTTGATTGTATTTTAGTAAATTTTTCTTGTTTTTACAGTAATGATTTGGACTTATAAATTTAAATGAAGTTGTATTAAGAATTGCTGAAATTGAGAATCACAAATAAATGTTGAAACGTTTTTTTAATCATTTGTAAAGTTTAAATAACAATTATTGACTGGAATATGTTTTTTTCTTCTCTGTTAAATTATATAAATCAAGAAGATTGAGTCCAGTATATAAGTAAAATCTTATAAAAAAAATAAATTATTTATATATTTATTGTTACTTTGTTTCTTATAAATAATGATTAACAAGCTTTACTTTAATCTTGTTTATTTTTTTCAAACAGATGCACACCGATGATATTTTGAGAGTTGATCGAAACTATGGAAACCTCGAGGGCGCTCGACCTTATCCGATAAGGCTGGTTGCAAGCACTTCATCTTCAGATTACGAAAGCAACCCAGAACTTCTCGACAGTCCGTCGACAGGAGGATACCAGTTTCCCGATGACCCGTCATCATCATCGGCCTTTTCATCATCCTCTTCAATCTTTCCTACTAGCAGCTGTATTACATAAATTCTCGACAACTGCATCGATACAAAGTGACATTTATATATTTATAGGGAGTTAAACTGCGGCCTTTGAATATAAGAAATTATTTTTATAAAGACAAATGATAAATATTTTTAATAAGTTAAAATTATTATAATTTCTGTTATGATCAACATGCTGTGATAAATAGAATAATGAAATTGTTCATTTGTAGATATAAGCGACTCAAGCCAAACAGTACAACGTGTGCCTTATTCAGAGATCATCAGCAATAGTTGATTCAATATTAACTCAAATATAATATATTTTTTTGAAAAATGATTATATAAATGTAGTGATTTCATTTCAGAAAGTAAGATATTTCGTTATTACATCTACTGAGGAAATATCTGTTTTTCTATTCTTGTTATTTATATACTGTGAGAAAGTAAATTGCTATATCCAGTGAAAGATGTGTACTTAGAATTAAAATGATATATTTATTTTTTTATCATATTTTTGTTTAGTAATTTTCCAAACAATGGAGAATTTATCTAAGATTTGGTCTTCCTTATAATTGGCTGCTAATCAGAAACTAGTTGAGGCCAAACCTTATCAGTCTTTCTTTCATTTTTTTTTAATATGAAGTTTTTTTTTTTAATGTTGCTTAGCTGTCTTTTAATTTAAATATTAATAATAAATCCACTTGAGTAAAAAAAAATTATGAATTCTCTATATATTCAAACTTTAAGGATAATAGAACTTGATATTTAAAAACCATTACCTGAACCACCTAAAGTACCGAGGCTCTGAATTTGTAAATATATATTTACTATCAGTTCTTGCAGTGTATGGTTTCAATTACTTTAAAAATAATGGTTTATATTTCCTTTTTGTAAATATATATTTATATTGGCATAAATGTTGATATTATTTTGTTATGTGATCTTGAAATATAAATTTAAAACATAAAAATACATGTACATCTATGTAAATATAACCATATTTAATGGGCAGTTTTAGCATTAGGCAAAATGTAAGATCTAATATAACTGTAAATCACATTATTTTTGAAGTATCTATGAAATATGTCTATAGATGAAAAAACATCCAAAACCTATTTTGTCTTTACCATTTTGATATTCATGTTTTACAATTTAGATTTTCGTGCAAAAAATGTATTCTAGATGTCCTTTTTCTTTCATTTCTTAAATTTGAATTATATTAAGAAAAGTATATATTTTTGTATATAAAAGGATAAAACTAGCGTAGCACCGAGCATGCCCTGTTAGTATTTTATTTTGAGTTTTTTCAATATGATCGGCCATTTCGATCTTATTGAAGATTTAATACTTGTGATAGCGGAAATATGAAATGCCTAAATTTATTGTTCAATCAGTTTTTTGGAATGTTTAAAAACAATAAATTAAAAATGTTGTACACATTTACCAAATTATTTTATACTAAAAAATGGGAAATTTAATACCCTGGTGTATTATTAGGAATATTTACTTGTAAGATTTCATTTATCCTGCTAACGATATTTTTTAAAATGGAAAGAACAGCTGTGATTTTTTGATTTGCGATATAAACTTGGTACAGTCATCAGAAATGTGTACATAAGGATGATCATTCCAAATCAATTGATAAGAAATAAATTTATTTTATTTTTAATGTGTTATGTAATTGTGTTAGAGATTCCATCGAAAATTATTTGTTACCAAATGTTCATTAAATTTAAATATTGTTGAACTAAAACAGCTTGTGCCATTTCTCTTCTTATTATTTTGTTTCAAATAAGAATATCAAATATTCTTATCTTCCATTTGTTCATTTCATGTGTAATAGTAATAATTATATTTAAAATATATTAATTTTATATATTTATGTTACCTTGTTTAGATTTATTTTATTTTATCATAAGAGTAATAACTTAGCTTTAAATAGTTTTAAATACTTTACTTCAAAAACAAGTGAAATTTAAAATTGTATACATCAATTTTTATCGTTTAATCATTCAATATTCTGTTTATTTTTGTTTTATTAATTAATGAATATTTGAATAAAAATCTCATACAATGTTAAAAATTACTTAAACAAAGTTAACAAATTGGTGCTTTATTTTATTTTTTCTAATTTTAACAAAGTTGTTATTTGTTGACAAAGACTTGTAACGATTGTATTTTTATACTTTCAAATATAGAGTACCTTTTGTACCTGAAAAAATCATGAAATATTACTCATAATCCTTTTATCGCTTTGTTTATTTAGGTTCAACACCCTTAAGTACCTCAAGCCGAGCAGGAAGTAAAAGCCTCTAGGCTGCTTAAATAAGTGTCTGAATATATTGAATGGGTATTATGAAATAAAAAGAACAGTAGATACTTTGAACTGTTATTAATTGATAGTTATTCTTTTAACATTTGAACATAAACATGAAGTTACAAGGTTATAAGTAACAACAGAAAATCTAACAACAGCTGGAATCTTCTGGCCAGGTAATTTTAGTGGTTGCCATGGATACATCCAGTGTTGACTTTATATTTTCTGAATATGACAATGTGTTCACCTCTAAATAAAGTTTTTTCAGCCTTTATAATCTTCTTAAACATGAACCTGATAACTAATTAAGGCTCAACTATTATAGTAGGTCGGGGCAAGTGGGCGCACTTAAAGTTTAATCTCCTCCTAAATGGTTTAAAAGATACCTAATTGACCAAAAACTAATAAAAAATATTCTCCCAGTTTTTGATAACCGAGTGACGTTTTATTTGCATTATTATTTTAGGTAGAACATTCTTAGAAAAATTATAAACGAAAAAAGTACAAATGCAAGCTCTTCCCTTGTGGGTTGAGCAAGAGTTTCAAAATCTTGGAATAAAAGTAAGCAATATATACTAAACAAGATTTTATTAGTATGATTATATATTCTACAAAAAAAAACTTTAATTTAGTGCAGTAAAAGTTAATATCAGTTATTTTTAGCAAGAATTGCTTATGAAATTCAACCCACACTCATAATTGGAAACTTATGCCACCTTTCTTGGCATTTACTGCATTGGATCCAGTGGCGGATTATCCGTAAGGCAAACTAGGCACGTGCCTAGGGGCGCGTAGTTACAAGGGGCGCGCGAGCTCAGAATTTTTAAATAAATAAAAAAAATAACATATCGCGCATTAGCGTAAGTACAAGGGCCCTGATACTAGTCTAGGATGTGACGATACAACGTCACCGTAATTACAAAAACAATCAGTTAAAATTAAGATGGCCATTTATGGCCGGTACAGGGGCGCCGATAAAGTTATTGCCTAGGGCGCTCTGGACCTTTAATCCGTCACTGATTGGATCTAGTCCTTTTTCAATGGTTCTCTGAAGTTCTCAATATATGTTAGAAAAAAAATTACCGCGAGTAAGGATAATTTCCTTTAACAGCATTTTTCTAAGAGAAGCTTCAGAGATTAACAACTGCTTAGAGATTTTTCCCTTGAACATGTCAGCGTCAAATAGCTGTAGAGCAGTCTTGAACTTCTCCTCCCTAAATATCTTCAGAACAGACTTCCTTTTAGAAGTCCTTAAAAAATAATGTACCGTCATCAAAAAAAGTATGAATACCACAATATTATTAATGGCAGATGTCGCTACCATTACCCTTATTCAGATAATTAAGAGTGGAAAACTAAATCAAAATATTTGGGCCATGAAATCTTATGCAAACTCTTGCCCCGACGATGTTGCGAACTCTTGTCCAACGGCAGTATTTTTACTTGTTAGGAGATATTGCTCTCTGTGTGCATCAGTGGAACTAAATGATCTCATTTTAAAGTAGAGCATTGAATGGTTTTTGAAACAATATAAGATTGATACGGTTGAATTGTTAGTTATTATAGCTTACATTGCTTCCTATATATTTTAATATTATATCAAATGAGCTTTAATAAGTTATTATGTCACTGAAAGCTTTGTAATCACAGTGAAAACACCAAACAAGGTGGTAATGACATAGACACTTCTTTGCATCAGCTGACACCCAGTGATACAAACTAGCCCAAGCCTTAAGTAAAAATTCCCTCCCTGTCTACTCTTACTCAGTGAGCTCACTTGCCTACTATACTCAGTATTCACAATTTACATTTAAAATGTTTATAACTGTTGGTAATGTAAACGATGATTTAGATTTCCAAAAAAAAAATTTGTTTATATGTCTTTTATATTACTAGATATATTATATATATCAGTTGACTTTCATTGAGGTTGTCCCAGAAGAAAGTATCAACAATTGAGAGACAATCTTTTATTACCAAACATATGAATTTTCTCTAAATAACATCCTATTTGTAGAAAAATATTGATTCCTCCAATGATCATAGCAAAGTAAAGTAAAACGAAATAATTGTCAGAATTTTTTAGCTAAAATCTTATGACATCAAAACAATGCTTTGTCTAATTAGTTTTCCCAAGATATTAAAACTTTTTGAATCTAGTCATACTTTAAAGGTCTAAAAATTTTAGTATGAAAATGATAATAAAAAAAGAATTATATATTTTTTTGGTTGTTGGTGTTTAAAGTGTGCATGCCGATGGTCCACTTTATAAAATGTTTTTATATATTCTTGATCAGTAATACATCCATGCAAAATCACACACACATTCAAACTGCACAATAGAAAAAATAAAGATACAATTTGGGCTATAATTGAGATAAATGGGACAATAAGGTAATTATGGATAATTTTATTTGTAACAAAGTAAGAAGCATGGAGAATTTTAATCGGATTGTGTGGAAAAAAATACAAGAGGCATTTGATGGTTTATATTTAATATTGAAGCTCCAAAGCTGATCTATTATCTAGTAAGTGTTGAAGTGGGCTAAAATGCCGATAATTGGATTTTTTTTTAAGGCATGGAAGAGGATATCATTATTTAGTAAAGTAGAAAGTGAAATGGATTAAATATTGATGTTAATCCATTTACCACATTATATTACAACTTTTACTTTGTAAAAAAAAAATCATTAAAAACAAAATTGCTGGATAAACAATATAAAAAACAGCATAGAAATGTTAAGCTGTGCTATATATTAGACATTATCTTTATAATGTCATCTTTACCCCATGGGTCTATTGGTTTCATGGCATTCTGACCTGTATATTTACTCCTTGAATAAATAAGTTATTATAATTTTGTTTATTTTTAAAATTCTGATTAAACAATGACTAACTGGTGTGTAACACATTCATTCCATAGTTACTCAAAAAAGTACACTGTATTCTGGAAGATGCCTATTACTTTAAATGCTAGGACTCAAGTGAGTTAAACAAGGTCTTGCTGACCATATAGTTTAATGATTTCTACATTTATTATTATTTATAGATAATTTTTTTTAAGAGAAAAGGAATTCATTTTTTAAAGAGTATAAAGGTAGCCAAAATATTGAATTGCTACACGATTATTCAAACTATGATTGAAAAGAACTAAAAATCAGTTTGGTATTATTTGTTTTTATTCATCTTTGAACGGAGATATATGGTAATTAAAAGCACATGATATAAAAAATATCCCTCCAGCTCAGAAAATAAATTTTATGAGCAACTTTCGGTTATCAATATAATAAACAAGATTCTAGTTAAAGCCATAATTTTATTGAATTAATTATTTGAAAAAAGTTAAATATTCATAAAAGAATGGGAGATGTATTGATCGTCCAAGAAGTAATGATGATGTTTAGTAATAATAATTAGTCTACAATTATTAAACATTAATAATAACAGTAACCCTTTTTGTTGTAAATAAAAGATAGATTTTTTAAACATCAGTTTTTACTGATAAGGCTAATCGGATGATGGTACTGTGGGAGTCCTAAATTTCGCTTATCAAGGCATAATATGGACAGGGATCTTTAGCCAGTACCTGCCACCAATGACTGTTAGGTGCCCTCAAAAGACGTCAAAATCAAGAATTTTTTTACAAGAAATACTCTAGTATCATTATGAACACTTTACTTGAGCATTATTAAGTTATACTTTTTAATTTTTATTTAATTTTGAAAAAAAAATGTATTCAAAGGAAAACAATTAAAACTAAAATTGTTCAAATTTATTAGAAAAATCTACACTTCCTTAAAGCAGGCAATAAGACTATATACAAAAACTAAAACATATGAAAATGTTATATGTTGTATGAGTGGGATTATTTGAATACCTTAATTTTGTGTCGCAAAATCCTCTATATCAACAATTAAAAACTATGGTAATTAAATAATTATAAACCTTGTTGCATGTTAACTGAAGTAGAATTACAAATTGAAGATCTACATAAAACCACAAAAATTTTAGATAATTTTACTGAATGTTAAAATGAGTTAACAAATCAAATGATTCTGGATTAACAGAATTGTATAAGTGGTTAACGATTTCATAAATCGTTTATCATTCAAAATATTTTATAAATGAAAAACAACAAAGATGACAAACAGAAAACACAAAAAAATCGTAACAACCATATCTCACATATTTATCGATTTTATTACTTAATGTCCAAAATTTCTATAAATGAATAAAAAGTATGACAAGCAGAAAACATTCACAAACACTAACCATCATTGTCAAAAGGTTACAATATTGCTATATTATCTCCCCTTATCATATTATTGGTGTCCTTATAAGAGGAAAGTACCAGATAATGTTATGTGAGGGACATCTCATGGCTTATTGAAAAACTAAAACCAATGTGGCAATATTTGAACAGATGTTAGTCATATGTTTCGCATATTCCGAGATCAATTGTCTTTTGTTGATTTTCCTGAATATGTATTGACACATGGTTGACAGCCTGTTCAAGAAGCTATTGATGTAGGAAAGAAACCCCATGGATTTTTGCAAAAATTAAACTAACAGCTTATTGTATGTTTAGAATAACTTAAGGGATAACCTTACAGGAGGATTCATTCTAGGACTTCAGAGGTTATCTACTACTTTTCTCAAATCTAATTCGTTTATATATTTGAAAAATATAATAAATTAATTATAAATAATTATAATAATTCGTTTATAATTCACTAATTCCATCGTATTTTTTTCTGTTCAATATAGATGATTGTACTAATTATGGATTCAACCAATGGTAATTTGTAACGCACATTTATCAGAATTATGATTTATTTTATGGTAATGGTGATAAGTAGAGTTATGTGATTGTTTTGTCTTGTTATGTGATTGTTTTGTCTTGTTATGTGATTGTTTTGTCTTGTTATGTGTAAAAAGAGATTGATAGCTTGTCTCAATAATGAACAACATAATCATGCAATTTGAATCAATCAATGAACCACTTTGATTTGATTAGGATTCTATTTATAGGAGTCCAGAAACTTAGCAAATGGATCTATATTTATTAGTTTTGTGTTTTCATAAAGTTTAATAATTAATAAAATATTAATTAGAATGACATAGAAATATATACAGACAATTTAGACCTCATCTGGAAAAAAGAGACACCAAAAGAAAAATCATATCAAAAAAGATGTAGTAGCTCTCACATCAGCAAACTCATCAAATAGAGACAGCAACCTCAAAAAATAACTATACTGTATCATATCAATCTATATCGTACACATGTTCTCAAGGCTTTTATGATCAACCTTTGAGAAAATTTTTGTTTTCATATAATAAGTGTGGACGAGTATTTAACTTTTATTTCGTTCAGAACAGTATTTTCGAGGAAAAAAAATAGCATCTTGAATGATAATAGTTGGCCTTGATTATATATAAGGAAGAAAATGGTCCGGATGGAGGTCAATAAATTTCTCTTAGACATGGAGAAATGTTTATTAAGTGACCAACATTTCGACCTACATTGCAGGTTTTCTTCAGGGCTGTCTAGATGGGGGGGGGGGTTAATGTAAATCCATCACTGTTTCATAGCTAACTTGTATAAAAACAAAGTAGTTGCGAATTTTACTAGCTCAACAATTCTAAAATTCTGTTGTTTTTTGTAGCATAAAGAAATCAAAATATTTTTCTGAATACCTTATATCCATACTTGTTAATTCATTTAACTTTACGCTACTATGTCTAATCGGACGATGCTATAGTGGAAGTCCTAAATTTCACCTATGCAGTTATAATTAGGTTAGAGATCTTTAACGAGTACCTTACACCGTACAGGCTCGTGACCGTAATCTTACCCCACCCCCCCCTCCAAAGGACGGTATAATATAATTATGGATTTTTTATTCCCTTGAAAAAAAACCTAAGGCCACCTGCCGGGGAGCGAACCCGCGATCTTGAGCATAGTAGGTTGTTATGTTAACCTTAATACCAAAGGTGACAGCATATTTGTACTTTAAAACCCAAAAAGTACTAAGCGGATTAAAATTAACTAATCCGTGTGTCTGTATAAATAAAAACTGAATCTGAATAAAGCCTTAATTATATTAAAAAAATACTTTTTTATATTTAAAAATATTCCAATTTAAATTTTAAACATGCCGTACTTTAAAAATTGTTAGATATATTTTTTATTATTAAAACATGTGTTAAATTAACATAAGTGAGTTCACCACTCGCTGAGTTTTCTCCATCGTTGGATGAAATATTAAAAAAATCCTTAAGGTAAGTCTAGATATAGTTTTATAATTCTTTTATAGACTACAAATACAAACAACCATTCAGATTTTCTTAATCAGTCTCTTTCCTTGCCATTTAGCTTCATCCAATGATCTTTCAGTATTCTGACTCTTTTAAAGAAAGCATACATCTTTCTTTGAAGGTATCCTTCACATCGGCATCTCTACTTCTAAATCCTGTCCTGTTCCACACTTTGTTTTGTTAAATTATTCTCTTTTTTAAGTTTATGAAATGAAAATAAAACAAAACCAATGCGAGAGTAACTAATTACAGGATTACTAAACCCAAGGACGCGGGTTCGTAGCCCGGCAGGTGGCCCTTGGATTTTTTAAAGGGAGTAAAAAATCCTTAGTTACGCCGTCCTTCGGAAGGGACGTTAAACGGGGGTCCCGAGCCTGTACGATGTCAGCTACTCGTTAAAAATCCCTATCCTAATAAAACCTGGAAAGGCAAAATTTAGAGCTCCCACTGTAGCATCGTCCAATTAGCCATAGCAGCATAAAGTGACGTTAAATGAACAAACAACAATTACAGGATAATTACTTCAGAGTTTAACTTAATTTTCAATAGAATTTTGGGTGACTGGAACAAATAATTGTAGTTCCGGATTCTTAAACTCAAGGGCAGATTTAGGGGGGGGGGGGGCACGTGCCCCCCAGACTGTTTTTTGTTTACTGTGTAGAATCCATTACAGTACATACCTATAGACAAATCACATGATCATAGTTGTTAAAATATATGAATAAAATAACAGAAGTGACAAGTAACATGAGTGAAACTATTGTTTTGATATTTTAATAAGCCTTTGAAACCTTTCTATAAATACTACAAGTTTATTTCTAAGTTATTGTTGATTTTTTTGCCCGTCTGTCCATTGTGCCCCCCCCAGAAATTTTTTTTTGATCTTCCCTTGTTTATACTAAGTGTGCGCAATACATACGAAAATGTGGTGCCTATCTCACAAATTTTATATATCACTCTATATTAAAAGTAAATTAAAAAAAAGTTGACATGTTTAAACAAATCATTTTTTTAAACAAATCATTTTAGTCCAGGATCCATGGTCCATTTTTGCACTTGATTAGTATCAAGCGGAATCTTCGTGAATAGCTTCGTTTCGATAAGATGCCCAACAAATTTCCTGTGCGAAAATTCTCGATTGTGGTAGCTAACAGAGGTAGCAAGAATAAAATATGTCCAAAAATTTTTTACTAACTGCGTTTTTTATTTGTTAAATCTCATGATAATTATCTAAATTATTTGAAAAAACAATTTGCCCTACAAAATGTATGGTTTGATCAAAAAGTCCCCTCCTTCCAACGTGTTTCGATAACGAAGTCATCAAAAATGATTACTAACCAGCTGTTTTTTTTCTTCTTCTTTTTTTACTTTGTATCGATACATATTGGAAGGAGGGGACTCTTTGATCAAACCATACATTTTGTAGGACAAATATTTTTTCAAATAATTTAGATAATTATCTTGAGATTTAACAAAAAAAAACCCAGTCAGTAATAGGAATTGAGAATCATCAAATCGACATATTTTATCCTTGCTACCTCTTTTAGCTACCACAATCGAGAATTTTCGCACAGGAAATTGTTGGGCGTCTCATCGAAACGAAGCTATTCACGAAGATTCAGCTTGATACTAATCAAGTGAAAAAATGTACCATGGACCCTGGACTATTTGATTTCTTAGCTAATGTGATTGATACAGCACGTACACCCCCTTCTGCGAGATTTAACAATAAGATTAAACACAGATAACCTTAAAACTAATATTCTCATTGAAAACTGGAATTCGATCTTTTTCATTATCACAATATTTCCCTTACTATTGTACAAACGCCATATAAAATAGTTTCAAAGTTCTGACAAAAAAACAACTGTACCACAACCCATAAAGTTTCTTGGATTCTATAAATGGTAGAGAATATACTATTTCTAAGACAAAGGTTATCCAGGAAAGTGATTTATTCCAGATCACCCTTAATTGCTAGGTTTCCCCCCAATTAAGAGCATCCATTTCATCTAGACTGGGTGAATCCCAAAAATGTTTTCAGATCCTAAAGACGCTGTTAGATAAAATAATTTATCTGCCACTGCCTGCAAAATATATATCCATTAAAAAAAAACAAAATCTGTACCACTATAACCTGTGACCGGGTCTGGGGTTCAGTACATGGTAGAGACTGTACTGTTTCATGGACAACGGTTCTGCAGCTAGATGATTTGTCCTAGATCACGCTCAACTGCATGATTTTCCCCCTTTTTTTGGGTACAATATTTTTATAACATTTTATAGAGGATGGGTGAGCCCCAGGAGGTTCCTAGATTCCATATGATCCATCTCCGGCTACAAAGAGACTAAATGAATGTCTTGCATGCAGCAGGATTTTCGGGATGGAAACTCGGTATATCCATTTATACCATCCATGAATTTATTATTTTTTGGGAACCATCTTTTTTGTTATTACATGATTACAGGAGAAATATTTTACTTGAAGGATTTAATAGATAAAAAATATCTCTTTCTCTAGAAATGAATCATTTGTAATCAACAAAAATAAAACTCCTATTAAATGCAAATAAATCATTAGATTGTAAATGCAGTTGATAAATTGAAATGATACTTTATTGGGAATTCTCAGCTGTCAACCAAATTGTAAGGGATATAGGAATCATGCCAAAAATTATCTATCCAGGTATTTATTTTAATTTAAGTAGCAATAATAATGTTATACCCTTTTAGAATCTAATTTAGGATTGAAAGATTTCAACGGATAAAATACATTTTGATTACATTTGTTAACAAATAGTTAGGTTATTTTTATAACTTAGTGATAAGTAATAGGACAAAATTAAAAATACTTGAACCCTGTGAATGCAGATTTAATTAAGGATCTCTTCTTTTAGGCTCCTATTTAAAGTCTAAAAGGTTTACCAGCTCATCCTCTGTTCCACATTAGATATTTTTAGTACATTAGTATAGACTTAAATATAATTAAAATTTGCAACAAAAAACAATTAATTATTAATTATGAAAATAATATATGTTTTTAGAAGTTGTAGTGGTCAACAGGAAGGAGGGGTGACTTGAGGCATCAGGATCAATATGAGGGTCAACCAAATATTACAAAAACCGATGAGTAGTTTACAGCTGTTTGGAAGACAACCAGTACGACGGTTCCATGGCGAGGGGTGCCCCCCTGAATTGTGCCCAGGGGCAGTGCCTGGTAGGTCCAAGTGCTGCTCCAAGCGGTCCCCGCCTCGACCCTGCTTGCTCCCAGTGGGGAGCTGCTGCCAGGTTCCACCTCACTTGTGCCCAAGACCTACGAGACCTCCTCAGCCGGATTGCTGTACTATCAAGGCCCCTATCCCCAGCTGCGGCTTCTGCCCTGGACCATGTCCCAGGTCAAAAGACATCCCCCACTGATTCAAGCTATTCTTCGACCACAAATAAACAACTTTCTTAAGCCAAATGGTCTTTATTATTTTTACTTATTGCCTCAATTAGTGGATGAAGCTGCTCTGAGCCAATTGCCTTTTCTGGTCTGGTGCTCATCTACATGAAATTAAAATAATTAGGTCCACAGCCGCAGAATTCTTTCTTCTCCCCTTTAGTTATCCTCGTTTTCTGATTACATCGCTGGTTCCCTGGTGAAATGCAATGGACCTCACCTGTCATAATTATGTGGCCATGCCAAATAATGTGCTGAAATCAAAAAAAGTTCAGAGATCATGAAATGCTTCATCTTATCATATTGGCCATGCCACAGCACTTTTATCTCAAACCAACTAATCTTTTCAGCCAAGATTTTGCATCCATGTATCCACTACCACGCCCCCTCTTGTTCATATGAAAATCTTCCACGCCCTCCTATTCAAAAGAAATTCCTACTAAGCCCCCCTTGCCCAATAAATTGTGTAAGCATAAAGAGAAAGAGAGAAATGCTTAATTTTTTTCACCAGTGCTGTCCAACTACATTAGATTGCCATAACACATAGCATATTGATAAATCCATTGGACATACTGTACATTACAATTTTAAATTTATGAATATTCGTTTTTTTCCTTTCCATGCCATTAATCAAGATACATACTTTAGAACTACAGTACATTCCTATTTCTTTTTACTTCCCTTTTTCATTTTTCTTCTTAATAACGAGAAAGCAAAGAAAATTAAAAAGCATTCGTGTGGGGTATTAGCTACTATATATATGATGCTGAATTATCCCCAGGGAGTCGAGTATAATATTTTCAGCGAGCACTGCCACTGACACCCAGGTCATCGAGGAACCACACCATGTTCTTTTCGGTATCGTTCCGTGAGACCCAAACCAAAGGCTTCTCACGGTAAACTCTCTCTCTCCGAAGGTCTCGCAGAATTTCTTCTTTAGGAAAGGGATGCACTTATCATATATATCCTTCTTTTCCCTTTCCACTCCACCCGTCAGGTCAAGGCGTTATTTTAAAATCTCACCGTCGGATCCAATACCCACGCTATCTTTCCGGTCTTCGGAAACGCGACAATATCCGCATATCTTGTGGATCCCTCGGTGTCCAAACAATAGACTTCGTCAAAGCAGGCAAAGTCTTTTTCTTTAAGGAGCCTCATTAATTCGTATTTGACCCTATGGTGTCGGCGTTTTATGAGGAGTGAATTGTTGGGGCATTTATGTATTAAATTGAAAACAAAACATTTAGTTTTACCATCACAAGATACATCAAGTCACAATTTAAGATGAAGAAGTAGTAGTAGTAGGAGAAAAATAACTAAAATTTAGTGAGAATTTTTTATTTTGAAGTGGTCTCACATCACCCAAGTAGGGAATCACTGCTCTAGACATTATAGGATGCCATCTTATTGGCTTGGTTCAGTACTGTCCTATCAAATGTAGTATTTTTTCACACTATCTAGATTGTATAGGCATAGGTTAGAAATATAATACTAATTTATTTTTGTATAGACAGCTTAAGTTTACAAAAAAAATCTCTTATTCTGTTAGTATTTATTCCTGTTCATATATTCGATCATGGAAGGGAGACAGATTCAAGTCAATTATTTGATTACATAATATTTTGGTGGGTTCGAGGGGTCTTTCCAATATTATTATTTTTGCATTACTTATGAATAATCTCATTTCTGCTTCTCTCACCGACTTTTGAAAGCTTCATTCAGAACCTTAAGATATATTCCTACAAAAACCACATCTTAACCATACCTAATCAGCCTAGCAGATTTAGCTGTGCTTCTTTTATCATAAATTAGAGAACCACTTTATACCAGTAATTCATTTCCTGTAGCAGGCATTTTTGCTACTCCGAATATTAGTAATTATATGATATAAATTTACCAGAGCTGCTCAACTTTCAGAAGTTCTAACATTCCACTCAATAAATAAAATAAAACAGTAAAATAATTGCCACATAATTTAATTGTCATTGTATAATTGAACTACAGTAAAATCGCTACATTTTTGTTCATGATCTAAGACATTAAGCATTTTCCTCAAAACAAAATCATCTATACAATTATCACTGGCCAAAATTGATACCTTTAAGTATGACAATTGATTGGGGCTGCAACATAATACGTAATTTTTATATGTTGCTAAACAAAAACGCTGGTACTGATCGCGCAAGTCCTGTCACGATCTTTGAAGTTATGTAATCAATAAAATTCTAATCCCAAATGAGCACATATGGGCTAAATTAATGTTTCTTAAATGTTTATTGGAAAGAAATAGTGATGACACTTGGGGGGACTTGCACTCCCTACTACCACCAAGCTGGAAACCTGCGGAATAAGTACCAAAACACTTTAGGATTTAATATTATTAAATTTAAAATACTTAAACAAAACTAGTTATTAAATTTATGAAACAGATTTTATTAAAACAAATTTATAATACATTTATAGTAACAACAATATTGAGTATTAATCGTATCCACAATAAAAGTGAATCATACTGCCAAGAACTATTTAACATTTGAAGTTCACACATAAGACATTAGCTGAAATTAATACCCTGAACTAAAAACGTAAATCAAATTTTTATGTATTATTTTCAACTAATATTAAATAATATTTATAAAAGAAAATAATTATGTACATAAATAAATCTGTAATTATATATTTGTAATAATACATTTACATTTCATGGTTATCAAATACATTTTTCAAAATAAATAAAACAATAGAAAAAGTTGGAAATAGACTTTTAATTTGAATAAGCGGCACATACACTCATGAAACATTTTAGTTTTATGACCCCCTGAAACAGATACAAAACATTTTAGTCTTCTTAGAGGATAAAAACTATTAACAAGAGTTAAGTGTTCAAATAAAAACAATTGGTAAACCTATTAAACTAATAATATATTTATACTTACACAATGATGTTGTTGATAGGAATATGAATCAGTTTCACAAAGAAACCGATGAATCCCATAATTGAAAATCCAATAGCTGTAGCGACAGCAATCTTCTGGAATTCTACAAACAAAACAAAGCAAAAAAGAGGGTATTAGATAAAATTTTCAAATGAATCGCTCAATGCAGAAAGGCAACAAGACCAACTTCAGAGATTTTCGTTTTTTTCATGAATACTTTTCCGGAGATGGAACGTATCATTAAACATAGAAAGTACACTTATCCGCAAGATATAATAGTCTTAACAACACCTTTAATGCTTTATTTACTGCTGATAAGAAACTAGGGTACTTGTGTACATATCACACGGTGGGAGTGGGGGCAATGGCCGAGCGGTTACATTTTATAACAGTTACATTTCTACCAGTTACCTTGGATAACCTTACATTTTGGAAGGCCATCATTGTTTGTTTACTACTCTGTTCGAGCGTTGTTGTGTTTCAGTTGTTCTTTGTTAACAATACAAAATAATGTCGATATTTTGTTGTTTAGTGTTCTTTAGTTACAGCACAATGCTTATTTGGTTTTTGCCAAGAACTGAGGAAGATGCTATTCGTTTTTGTCAGGAAAAAAACATTTTACAGAAAAATAGGAAATGTAGCAACTCCCATCAAATGAAATTATATGTTCGAAATCGTAAGTTTTGGAGATAAATTCTTATTTATCAGAATTTATATGGCAACAACATCAGGTTGATGGAAATAGACTGTTTTTAATCCATGTTGAACTGTATAGCAACCCATTTTCCACCCAAATGCGATTGAATGTTATGTTTTTAAATAATTTATTGAATTTTAAATATTTTATATATGTTCCATTATTTATTAATGTCATTATTATATTTGTTTACATCCTACACTTATTATTTATGATTAAATATACTTATTATTTATTTATTATACTTATACTTCTAAATAATTATTTTAATTTTAAATCGTTATCTATTGCAGTATTTATTGATCTCATTATTATATTTATTTACATTATATACCACATTATTTTATAATATGTTATATAATAAATTATATTGTTATTACTTCGATTTATTTATTTCCAATATTATTACATTCCTATTTTTAAAAGGTTATCCAAGGTAACTGGTAGAAATGTAACTGTTATAAAATGTAACCGCTCGGGCATGCGCAGAACATTGCCCCCACTCCCACCGTGTGATATGTACACAAGTACCGAAACTAGTCCAGGACAAGATTACTTTCTGTGGTAAACAGTATTTCCGCGATGGTACCCGGTAACTAGTTTATGAAATATTCTTATTTGAACTTATCAGAAAACACAAGTAAATTTTTTGTTGTGGCAATGAAAGTAGGCAAATTCATTGATTTTAGTTATTAATAGTCCCATAATTTGCATGGGCAACGATTCTTATGGAAAAAATGCCCCTACTAAAAACGTAAAAATAGCATTTACCATATCAAATAGTTCCGTATAGTGTGTATTGAAGTATAAACATTTCAGTGCTAACAAACAATATTATCATACTAATAAGAGCAACAAAACCACTAGAACCCCCCAACCAAAAAAGCATATACTGCCAATAAATAATAGAAAAATGGACGATATAAAAAGCCTTGACCTGAAGACAAAATGATATTTTGGAACCCATTCACTTCGTGTCCAACAACAGCTCTTCTCCATAAAACTGTTGATGATTAAATAATGTTCTTCAAACCAGTATATAAAGCTTTATTTTAAAGTCTATTTTGTGAACTAAACTATGATCTTTAAGTTTTATTGAATCAAACTTCACTTTAAAATGAATGAAGAATAAGATTCCTTAGAACATCTAGTTAACTGCAGAAAGGAAACATCCAGGTCCAAAAAAAAACATCATAGTCTGATATAATATAAGAATCTTTTATAGGCATGTTACTATTAAGCTAGCACGATACCATAAACATAAAATTAATGAGAAGATTTCGGTAATAATTTCACCAAGAAATAAAAGTTCTGACTAACATCTCGAATTATAAATGATATATGTTTCTTGAAACACTCATTTCTAGATATGATTGGCGAAGTTCATAAATTTCCCATAGTTACACGTCCTTTTCCATGACAAATATATGGTATAAAGCTCATGATAACTTTAACTGTTTACTTGTTTCATTTTTAATATTTTCCAAAAATACAAGTATCATGAGCTTTAGTATGAAAAAGATAATTTAATTATGGGTAATGAATAGATATCGGTAATAATTTCATCAAGAGATAAAAGTTCTAACTAACATCTCGAATCGCAAATGATATATGTTTTTGAAAAACTCATTTCTAGATGAAATAATTGCCGAAGTACACAAATTTCCCATATTTACATTCTCTTTTCCATACCAAAGCTCATGATAACTTGTATTAAAAGGGAAACAAATACAAATCGAAGTGACAACCTGCAGAATACCTACCCATATTAATTATATGAAGAATAAAATGTGTAAGTTTTAGTCAACATAAATTGTCAAATTGTAAGAAACTAATAGTTAATAATTTGTTTCTTACTAAAAGAGAACTTATTTTGACCTCCAATGGGACCATTTTCTCATTCATAAAAAAATGACAATAAATGTTGAATTCTATAAACACAACAAATAGAAAATATTGAATGAAATACCTAAAAACAAAATATATTGATGACCTTACCTTTTCTATCTGGCTTAGTGCATCTTTTGACAAGCCTCATCGAATCTTTTCCAAATTGACGTCCTGGTTCAATAACTTTGGAGATTTGATCCATTTTCTATTTAAAAACCAAAATTATGATTATAATGAGAACTGAATCAAATGTCTATAAAATATGCATAGACAGAGTTATCATTCAAAAGCTTATATTACAGCAAAATTGATGATTCAAAAGATTACATGCATTCATTTCAAACAATAATTTAAACATAAAACTTCTAAACAATAGTAATATTATATGCTATAACTTACTGAGGGATGAGATTAAGGTACGTATACGCAACTAAACGAACTCCAACAAACTTGGAAGTAAAGTGGAAAGTCAGTCAGAACACGTCTTGTTTGCCAACTGCGACTACGTGTCGAGTCAAATCGATTAATAGAATAATCGATAGTAAAGGACACCAACGAAGTATAAACTTTCAATATTTTAAAACTTCGTGTTATTATTTTACCAGATTAAAACGTTTCATTATCAACCAAAAGTAACTTTTCTTTTTTTTATTTAATAAGGATAATGTACATTAGACAGTTTTTTTCAAAGTACGAACGAAGTTTATTTTCACTAAGAAACTAATAAACATGACAAAGTATTAAAATTAAATTACGTTTCATCGACCAATTACCTAGTAAGCAGTAGTTTGTGGAGTTATATGTTATTTCCTTTAAGTTTTCATTTTATTCTTTTCTTTTTTAAAGATAATTATGTAAGCGTAAGGCAGAGAATGATTACCGCGGCGGTTTTCGCAAGGGAAGTATTAAAAGAAATATTGCCTCGGATAAGGTTTGTATTTTGAGTTATATGCATGATATAAAACTAAAAACATCTAAAAGCTTACTGTTGTTACATTGTTCCTCGCCTTTTTGGTATATAAAATCCCTCTGCATAAAAAGAAAATCTGTGAAAAATAGTAAATCCTAATGCTATACTATGTCATGAAGTTTTTCGAGTTCAGTTCAAATGTACACCACTTTTTCCTGGAAAATACATTAAATCTTTAAAACTTACGCACGTCTAGATATGTATATCTACTATTAATACCTTACAGACCACAACATTTAGATGAGTATTATACTATAGCCACAGTACTCGAAGGACTATGTATTTAAATAAAAAGAGGGCAGTGTATTATAGAAGTTAGTAGGTAAAGGTAGTCCTTGTATTAATTATAAAAGTCACATTTTATCTCTTCATTACTATGTACCATTATTCCAAAGCCAGAGTGACGTATCTGCAATTTGTATTTGCAATAGTTAAGTTTATTAATTTTCTCTTTGTCTCCATATGTCTAAAATACTTAAATGCATTAACTCTGGATGTAAAATACGTTTAATTCAAAGGGGGTACGAACTACCAACTTGGTGCAGCTACAATTAATTGAACCCAGCGTTCTTTGCTCGACAAATTTTCAGCGAATTCGCTTTGACATTTAATCAACTATAATTAACATGCCACCTTTAGTTAGTGTTGCCTCGATGTTTCCTATACATTGCAACACAAATCGAAGCCCTTTATTTCTAACTTCAGTTCCTTCTGGAACATAACATGTTTCACACAAACTTCTGATTGCTTAAACAAAACAGAGTAATAGAATACATTTATGTTTGTAACTTAAAATTTTTTAACTGAAAATTCTCGATGATGATCGTTCAGTATTTTTTCAAAAACATGTTACCTCGTCGTGCAAAATAATTTCGATTATTTCAACAAAGACACTTTTATTAAATTTACAATTTTAATTTTCTGTTATTACACTAATTGAATACATACAAGTCTTCAGTAATATTTCCTTATTAAACAGTACTAGAATATAACAACACATTCTCTATATTAGCTCCAACATATGGTCGCTAGGTAATCGCGGTTATTTAATTTAATTGTTACATCTTGTTAGCATCGCTACAAACATCTGGACTTCATGTTAATTAAACCGTGTACTCCCCTCATTTTCGAAATACGTCAAAAACGTTGACAAAAATGTATCATAACCCTTATACTGCAAGAGCTGACTAAATTTTTCAAGGGCTAATAAAGTTTTTGACGAAGAAGCTTATTTCGTAGTGACCGATAACTGAAGTGTTCATAAGTTCAATATGAATTCCTTTATACTAAAAATTACATCCACGTTCTTCTTCAAAGGAGGCCTATATTCGTAATAGGTTTGGTTCAAATTTTATTGCATATTGTGGCTTTTTTTTTAAAACTTATCTTTTACATTCCAACATTTTTAAAGGGGACTGTGAAATGTTATAGGTTCTATCAATTGAATATCCGAAGCTAATTTGAAGGCACAATCGTAGAACATGGCTACAAAGAAAAGGTTTAATATATACTTTTATTCTATATTAACGAATTAGTCTGATACACTTACTCAACTGTAACTTATGGTTGTAAAATTAATGAGCTGTAGAAAGAATCATTTTTAAATATGATAATGTACATTCTATTTCTTTTCTTTTCAGAGGGCCGCCAACTTTACATTTCCCCAGATTTCCCAGATTTGAGGAGTAAGTTATTAATTTTTAAACATGCATGGTTATTGTTAATATTTAGAGTTTACTGTGAAGTTTATCTCTTTGATCAAAGAGTCCCCTCCTTCCAATATAAATGAAAAAACAAAAAATCAGCTGGTGAGTAATCAGTTTTGATGACCTCGTTAGAGGGGACTCTTTGATCAAACCATACGTTTTTTAGGACAAATATTTATTTGTTCAATTTATTTGTTATTTTTTCAAATAATTTAGATAATTATCTTGATATTTAATTAAAAAAATCCAGTTAGTAATAAATTTTTGAGAATCATCAAATCGACATATTTTATCCTTGCTACCTCTGTTAGCTACCACAATCGAGAATTTTCCCACAGGAAATTGTTGGGCGTCTTATCGAAACGAAGCTATTCACGAAGATTCAGCGTCATAATAATCAAGTGCAAAATTTGATCATGGATCCTGGACTATTAATTTTCATCGAGAACAAATATTACAGGCAAATATATCTTTTAAGCGGTGCCCATGCTTCTAAAAATTTAGCCTAATCTGTTCAAAAACCTAAATATTTTTGCGTGATTTTTCACAAACGTATCAACTCAAATTTCCGTTAATGTACAAAATTTTACGTCGGGTGCCGGAGTGATTACTTTCAAAAGCGTAGCTGAGTAACATGTATTTCCAAGAGTCAATATCCACTAAACCCCGTTGGGAATATAATTCTTAGTTTGTTCACCAAGCGATATATGACGGCTATGAAGTTATCGATATCTCTATCTCTGACGGCGCTTTGGTCCTTGAAGGACCTTGGCCTCCTCAACAATTCGCCTCCACTCAGAGCGATCCTCTGCACCTCTTCTCCATCTTATCACTCCCAGAAGCTGTAGGTCAGCCTCAAAATCTTCAAGCCTACCTTAACATCCAGGATCTGATTGGAATAATCCTGGGATAGCTCCAGACCTGTCATAAGAGGCGACTAAAATGGGCACAGAGATGGGCTGGCGACCCATCCTGTATAATAAAAATATTGCTAAAAAAGTTATTAGAATAAGTATAATAAAATATTATGGCTGTTTCTTGTACATTAATAGTGATTTTTTCGCATTATTAAAGTGGTTAATTTTTAGATATTAATTATATTTAGGCACTAAGAGTGTTTGCAGGAGAAGGATCTTATGCACCCCTGTGTCACATGCTACTGTAGCAAGTAAAATAATTTCCAATGCAATCTTGATCTTTACATATAGATAGCTTTATTTAATCCTTGGCTGGATCACTGACTTTATCTGCCCCTTTTTTTCGATTTTTCTCTATGGAACTTGTATTGTGAGTGTTGGATATGGTATTTCACCTGGGTGCCAAGTTCTTAAATTGTGAGGAATTTGCTGGAGCTGTTTCCTGCAGTAGTTGACACCACAACAATCTGCTCAATAATATAGAGATCCACGATTCTTCTAAGCGTGAACCAAATTATGAGAAAATTTATTTTAAGGACAGTACCTTTGGGATTCCTCAGATACTATAGGTTTCCATTGAAGGAATTCTTCATTGATTCTTAACACGAGTTTCTCCAATTGTTAAGCCTGATTGAAGACTTTAAACACCAAATGATGAAACAATTCTACTCTATTATTCAGCCTTTCCCAATATGGGTTACTGTTAATCCTCACGGCCACATCCTAGTATGTGACTCGCTAAGCCACACGCAGGCCCCCGAGAGTCCTGCGTTAAAATACTCGAATTTTTCAGTTGTTTTTTTTCCTTCACAATTACATTTATTAATCTTCCAAAGCCAAGAATTATTTTTTGAAAATATTTGATTTTTTTTACATTTTTCTATTCTTATAGTTATACAGAGTTCGAGAAAAATAATTTTAAAAATTTGCACTAAACTGACTGTCAGCGCCCCTTGCAGGTAGGTGCAACGATAATTCACCCTTAACAATAATAAAAGAGAATATGAAAACCGAAATTTTTAGTGGAATGGGAAAACCGGGCTACTTTCTACTATGACATAAACGTCACACTAAGCTTTGGAGGGTCTTCATATGAAAATACGGATTTGAAACTATTTTTAATAAGTGGGAAAATGGTTTTTATGGAAATTATCGACGTCATAATTGAGGAATAATCTAATTTATGATAGGTTGATAGATGGGGTGCTATTCTAAAAATGATATCCACGCGATGAAATAAACTGAATGTATTATAAAACGGAAAATATGTAATATATATAAATATATAATATTTCAAGGCACATCAAATTCACATAAGTCTCATACTTTCCTGTACTATGACTTCATCTCACTCTATTCATCACTTCTTTTATAGGAACTGAAGAACAAAGAATGAACCAAACTTTTGGAATCGCTTAGGAATAAAACCACTATAATAAATTTACAGTCGTTCATCCTATTCATCTCACCTTCGCCTTTACATTCGAGGAGTTCGCGAACCCTTTCAGCGAAATTGGGGTCATCTGTTTTCAAAAACTTTTCTTCCATTCGTAAATAAATGACCTGCACGTTGAGTGATGGTTGAAACATGTAAACAGAACTTGACAAGATGTCATTAGGAGGAAGTACAGTGGAAGTACAGACTTTTGAGCCACACGGGGGACTGGGAGACTGACATTGTAAAACTCCCTGAGCCACACACACGTCTCCCAGACTTCCTAGGTTTTGGAAGAAACTGTACTTACGTGTTCTACCGGTGCTCAAAGTTGCTGCCGTCGCTCACCTTCTTGAGATACTGATTGAGATTTACAAGGGGATTCGAATGCAGTGAGCGCTGAGTTTTGGCAATACTCTCAATGAAAAATCCCGAGTAGGGTTAATACAATTACTTCCACAGTTTCCTATCTTCCCAGTTCTTTCCAGTCTTCGCTTTGGACACCCATCGCTGACATTTCTTCACACCATGTCTTTGCAGCACAGCCTCCTTCTCTTCTTTTTTTTCAGGTGCCTAACCCATTTCTTATTTGACCACGGAGCCAAACGCCGCATATGCCCCGTACTATCTCACCTTCTTTCTTATTAATATTTCACCGAACGTTTCACCCAGTTCCGTTTCTATCCTTATAAACTCGTTTCTAACCATATCTGTACTAGTCATATTTATAGATTTTTGCCAATAATCCATCTGTATAGGACTAATTTTTGAGACACACCAAATGGTGAGTCATTTGCGCCTTAATGTTCGAATTTGCAACATTCTTTCATTTTAGATATTAATAAAATAAGCACTCCCAAATCTGAATTTATAGTAAGTAGGAATCCTAATTATTCAATCAATCAAAAAAGATTATTCTTCGTTTAATTAGTATTATTTAGCGACTTTAATGTTTAAGGAAAACAAAAGAAACTTAACTTCATTGCTAAAATATTTATACGATTTTTGTTCTTTCCTTGTGAAACTGCTAATGAAAATACTACACACAACGATTTTCTAAATTATTAAAATATTGCTTGAATGTTAAAATTCTTTGCTTTTCTCTTTTATTGAAGTTGCTCATGATAATTATATTTATTTCAGATGTGATGATCATCAAAATAAATTCCAAGTTTTCAAAATTTGGTAAGTTTTTTGCTTCTTTAACTAATAAATTATTCACATAAGTATTTATATTCATTAATACATTTTCTCTATAATCCGTTTTAAACAGCGCATACGAGAAATGCAGGTAAATTTTATAAAGATAATATTGGTCAATAATTAAGATCCAACTACTTCCAGCAATAAGTAGAGGTTTCACCTCTAGATATTTTTCTTATATCATCTTTCCTTTATCTCACCTCCATCTTATCCATTTGAGTGATTGAGTTTTTTTTTTTTTTCAACACTTGGTTTTCCAACTTATTATTTCAAGAATAAAACTCTCTTGCAGTCTTCTGAATAAATTTGTCAGCCCCGGTGAATAAATGGTTTAGATGAATATTATCCGTAATGAGTTAATTTCACTGAGGTATGAGGATCGTGCCAATCTCGTAGTTTTTTTCTTGAAATATAGTTGTAATATAAGCAATAACTCCAGTCCATCCCAAGGCCTAATTTAACATCTTATGCATTACGAGAACGACTCGATTCTACTTCCCTCAGTAAAATTAACTCATTTTGGGTAAACATAACTACATACTTATTTACCGGAGCTGCTACTCGTACATACTGATATTCGTCACAGGGATGTTGATTGTTTAATCAAGTTTCTGATATCCAAGTTCCCTATCAAAATTTAAAACTCTCCAACTTAAATCCTTTAAATACATATTTTATTAAGTTCGTTTTCCTTTTCTGAATATTGAGGATTCTCATATTTCTTAATTTTCTTTTGATTTTACGTTTTCTTATACCCTCAGTGGTCAATTAAGGCATTCACAACTTTATTGCTTGGAAAATCGTCGATTCTACTTACGTTTTTAATTCTCAACAAGTTATCAACACTTAAAATTTCTTCTTTTGATAGAGATGTTGAATTATTTTATTTTTCCCTTTCTTTGGCCTACTTTCTTTGGACCACCTCATTTCAATTATATTCTCTTTTTGATGTTCGCCCGGAACTCCCTCATTCGTCGCCGGTGCTGCTCCGTTCTTCAGCTTTGGTTTTTCTGAAAAATCCACGTGAGTATCCATTTTCATCATTAGATAGTTGCTTTCCAGAATATCCTCATAGGTAATCTCCATCACTTGTAATGTTCTACCTCTTCGAACCAGGCAGATTTGGTCCTCTTTTCTTTAACATACGCAAAAATTCAATTCGGCAGTTTAATGGGTATCTTATTTATTTATATTTATTTGAATGTTTTTGTATAATTATTTTATCTTGTTTCTTTATTTATTTAACGCCACTTTATGCTTCTTTGGCTAATTGGACAATGTAACAGTGGGACCTCTACATTTTTCCTAACAGGTTTAATAAGGATAGGGATATTTAATAAGTACCTGACACCATAAAGACTCGGGAACCCCGTTTAACGTCCCTCCTGAAGGAAGGCATAACCAAGGATTTTTGACTCCCTTTAAAAAATCTTATGGCCACCAACCGGGCGAATCCACAATTTTGGGCACAGTAGGTTGTTATGCTAACCATTAGGCCTCAGGTCACCCCAATTATTTTATCTTTTCCGTACTTGCGTATTAGATGCACCACCAGAAAAGCCCAATGCACAACCAGTTACGTTTTATAACAGTTACATTTCTAACAGTTACCTTCGATAACCTTCTTAAATATTTTTATTGGGGTTAGAATTTGCATAACATAACATGCAATATAATAATTATATGGAAATAAATTAATAGAACTAATAATAATATAATTGAATATATAACATATATAACAACATAATGAAATATATAATATAATAAATATAATAATAATAGAAATAAATAATGGAATATATCAACAATTTAAAATAAAAACCATCCCTAACTACCCCTAACCACCAAACAAACAACAAATCAGCAACAAAGAAAAATGAGGATACAACAACTCTAGAACACAGGAAGAAACAAAGAAGAATGATTTATTGTATTTTATTTGTTATTATTTTTTAAATATTTTTATGTGAAAAGAAAAGATATGTCCAGGACCGGGACTCGAACCCGGGTCGTCCAGATCGCTAGCCTGGAACTCTACCATTTGCGCTATCCTGGCCCAATCAAACACGCTTCCAGGCCGGGGTCATATCATAATGGGGTCATATCCTTTCTTTTCACTGATCCCAAGTCCCCGCGTTCTCGCAGTTTTGTGCTGTGTACGAGGGGAAGAATGTTCTTTGGTCCTTTCTTTGGTCCTGGACATATCTTTTCTTTTAAAATAAAAATATTTAAACATTAATAACAAATAAAATACAATAAATTATAATGACATGAGTCAACAAGATCCAAATTAAAATAATGTTCAAAGAACATTCTTCCCCTCGTATACATCGCTAAGTTGCGAGAACGCGGGGACTTGGGATCAGTGAAAAGAAAGGATATGACCAACACCTGGAAGCGTGCTTGATTGGGCCAGGATAGATCAAATAGTAGAGCTCCAGACTAGCGATCTGGACGACCCGGATTCGAGTCCCGGTCCTGGACATATCTTTTCTTTTCAAATAAAAATATTTAAAGAAGAATGAATCTGTAAACAATGTAACTGTTAGAAATGTAGTTGTTATAAAATGTAACTGCTAGCGCATGTGTACAACATTGGCCGTTTCTGGTGGTGCATCTAATACACGAGTACCATCTTCTTTTATATGTAATAAGATGTATATATTTGAATGGATAAGTTTTTTTTTTTAACTCTTTGTTTTATTTATTATGATTCACTAGAATTATTGTCCTGTTTTTTTTATTGTGTTTATATATATATATATATATATATATATATATATATTAGGGCTTTAATTTATTTTTCTAATAGGCACGTTTCTGGCCAGATTTTTTTTTCCTTTTCATTGCGACTTGTACACAAGCGCAACTTTTATCTCTGCTCTCAAAAATAAACGTAATTTAAATTATATTTAAGGAGGATACTACGGAGGTAAAATGTTGTAGATTCTCGCAAAAGCCTACATTTTTTTTATTCCACGTCAATCATGAAAACCCCTAGGCTTTTAATCAGGTACACATTTGCTTGCTTTTAAATTTCTCAATGCAAATAATTAACAGTGAAAGGAATATTGGCTATGAGCTTCACATATGATTATTGTTATTTATTAAGTTAAATCTATACATATGATAAATCAAAATCCTCCGCCGCGTCTGTCCGTCTGTTCGGGATAAAACTAAAATACTTCTGCGCGGATTTTCTTGCGGTTTTTACCCATAGATAAAGGGATTCATGAGGAAAGTTTAGATTTATAATTTGTGTAAATTGGTTGGAACATAACGATAATTTTTGGAAGTATTGGAAAAAGTCAAGCCGCCCTTAAGGTTTCATCGAAGACTGCATAATTCCTTTGATATGTATAGTCCAGGATCCATGGTCCATGTTTGCACTTGATTACTATCAAGCTGAATTTTCGTGAATAGCTTCGTTTCAACGAGAAGCCCAACAATTTCCTGTGCAAAAATTCTCGATTGTGGTAGCTAACAGAGGTAGCTAGGATAAAATATGTCGATTTGATGTTTCTCAAAAATTTATTACTAACTGAGTTTTTTTTTTTTGTTAAATCTCAAGATAATTATCTAAATTATTTGAAAGAATATTTGTCCTACAAAATGTATGGTTTGATCAAAGAGTGTCCCCTCAATCCAACATCTATCATAACGAGGTCATCAAAAATGATTACTAGCCAGCTGATTTTTTTTCCATTTATATTGGAAGGAGGGGACTCTTTGATCAAACCATACATTTTGTAGGACAAATATTTTTTCAAATAATTTAGATAATTAACTTGAGATTTGACAAAAAAAAAGAACCCAGTTAGTAATAAATCTTTGAGAATCATCAAATCGACATATTTTATCCTTGCTACCTCTGTTAGCTACCTCAATCGAGAATTTTCGCACAGGAAATTGTTGGGCGTCTCATCGAAACGAAGCTATTCACGAAGATTCAGCTTGATAGTAATCAAGTGCAAAAATGGACCATGGATCCTGGACTAATAACGAAACAATGCCTGGTGGAATATTCCTCTTTTATAAATTTACTTTAAAGTCCAGGATAGCATATGTCTATCTTTTAAGGATAGCTTACTATAATATAATTCATTATATCTTCTAAAATATAAAATAAATACTAGTTATTAATATTTTTCAACCTGTAACAATTTAGGTAGGGCCATCAGAATTATTTAATGACTTATCTCTAATTACTAGTTAATTTAATTATTTTAAAATTAAATTTTTTATTTTCATGATTTCAATTTTCAGGCACACTAAGCCTGTTTCGGAAACAGCTTTAACCTACAGGTAATGCATATAATTCAGTATTAAGACGAAAATAAAGTTGATACTTGCTGTATTTTATAGAATTTATGTGGTTAACAAAAATATTTAAATTGAAATGTATTTTTTTAGAAAACGAAAGCCAGAAGCTCACTCAAAAACTGACCCGAGGCGGTAAGAAAATAATTAATTTAGTAAATATTTAAATGATGTCTAAAAAAATCGTTGTTTGTTTTTAAATGTGTTATATTTTTGATCGAAATGGTCTTTATAAAGAAAATATACCGATTTCATTTCAAGCTGTGTCAGTCAAGCTACGAATTTAACAAAAATCACATTGGGAGATAGAGGATTTATTACAATTAATTTTCTCCACTGTTGCATATGTTATTAAAAAAAATGTGAAAGAAGTGAAAAAAGAGTACTCGAAAAGGACGTACTAAAAAACCGAACTACGGTATTCGAATAAAAAAATATGTCTTAATAAAGAACCCAACTGTTAAGGCCAGATGTAGTAGTAACCTTATAAAGTATTATTAGTTTTAATCATAAAAAATTAAATCATTTTTTCGTAAAAGAAAGAACATTATCTTTACTTATTTTTCACATTTTTTATTTAATATAATAATTTAAACGTTTATTTCATAGATGTTTAGAATAATTTAATTTTAAAGGTAATTGTATTTGTTTAGTGTTAAGTCTATTATTTTAGTAAGTTTGAAAACATATGTTATAAAAGTGAAGAGAGAAAAACAAAAGGGAGTCGACCGGCTTTTGTTCGCTCCGTCTAGACCGAGCCAGACAGTGTTGGCACGAGCCTCTTGATGTGCACATCGTATGCTCTAGAGGAGCCCAAAGTTGAATTTTGATACTAATTTGCTGACCCCCTGCAGGTGTAATTAGTTTAAACTTAGTCATCGATTCGACAGATTCGAATTGACCCAGTCGACTATCTATTGGAAACTATTTCGACAGACAGATAAGAGTTTTCATTATTATAACATTTCAACTAGAAAACCACACAAACATTTATTATTTTGTAATAGGTTTATTTGGACATTTTATTTATTTGTAATTTAATAGAGTTAAATTTATTATCGTCAGATTAAATAATAATTGTTTTCTTTTTGTTATTAATAAGTTGTTTATAATTTAGTTAATATTAGTAACTTCATTTTCGAATTATAAAAACGTTTAAATTGTTCTTTGAATTTAATTAATTGTTTTGTTTTCATTCTCAAAAGTATTAGTTATTTAATTTATGTTATTAGTTTAATAAAAGGTTACATTCAAAATGACATGCGTTCTTGTATAATTGAATCAGAAATTTATTTTCCTTATCCATTTCGGAGCTCTCATCGAAAGGTCCAATAACTATTTCGAGGTTGCTGAAACACCAACAATAGGTTCTGTAGACCTGGTCAATAACGTCCAAGGAACAGCGATGTCCAGGCCATTGAGAGGACTATCTGATATTTTCAGAGTTGTGAATGTTGAATAGGATATCTTACAAGGATCCTTAGTAACTATAGTTCATAAGAAAACAAATCGAAAAAACTATATATTTTTTTTATTTGTTTAGGAATATTTAAACAAACTTAGCTTTAGTGGGAATTATATATTTTCAGATGAAAGTTTAAATTTAGTGGATGAGATGGTCAGAATACTATTTGGCTGTCGAGTAAGGAAAGCGAAATAAATATTTACAATTGCAATATTATTTATAGCTTGAATACGACGCAGGTGATGTATTGCCTACATTCAACCATATTAATTTTCTACAATCCACAAACACCACTTGACATTATTCTAACAACAGATTTAAAAGATAAAATGAAATACATATATTTAAGAAATTAAAAAAAAAAACCAACAACAAAATACGAGTACATGGACAAATACAACGAAAACAAGGCCACAATTGGCATAGCTATTGTCTTCTTTAAATGTGTGAGTGATTATTTATTTGGTAAATGTACAAATGACACTTTAACTCGCGAAACGTTGATTGTTCAGATTTTTCAAATATTTTGAGACTCAAGACTTAGCTGTTTGGGATTCTTTCTATTTCATTCTGTATATAAAAAAAAAACCTAAGTGTTTCCAAATCTAATAATTCCAGGATTTGAAAATAAGTTAATTTATACATATAAAATGCTTTGTTCTGAATGACTGACTGACTGACTGGCTCACGGATCAACGCACAGCCTAAACCGCTCATCGTAGAGACCTGAAACTTGGAGGGTGTGTTCTTTGTATGACGTAGGCATCCGTTAAGAAAGGATTTCCCGAAATTCACCCCTAAAGGGGTGAAAAAGGGGGGCAAAGTTTCTTACTCGCAAAATCTAAACATTTTCGCTGAACAAAACAAATCAAGTAACGTAGTTCACTTCTCGCTGCTGCCGTACAAGTGAAACCGTTATACTAAGTAATCCTTTTCAATAAATTCAATAACATTACATACTAATCCTTTACTTCCACGAACAACAGTATACTTCTGTCCGTCCCGTTTGTTAATCAGTGTCAATGTATGTTTCACGGCTGTAATGATCCGTCTGTGATAAAATTTAATATGGATAATCTCAAGACTGGGGAGGGACACAGGCTACTTTTTATCAACACACCTCACAGGCGAAGTTTATATAAAGCTATAATTTTTGTAATGTAATTGACTAACACACCTAGCGGTCAACGCACAGCAGGATCCACTGAACTTAGCATATTGAAATTCGCAGATAGGTTCTTTGTATAGCTTAAATGAGCACTAAGAAAGGAATTTGGACAATTACACCCCAAGGGTTTATCTCTTAATATAATAGGCGTTCATAGATTGTATGGAATCCGTCAGTTTTGAAGTTAGACGTCTGAAATTTCGGATGTACGAGTAACTTATAGTTAATTTTTTTTTTAAATTAAAATTATTTACTTAAAATGATCTGTCACGAAACTTTATGTGGCAGACCAAATTCCACGCGAGCGAAGCCGTGTAGAAATATAAAGTCTCATTTCCACAGACATAACAAATAGAGATATAACAACTCGTACTCATACCACACGGAGGGAATAATATTTTGCCCCAATCCAATACAATAATATAGTAACTAAATAATAAGTAATTGCAGTAGTAAATAATTTTGTAATCATACTAGGCAAACATGATTTGTTGGAACTTTAAATAATAATAATAAATATTATATGTTTCATGTTTCAGGGTAGTTGACGATAGTCTGGATTTTATAGCCGATAACCGGTGAGTAATAATCTTTCTCTAGTTAGATGATACATATATATGTGTGTGTATGTGTATATATATATATATATATATATATACATATATGCATATGTATTTATATATTAGTGGGTCCATCTTGTTATTGTCTTCTTATCCTACATATATAAAATTAAACTTTATTTAATAATATTTTCACAATATAATCTATAACAATATAATTAATATAATTCCAATTTTCGTTTAAAAAAATATTTATTTTTTCAGATCATCTCAAGAATTTTTTCAAGATAATAAGTACTCGTAAGTAATGTGTTCTACAGAAAATATTAATAGTGGATAAATCATAGAAACTTTGTCGCTGGCTGTGTAAATATACTAATATTGCCAGTTTTTGTTTTTCCAAAGATGGTCGGCTGTAATTTGAAGAATAAATCGATGAAAAAATTTTTCACTAAAACTGAAATAATACATTAGTTAGTCATGTGAAATTAAGGAATATAGGGAGCACTTTTTTTGTATAGACTTTTCTCACAGATATTTCACCTGGAACCTTATGTTTGCGAAAACGTCAAAGTTTGGCACTTTTTAGGATCTTATATCTCAAAAATTGATTTTTGTTTTTTTCAAAGGTCACTGCAAACTAAAGAAAAACAGAAAACATTTCTTGCAATGGACGTTCATAAAATATTCCTCTATGGTTGAAACCGCAGTAGCCAGCTGAAAAAGGAGCTCATGATGATCGTCATCTCATGCCCGATCGTCATTTTGTCCTTATTATTATCTTTATAAAGAGAACCACAGAAACAAAACAGAAAAGATCGCTAACTGCAGAAAGGCAGCTACTTCTTTTTTCTAAATTTTGCAAGCATTAAAAAAAAAAATCTCGTGTTGGACTAGTTCCTTATCTGCAGTAAAGAGAATATTGAAGGTGTTGTCAAGACTGTACCATTTTTCGTACAAGTGTTTTTTGTTTTTTCTTGTAGTAGAGAATGCCGACTGTTTCTGGTATAAGTCGATAGTATTAAAAACCGAAATCACAAAAGATGGACTATTTGCTTTCTGCTGTTAGCGATTCATAAATAACAAGAATATATTTAATCTAAGTTATATTCTGTGAATTAGCTTCTTTATTTTCCTCCTATTGTAGGGTAAAACCTCTCTCTAATCCAAATGATCTCCTTGATGATTTCAATTTGTTTTGGAATCCCCAAGAACTGCTCGATGCCACTAAAGCTTTAGCTGCGTACGATGTGAAAGACCTATACAAGAAAAATCCTCACACTGTCAAGAACACAATGAATTTGATTTTCTTAATTGTGAAGTGTATGTATATATACTAATTAGTATTTTTTTTGTTTCAAAACCCCGTTTTTTCAAAAATAAAAATATTTACAATACAACATGTATACAATACATAATAATATACATAGCATATTTATATATACAGCAAAATAATTACAATACTTTTTATACCCGAAGGTATATTAAGGAATTACATAGTCTGAGTCCGCTGAAGGCGGGTTCTCTAAACCGGCACGAGGCCGCTGACTCTATACATCCAAAGACTAATTTGTATGGGGCGATAGGTTGACAATTTATGCATACTATTTTTTTTATTTTTCGGGAGTAGATTATTTATTTAAGGGACGCAAAGTACTATATCACCTACACACATATTTTTATTTTTTTACTGAAGGACTGTATACTTTTCTAATATAGAAACAGCGTTCAGTCAAACTAGCGAATGAAATATTATGTTATGTTTCCAATAACAATGATATGGGTTTGAAAATAAAAACTAATTCTTCTTTCATTGTGATATAAAACTAACAACATTAAACAATTCTCTCCGTCAATAATATTTAGATAAAATCCATTGGCTTGTGGTGACAATTAATTAGATTTTAGTTTTACTGCGCAAAAGTGAATATGCTAATTTTGTTGTATTTAATTTATCTTATGCGATTAGAATATCCCTAAAAAATATCTGAAAAAATTAAAGGCGATTAAAATTTGGAATTATGAATTAAAAGGCTACTCAGTATTATACCAATGATTTTACAGTTTGAGATTGTTACATAATTAGAGTGCTGGCAGTGGGTAGTGCCTCTACATGTCCTTTCATGTATCTAGTTAGTCATATAACCCTTGTACTAGATGTGTATATTACAGTTGTACAATTCAATAAAATAATTAAAATAAAATAAAAAGAGATTGTTACATAATGAGGTAAATGTTTAGCTCCTTGGATTGCTAGTTCTTCATTTCATAGTTATGGTTTTCCGGTTACTTTTTCCTGTTGGTTTAACCTCCATAGCTTTCTTCGCTGTCCGGCACGCATCCATCCTCATTACTGTTGTTCCGTGTCCTCGCCAAGTCGTAGCCATAAAAGACAATCAAGCTTTCTTCCTATTGTTTCTTTTAATCATTTGTATTCGGAGAGGTGAGGCATTGGCCATAGACCCCTAGTGCAGCGGAGGGGCTGTCTCTTTCACGCAGCTGATCCCGCGATAACAGAGATGATAATAATGATCTCCTACTTCCTGAGATGGTCAGATGGTATGATCCATTCAGGTTACCACTTTAACAGACCGTTTAGCCAGTATGATGATAGATGACACATGGGTAGGGTGATTAGAAGCTAATGTATTATGTTTTTTTTGGAAAAAATTACTTTGCTTTTGTTTTTAAGTGAAGATCAGCTACCCCATGAGTAGTATGAAGTTCATGACATTACAGGAAGTTTTATTTTATTTACCAGTCAGTTTTATTTACTTTTTATTAGCTATGAGAGAGGAGCAGCACAATGTGTTGGTCATTGAGTTGCTTAGCAGTTGGTTGCCGAGTTGAATCCGGCCATGGTATATTACTCATTTAATCATTTAAGAGCCATTAATGAACCTTGTAGTATCTGCAGAATCTCCTGGGGCTCATCTACCCTCTATATAAAGTGGATACCCTTAATTGTGGGAAACCTGTGATTGGTGTGTAATCTTGGCCAAATCACCTCCCTTCAAAACTGACGGCTTAAATATAGTTCAGTCTCTATCATGTTCTGTCCCCAATACCTTTTCTTGGGTTGTAGTGTTACAGTTTTTATTATTTTTTTTATTAGTTTTGAATTACCTAGTTATTCAAAATTATATTATGCTTGTTTGTTAATGTTGTAATGGCCTAAAAATCAATTGCTTATTAATGCCAAATTATTAAGGGTTGCTTTGTTTATTACTTCATTGTTCAACATTTCATCTTAAATTTTAATTCATATGATCGTTTATTCTTAAATAAAATTAAACATTATTTCAAATAATAAAGAAGGCTAATTTTTATTTAATTTTAAGCAACATTTTATTTAAAACATTGGAAGTATTATTAATTATTTTTTTTAAATTACTTATTCTAATTCTGTTTTCTAGACAAACCACTTCTTAAAGATTTATTAGAAGTCGGGGAGTATTTTCAACGGTTTCCTGAGGTATATAAAACTTGATTGTTCCTATTTTTACAATTAATCTTCTTGAGTACAAAGAGATCAATTCTCCGCTGTAATACTCAATCTGCAGTCCAGTTTAATTAGTATTAAAGTCTAATTTTGTCCAGAATGAGTTAATTGTATCGCTGGAAGTGGAATCGTGTCATACTCATTATTTCTTGCTTGTAATGGAGTTATATATCTTTAAAGCTTAGGCCTCACTTAACTACTTATGCACTATGAGAATGACACAATTTCGATTTCCTCTGTACAAATAACTCATTGTGGACAATATTCGACTTTACCACTTTTTCACCTAATGCTTCCTTGACATTTGTCTAGGACGAAAAGGATGAGAACATTGTTATTATTTCATTATTTGATATATTATGCCGAGGTAATGAAATAACATTAGAAAATCAAATGGATGCATCCCTCAGAATGGAATACAAAAATATTGGATTGAAAGTAGTTTATTTGCAACTTGAAAAAGACAAGGTTAATTATTTTGAACAAGTTCATGACAGACTTAATGATATCGGTGCATCTTCAGTTCATGAGTTACTACCTACTAAGATACCTATACAGATAAATATTGCATTTCCGATGATATTTGATGTATGGATAAATAGATCTGAATTTGAGTAAGTGATATCAATATTACATCTAAAATATAAATATATTTTATTTATCTCATTATTTATTGACAATATTGGTTTGGAATAAGTTGCTTCAAAATTAGTTATAATTTAAAGCTGTGATATCTAGTTAAATATTTTAGTAATTCTTTTTTTAATGTCTTATTTAAAGAAATTATGATCACTAATTTTTTATTGTTCTGTAAAAAACACATTTGTGCCCGTTTTTAAGGTGCATGCGTGACATTTAATTGATCATTCCTCGTTTTTTAAAAAGAGTTTTGCCTGCTGTAAAGTAAATTAAGTTTTCAGTGCGAAATAGGAACTGGGCATTGTATAGAAAACTTGCCTTTTTTTTAAAGTACATGGCAAAAATGGTTAAAAAAAAATCTAAATTGCAGCAAAGTTACAGGAGTGTTAGGCATCCAGGCTATGTTATGTTTTTACCTCTACAAGGTAAGAAACCAAGTATTGTTATGAATCCAAAATTTAATAGAAATAAATTTTTTCATCTAAGCTATGCCAGTTTAATGAAATAATTATATAAGTAACCCTGTAGGTGGATTACGTACGGTAAGTTGTATTTTTGAGAGCCTTTAGACATTATTATTCTAAATAACACAACTCTCTTTTCATATTTTTGAAATTTATGATTTTTATTTTAAAAATTGTAATGATTAAATATTTATTATTCAATTAAATTAATAAATATTGGGCTTTTATAACTTACCTGAATTATAAAAAAAGTATCAATCAGGAGCTAAATATAAGAAGGAAAACTTTTAATGCTATCAATTTTAATTTCAGTAAAATATACTTATTTACAGGAGAAAGATGTGTAGCGAGTATATAGTCAAATTATATATTTATGTTGATATAAATTATATATTTATATTGAATTAATGACCAGAGTACACTCATATCATAGGATATCAAATAAGCTTACCAACATTGGTCACAAAATATTTAATATCCTTATAATGAAACAAAAAATCATTATTTGGCATCATATTCAGAATGCTGAATTGAATTCTTTGGGGGATTGATAATTTCAAAAAATATATAGAGAAAAAGCTAGATATTTCATTGAATTAGTTCAAGAGATTCCTGGTTCATAATTATTTTTATGATTATTATAAATTTTTATATTTTATTTATTGGAACAACTGTAATATGATAATACAGCAAGCTAATCGAATGAATGATATATAATGGGATAAGATAAGGACAAATAAAGAAAGTACCCCTGGATAGTACTCAAATAACAAATTCAACTTAAAAGGTCATGAAGTCATCTTCTTTCCTGACGCCTTGGAAGATTATCGGGAATTGAAGAGGTTGCCTGGTTTGGCACTAGTGGGTTTGAGTGGGAAAAAAGTTTGTCATGAACACATTTATATCGAGTTTAGGGAAAATCAGCAACAAATGGAACATTAATGTCATTATTGATTGATGATTTTATTCATAACAAAGTTAGGTTCATTGAGCATTTTAAGAAGGATTTTTAATTGTAAGGATTGTATACTCCGTAAGGCCTTATAATAATCATATCTTTTGTAATTAATAGGGAGTTTTTACGTTTGTCTGGCAAGTTTTGAAGTAGCTTGAAACAGTTTCTTTCAGTCTAGTATACTAAAAAAAAATTGCATGAAAAAAATAAAATATTTTCATATATTTCAAATTTATTTTATAGTGTTTGGCCTGAGGAACTTCTTAAGGGAGCTGGATTCAAAAGGGCTAGTACACGAATAACTAGCGGATTAATCTATAATGAGATAGTTGACCTGCCTTATTTTTTTGAACTGGGAGTTTCTAATTATTCTGAGTTTGCCTCAACATCTTACTACCAGGACCACGTGTTTATACCCACAGTAAGCTCTCTCTATTTGTATATATTTCTATTAAATCTAAGCTACAAAAATTAAGGTGTGAGGTAATTCACAGTGTTATGTTTCTTATTGATATTTGTCTTAAAGGATCGAAATCATTGTTTAGCTATGGCTCAAGTGGTAAAGCAGCTTTCCAAAGGTGGCATTAGAAAAGGAACTGTTATTCAAACACACATTTTATCACTCGGTGCTACAGCATATTTTGCCTTCTTGCTAAGTGTAACTTTCCCATCAACTATGAAATTGAAAGTGTTTGGTGCTGATAAGATGTGAGTATAAGTTTTTATTTTCCTAATTATCCAACCTGTGATATATTTAAGTGTTAAGGGCACTTACTACGTTTGGGACAAGACAATATCCACGAGGGGAGCCAATGGAATCGTCTCCCACCTTTACCATTTGTTAGGAAATTCAGGAGATGAATTATAAAAGGTTGGTTCTATTCAAGGTTAGTTCCTTATGTTATTAAAAGATGGGTGATAATAGAGTCGTAACGAGTACCAATAGTTACAACATGGAACGAGAGAAGGGCAGCTTTCTTTCAATTATTCTTTAGAAGAATAAGATGCTTTTAAAACAATTAATTTCACACATAGAGACCATCTAATGTCTATCTCATTACCAAACATGTCCAATGATCAGTTAGCGATGTCTATCGAAAAAAGAAAATATATTTACTCTGTTACGATTGATAAATGTACCATTTCACAAATATTATGTAAATTTAAAATCTAGAAATTATGATCATATAGCCCCTGTTTTGGTTGATTGGGATCCAGATAAGAAATATAATTGTGATAACAAACTAAGTAAGGAATATTATCGAATTTCGAAGTTAGTTCTTTTTATCATATTTCCATGTTGTAGGTTATTTTTGACCATTAAAATAAATATTAATGTTACTTTAATTTCTTAGACTTCTTAATATGATTGTTACATTACTTTAAATTATATTGAAAGTATTTGTGTTTTTCTTTTGTATTGTCAATAATGTATTGATGGGTCTTAAAGTTTTTAAATGTATCTAATATTACTTTTTAAAGTAATCAATATCACCCAAAATGCCTTTTGAGAAAGAAAAGTTTTTCTCATTTTACTGACTCTCAAAAAGTTAATCTAAAAAATTATAACAATATACTTTAAAAATGTGTAGTAATAAGTGAATGATTGGTCGAGTATGTTCCACATGATCTGTGATTAAATGGTTAACTTTAAAATCTTATTCCAGATACGACCAATCAAATTGTTGTTGTAATAGTGGAATATGGACACCGCTCTAGTAATTTATACCACTGTAGATATAAGCTCTGTTAAACATATGTTCAATAAATCTGCTATAAAAATGAGAAGTATCTTAAAAGCGACTCTATTGATCAATTTTACTACTTGAATGTTTCAGGAAGACGAGTTTTGAAAGCTATTTTGACCTGCTGAATTTAAAAAATGTCCAAGTCTTTGGGGAAAGATTTTATATTGTAAATTGTCGAAAGAAAGATATAGCTTCGACTACTTGTGTTCTCGTCAACCCTGAAACCATTTTTAATCCTAACCTAAATTTAATCAATGAGACAATGAATAGAGGATATGACATTGTCTATCTGCAATCGGCATATGAGTTATATTCTGAAAACGATGTTCATCATTATTCTTTTATTAACCAATATAATTACGATCTAAAAGTGATGGCTAAATGTAATGTTCAACGGGCTTTAAGTATACCAAAGGTAAATGTTATGTTTATTTTTTAATTTATCTTTTTTCTGCTATTAGTAGTATATTTCAATTATTTGTAGTCTTGATAGTTTTATTTTTAGGTTTCTTAAACAACTTAATCTCTCTCTGATGATGATCCCATCCAAAAATCAATTAAATATCCTTTTATAAAAACTGGACACCTTCCTACTAATTTTTGTTTGGAAAGTTAAAACAAAAAACTATTTTTCCATCATTAGGAGCACCATTTTAGCTTGAAACATTTAAAAAAAATAAGCTATAGTCTGCAATATTATCGGTTATCCGGGTTATATTTCTCTATAAAGAAGTGGGGTGCCAATCCCCTCCACATCAGTCCTGAATTAACTAATAATATAATATTATAGATTAAAGAAAAATAATTATAGCCACATTGAGGACAAAGTGTGAGTGATACCGCACTAGGTAGTGGGGGAAAGAGCATTACTTCTCTATGCACTGCCATCCTGAGGCGATTCCTGTGCAGGTCATTCTCTTAATTGTCAATTTATAGCAGTGCAGTTTTTTTATACAATCAGAGTTCGTTGGAATCGGAGAATTACCCTTATGATAAAAATATGTCGGTATCTCTTCTGTAGGTTGTTGCTTCGAGTTGAGTTACAACAAGTTTTAACTCTTTATTCGTTTTCCTTTTAATATTGTTTGAAATTACAAGTTATCATGAGCTTTAGTATGGAAAAGAGTATGTGCTTATGGGAAATGTGTCTACTTCATTAATCATTTCATCTAGAAATGAACACTTCAACAAATACATATCATCTATACTTCCAAATGTTAGTTGAAACTTTTATTTCTTGATGAAGTGATTACAGAAATCTTCTTATTACCCATAACTACATTCTCTTTTCCATTGTAAAGCTGAAGATAACCTGTAATTTATGAAAATATTATTATAAATGAAACGAATTAACATTTAAAAACTTGATGTAACTCAACTCGAAGCGACAACCTGCGGAATAATTACCAAGTTGTCAATTATAAGCTACAACATGTTTAATAATTATTTTGAAAATTCCCCTATTTATTTATTTTTTAATCAGCTTTATGGACCACTATCATAAGGTCTTTGTGCAGTGTATTATTCATCACTTTTAAATAATGAAATTATTAAAGTATATTATGGGTATCTTATTTAATTGATTTAATGAATATAAAATATCTGAAATAATTTTGAGTTTTGATGAATTTTAGCTTGAACTCTATTGAAATTCATTTTAACCACTGCATAGTATTTCAGTGATTAAAATGAATGAGATTAAAACAATATTATTGATGTATTTTGAGTTCAATCTGTAGGAAATCAACGAGTTTGAATATTTTATTGGTCAACAGTTTTGAAAATTTGATTACACCAAATCCATATCATTTATTTATTTTTTTGTTCATTTAACGTCATTTTACTCCCTAGCCTAACTAAATCTTTGATCAGCATATATATTTCTACCTTCATAAAAATTATTTATTATTATTATCAATTATGTTGATTTTTGTTTCAGGTTAAATTTGTAGTCTATCAGTCATTTAATACGAAAGAAACTCCTGATGATAACTTAGCTTTAAATGTTGTAAATTTTGACAGGGAATGCTCATATACAAGTATTGTTACCGTGAATGAGAACATGAGCCCAAGTGAGGGGGAATTTGCAAATTTCAAATATTGTGTATGTAAATTTCTCTTTGTTTTTTTTTGTCTTTTAATTTTGTATGATATCCAAATAAGAGTTTTTCAACACATTTTATAATTTAAAACATTAAAAAAAATGTAATCTCTTCTATTTCTAATAATTAAAAATTAATGGGTTTAAATGCTGTATACTCAGTATATTTGTTAATCGCTAAATGCGCCCCTGAGTGGCTCAAAGAGAAAAATTCTAGCATTTGTTTGTGAAGATCAATATAATCTAGTGCAGTGATTCCCAACCTTTTTTGTTCCACACCCCTCCCCCTGTTGAAATGAAAACCTTCCACGCTCTCTTGTTCAAATAAAATTCCTACTCCCCCCCCCCTTTTGCACAATAAATTGTAAGGGTATATGAAAAAAAAACAATAAGTATTATATTGTGAACAAAACATTTAGTTTTACAAGATACATTATAAGTTTAAATTTAAGGTTAAAAAGTACTGGTAAGAGAGAAATAACTAAAATTAAGCCAGAGTTTTTTATTTTTAACTGATCTCACACCCTGACTTGTACTCATGCCCCCAAGTTGAGAACCACTGGTCCAGTGAGTGTACAATTTCTTAGTCAATTTAAAGAACCTACAACATAATATTTGATCGTTAGGAGGAGAAAATGATCTGGGTAAGGGTAAAATGTAACTTCTTAAATAGTCAGCAACTATTTATTAGAAACCAACATTTTAAGCTACACTGCAGGTATTCATTAGGGATGAATAAACGAGATATGAACAATATATTAAAAATAAAATAATCAGAATAATTTTTTTTTTAAATATACAAAAATGTTATGTCGGTTGAAATGCATTATCTTTTTTTTTAGCTCTCGTGAGTTTGGCTTCTTTGTCCAGTCCATTTGGTTGGATTATCCAATTGTTTTGGTCAAAGGGATTAGGGCGGGCGGAAGGGATTAAAGAACAAAGTAGAAAGATCGCGAAAGGTGGAGAAGGCCGAGAAACCCCCCACTCCCTTCCGCGGTCGAGAGGATTCTAAGCCTCCCACCCCGTCCAACCTTGCCTATATAAAATATATGTTTCAACCTAGGCAGTAGCGATGTTGTTGACTTGTGTGACAGTGAACGGTGGCAGTCTTTGTGAATAATAAGCCAGTTAGTATCACTCAGTGTTAGTGTGACGAACTAGTCAGTGATAAGTGATAAGCGAGTCTCGCCAACTCAGTGAGCTGTGACCGTAACCGAGTGTAATAAATTGTTTCTACTTATTACTGTGTGTTAATTTGTCATATTTGGAAAGTCTTACGGTCGGTGGACTTTAATTAGTGAACTGTAAGTGTTAATTTGTAGTTATAAACTATAGTGTAAATATATTGTATTTATACAAATTTATGTAAATATTTAAGTTATTTAGTATTAGCAGTATCTTATATTATTTTAGTAATTAGATAACAGTTAGACCTAGGTTATAATCATTAGAATACTGATATTGTAAATTTATATTACTATAATAATAATTATTATTTGTTTAATAATTTAACTGTTTTAAGTAATTTCATTGTATTATTCTTAATTTGTTAATAAATATTAGTATCTTGAATTTAGGAGTAGTTTAATTCATTTTTCACCCAGTAGCCTGTAACAATATCATAATTATTTAATTTTAATGAATACCTGCAAGGAATATGCTTGAGAAATGTAACGAATGGAACGTAGAACTTCACCACCTCTTCATTGACTACAAACAGGCCTATGATAGCCTATGATAGAAAGAAATGAGCTCTACGAAAACTTGATGTGTCTTGGGTGCCCTAAAAAACGTATCAGATTGATAAGAATGACACTGCAGAATAGTAGTGGTGTGGTTAAGGTCCAGGGAGAAATGTCCAGAGACTTCCCTATTAAAAAAGGAGTTAAACAAGGAGACCCTATATCTCCAGTGTTGTTTAATTTGGTGCTGCATAAAATAGTAATAACAACGAAAGCAAGAAGAGAGGGGTGTATTTATAGCAGCATGACCCAACACCTCGCATATGCTGATGATGTGCTTATCACAGGAAGAAATGAAAACGTGCTCTTGGAAGCATTATGGGAATGTGAAGAGGTAGCTAGGAAGGCAGGGCTCATTATAAATATGGATAAGACAAAATACATGCTTTCATCCAGGAAACTGTCCTCCAGTGGATATCTCCAAGGAAGAGGGTGCAGTTTTGAAAATGTTAAGACATTCAAATATCTTGGCACCATTATTAAAGAAGACAACAGACTGGAACATGAAATAAAGGTGAGGATTGAAAACGGTAACAGATCCTATTGGTCCCTCAGAAACGTGTTCCAAAATAAAGCTGTACCCCGTAGTCTCAAAATAAGGGTATATAAGACGATACTTCGTCCTGTCGTTGCCTATGGTGGGGAGGCATGGACTCTAACCAAACAGCATGAGAGATTATTGAATGCATGGGAGAGAAAGATTCTTAGAAGAGTGTATGGCCCAACCAAGGAAGGAAATTGTTTCCGCATTAAAAGGAACCAAGAACTTAAAGACCTATATGGAGAACCTGACATAGTTTCTTGTATTAAAAAAGCAAGATTGAGATGGTTGGGGCACGTTCACAGAATGGACAAAAAAAGGCTCCCAAAGCTGATTCTGGAGGGACGTCCAGACGGAGAAAGAGGAAGAGGAAGGCCTAGAATGTGATGGCTGGACGATGTGGAAGCAGACCTTAAGCTCCTGGGGGTAAGAACATGGAGAAGAGCAGCGAGAGATCGGTCAAGGTGGAGGAGAATTGTTGAGGAGTCCAAGGTCCTTCATGGACCATAGCGCCATGTGCTGATGATGATGATGAATGAATACCTGCAATGTGGGTCGAAGTTTTGTTTCTTAATAAGAGTTGTTTAAGAATTTATTTTTGAACTTTGCCCATAACATTATTTGGGAATAATAATTTTATTATTGAATCAATATCTTTTTATTTCATAATAAACATTATAAAATTCACATAATCTCAAACTAATGAATTAAAATAAAATTTTTATTACAGAAAATGCTAAATCTACACTTCCAACAAGGGAACACTCAAGATAATATTGTTTCTCCAGCGATTTGGGGTTCGAAGCCTCCTTTCATAAGCACTATCTTTCGTGTTGATCCAGTAAGTATAAACATTAGAAATGAAATATGTAAATTTAATCATTCGCCAGGTGCTATGCTGTTCAACAGATGGCAGTATTTTTCTTAATACCGGGAAATGGAAATTTCCAATAACAAATTTGGATATAATTATTCTAACTACTTTTTATCCCTTACAATATGAGGGTAACAGTAAATATCAACTCCCAATTGTATAGTGAAGAGAAAGCAATGATGTGACCTGCTGTCTGCAGTATGGCTAGTAGTGTAAATAAATTGTCATCAAAATCTAAGTAAGAAATGAGTTATTTCTCTCGAGTTTTTGTTTATTATAATTTTTTTTATTAAATTAGCTGTCGATAAAATACAAATGTTTACGTAAGTATTTATAATTGTTACTTACTTGGAAAATACCTTTTTTCATCTATCTTGGACGTAATATGTTTTAGATAACATGAAATATGGGAAAAATATTACTTATTTATAACTCAATTACGTTTTTGCTTTTATAAAAAGATTTTTATAAATGCAGCCAATGAAATTTTCATTTTTAAATTTTAAAAGAATTATTTATTTTTTTAAATTTAAATTTAAGATTTTTTTTTTTAAATTAGGTGTGACGAAAGCTTTCATGATATCCTTTGTTGGAAATAGCATTATCACCCATAAATCATTTAAATCTGCAAAATTATTTCAATTAATTGTTAATAAAACACAAATTTTGTCTGTCAATCAATTATTTTTATCTAATTTTACATAACTTCATATTTTTATATTTATAATTTTTTTTTAATTTTTTTTTTTTTTTTTTTTTGGTGGGCATGAAGTTGCACTACGGCTATTGTTGATCTATTGTGCGGCCTTTTAAATGCGATTGTTACAATCTTAAGTCAGCCAAACCCACAAATTTGAGTAAGCTTGCCGGGATGATTAGTTCGCACTGCCTGGGATTAGTGACTCTATCCAAACCAAAGGTTGTAAACCTTCTGCGGGCCAACCTATCACATAGGCAGATAACATGATAGGGTGTTTCATCCACTGTATGACAAAAGCGACAAATGGGGACATCCACCAGTCCCAACCTGAACATATGTGCGTTGAGTTCGCTATGCCCCGTGATTGCCGCAATAATTGTTTTTAATGCTGCCCTGTCCAGCTCCAGAAGAGCTTTGCTCATCTTCTCATTGAACCCATCTAGAAATAATTTGGAGTGTCTTATGCTACTTTGTCTGCACCAAAGTTTGTTCATTTTCCCAAGGTAGATGTCTTTTATTCTACGCTTAGCATAGCTGAGACTAATGCCACAAACTGGTTCAGGAGTGCACGGAATTTTGTCCGATCCTAGCCTGGCCAGTCTATCAGCTTCTTCGTTGCCAGGGATGCCATGGTGACCAGGAACCCACTCAATGCTAACCCTGTTGTTCTCGGCCAGTTTGTTTAGAGCTTTATAGCAGTCCCACATAATCCGTGTGTCCACTAAGAGCACCTATGGTAGCTTGACTGTCAGTGAAGAAGGTAATAAGCTTGAAAGTCAGAGATTCAGGTTCCTTCCCTAGGTTTGTCTTTCCTCCAGAACCCTGCCCCCGCACCAGAAGCTGTAAGAGATCCATCAGTGTAGCAATTGATGCCGTTGCAGGGCCTGTGCCTTTTCGTTGTGTCAATTTTGACCATGTAGTAGGGTGAAGATCAGATCGCTTTGCTAAGATGTGGTCTGCCTCAATTTTAGTGAACAATTCCCTCGAGCTATCAAAACTCGATCGAGAGAGATTATGTTCTGTTTAAACAGCCTGTACATAGAGACCATGGCTTGGTACTCAAGTTCCAGTGTCAGTGCCCTAAGCCCAAGCACCATCTCCATTGTAGCAGTAGGAGTCATCCTCATTGCACCCATCATCATTAGACAGGCCAATCTCTGTAGCTTCTCCATCTTAAGCCTGGATCCATTTTTACCTGCGCCTTGGCACCACACGAGGGCTGCATAAGTCACAATGGGTCTTATGGCCGTGACATACAGCCAATAGATCATTCACGACTTCAAGACCCAAGGCCTCCCCACTGCCCGTTTGCAAGCCCACAGGCATCTAATGAATTTATTAGTTGTGTTGTTTCCAACAGTTCCACTGTAACTGGATTCCATTGAGCATTGGTAGTCTTATGACCACCTTCCGCTTTCTTGTAAAAGCCAGAACGTTTATCTTGCTTGGATTGATGCTCAAAGCATTTACCAAGCACCACCGCGACAGAATGTTCCTTACCGTCTTAAGCAGAACAGAGATTACACAGTGATGTTTGCCACTTAAAAGAATAGCCACATCATCCATGTGGATAGAAACCTGCTCCGTTGATTGTTGACAGAAGAGAATCCACCACCGAGCACCAGAGCTGGGGTGATAGAACACTTCCTTGGTGACAGCTTCCTTTGTGCTTTATCCACAGTTTGGTGCCGCCCAGTTCAGAGATGAGAGCTCTTTGCTCCAACATGGTGTTAATCCATCTGCACACAACTGGTTCAATATCCTTGCCCCTCAAAGCCCTACTTATGGTACTGTAAGGTGTTCTATCGAAGGAACCTTCTATGTCCACAAAGATGCCTATTGTAGTTTCACACTGTTTCATAGATCTCTCCAGTCTTGTCACCAGGTTAAAAAGAGCAACCTCACAGGATTTACCTGCTTGATATGCAAATTGTAGCGGGTGAATTGGATTTATTGCCAAAGCACCTTCCCTGATGTATCTATCAAAGATCTTTTCTAGAGTCTTCATCAAAAAGGACGACATACTAATTGGTCTGAACACTTTAGGGTCATCATATGACCTTTTGTCGAGTTTTGCGATGTAGCACAACTTGGATGTTCTCTATTTCTGAGGAATATAACCAAGTGCTAGGTTGCCTCTTAGAAGTTTGAGCAGGTAGGTCTTAATCGCCAGAAAACCTTGGTTCAGCAAAGCCGGCATAATACCATGTGGACCCCCCCCCCCGATTTGTAGGGTTTGAATGAGTCAATGGGCCATTTGAGGGAGTTCATATTTATGATCTCCTTAGCCTTGGCTCAGTATACACCATCCAATCCCAGGATGTGTTCAACTGCAGCAACTTCACACGCCACATGGGCCTCACACCCCGGAAAGTGAGTTTTGGCCAACTCCTTCAAGGTTTCCACCTCATTCTCCGAGTGACCGCTCCTTGTCCTGACCGTACCCATGACTGTATATCCCACATCCTTGGACATTATCTTTTTAATGCAACAGGCAGCAGGAGCACTGTCCACATCACTGCAGTATTTCCTCCATGACTGTCTTTTGGTTTTCCTAACCTGTTTGTGGTATTCCGTGAGAGACGCTCTGTAGGTATCTCTCCTACCAGTTCTTTTAGCAGCATTGAATAGCTTCCTGATGCTATTTCTTAGCTTATTTAAATTTTCGTTCCACCAGGAAGTATTCCTGTTGGAACTGATATTGCACACGCGGTTGCTGCTGGTGTAGGCATCCAAAAGGGCTTCCGTTAGAGCATCATTAAGGGATTCCAGCTGCCATGTGTTTTTTATGCCTTTGGGACAGTACTTTAGGTTCTCCTAAAAAAAAAGTCCCCAGTCCGTGTGCCTGGGGTTCCTGTACAGCAAAGTCTGGTGATCACTGATACTTAGGTCAAAAATTATATATTTGTGGTCTGAACATGTCTCTTCTCCAGAGACATGCCAGTGTTTAATGTCATATTTCAAAAAAACAAATTTAGGTTAATTAAAATGCAAATTATTATCATAGTTATGTCAACAAAAATTTGTTTTTACTTATTATTATTAAGTGAAGTATCATTTTTATTTCAGGTTATTTGTGGTACAGACACTGAAGATGAAATAAATGATAAATATAGCGTCTTTGGGAAACGATCATCTGCGAGTCAAAAGAAACCGAAGAGCAAAGTATTCTATAAATTATATATTGTTTCCTATATTACTTACAGAAATAAATTGTGTTGTTGGTCTGGATTTTTGACTTCTTCACAATCTTTTCCAAGGAAATATTAAATAATGGAAATGCCAAGGGATTTCCCTGCCTCATGCCTCTTATAGCCTTGAATTAAGAAGAGAGATCCCCTGCATTCTGACAACGCAATATGTTTCACCTCCTTGCAGAACCGTTGTCTATGAAACAGTACAGTACTACCATGTACTGAACCCCATACCCATTCACTGATTGTAGTGGTACAGGTTTTTAATCCCCTAATTGAGAAATGTTTATTTCCAAATAGCCAGCAAGATATAGCAACTGATTTTATAAGAGATTTTGTATTAGATTAAAAATCTAATACAAACCCTATGGAAGACATATTTTATTGAATAATTTCCTAAAATTACATTTGTGTGACCAAGCCCTAGTATGGTACTCCAATAAAGAAAAGGAGGTTTACTCGATTGAGATTTTTGAAGAAGAATTTCTAAAGAAATTTTGGGGAATGACATATGATCATATAATTTTTAATGAATTGAACCAAGATTCATATTTTAACCATCCCTAAATGACCACGGAAAATTATTTTGGTAGCCTGTTCTACAGGCTACTGTTGTTTGCCGAACAACGAATTGGCATTTCGGATAAGAGGTGGAAGATATTGTCTTTTTTCATGAGATAAAGGATATAGAGAGGTTCTTAGAGGTTATAGGACATTTAGGGCACCAAAGCACCAAAAGAATTAAGGGGGTACAGTCAATCCATCATTAGAATTATCTACTCAAACATAAAATGAATATACTTTATTAATACAGTTTGAAATAAGATTAATGATTCAGATATACATAGAGGATTGTCATGTAATACATAGAGAACTTAAATTACAACATATATTGTGAAACAGGGCTAGATTTATGTATATAGGTAGGTCTTCGGTCTGGCTGCCTTCGGATATTCCTGCACCCAGCACAGTTTGCCGGCCTTCTTCTTCCGTCTCCTCGCTCATTCTTCTTTGGGATTTTTTCAGAGAGTGTCTTTACAAGGTGGAGTCTTGGACCCCTATCTTTGGTATCTCTTGACCTACCTTGAACCATGATACCTGAGCGACCTATTTTTTGCTAACGGTCATTTGCTCATTGTGCAAAAATATATTTGGTTTTATAATACCTCCCAGTACGATACATAATCAAATTACATGAGAAATAATTTTACAATTTATAGTGAATGGCATGCTACTGGTGAAAATTTAAATAAGGTTAAAATTAGTTAAACTTCATTACTTGTGATTAATCATTAATTTACCACTTTTGATATAGGTAGATCAATTTATGATTTTTATAATTATTTATGCTCTTATTATATTATTATTTCATGAATATTCTACTATAGTTCATTCATATTTCACTCTTGATTATTTTTCAGACTCTCCTACAAGCTCGAGAATCACCTGATTTCAAAAAAATGGTTCTATCAGGAGTTATGCTTGAAAATGAACAGGCGTCTATTCGTTCAGAAAAAGAGGACTCTGTTTTAAAAAAGAAATTGAAAGAAACAGAAAATAAAAATAGGAAGAAAATTTCTGATTACACGAAAGAGGTACTACTAAAGTCTAAACACCAATAGTTGTTGTTTGTTCATTTAACTTTACTTATTCATTAAACTGTGCCACAGGTTGCTATGGCTAATCTGGCAATGCTCCATTGGGAGCTTTAAATTTTCCGTATCCAGATTTTTTTTAGGTACTTGACATCATACAGGCTCGGGATTTAATAAAATCTAATAAAAACCCCCATTTAGCATATCTTCCGAAGTACGGCATAACTAAGCATAATTCCCATTAAAAAATACTAGGGCCATGGCGGACTATGAACCCTCGATCTTGGGCTTATACTAACCACTAGACCACAGGTCACCCTAATTACCAATAAAAATATTAATATTAATAGTAGTCGAAGATACAATGGAGGGTCGACTTTCACCCATTTGCTTACCGGTTTAAAATTAAATTTTATTTACAAAATATTTTTCTAAACATACATCAATAGGGTTACCATAAAAAATATTTCATGATTAATTAAAATTATAATTTTTTTTTTATTTCAAATTCTACTGACGCTTGCCAAACTGAATTCTATATTTATCATCACGAGTAATTAGAAAGGATTTGAAAATTATGTAAAATTCAATTATATGTCTGAAATTACTAAGAAAATAATACCATAAATGACCAGATTGAATAATAGAATTTTTCAAATTTACACGACTTTTTAAATTTATTTATTGGTCATGGGTAGCTAGAATTGATTTGACAATTGCACCTTTCAATCTTTGACACAAATTCTGTGGATAACAACATCTAACTTGACCAGATTGCAACATTTTTTAAGTTTTGAGTTTTTTGGTTACATTTTTGAATATTTTTTTTAGAAACTCCCTTTAAGAAATGCCAAAGCCACCTACAGGGCTGTGAACCCGCAACCTTAGGCTAGCAACTACATTAAAGGTGTCCCTTTATTTCTTTACTTTTTAAGGACATCTTTTATAATTCATATTATAACATTTGACCAATGTTCATCTTTTGGAAATTCTTTTAAAATGACCAAAATGATCTTTTTTCTTCACTTGTTTTCGAAATTATCATTATTAAAAATGTCCCACAATAGTTCTAGGGACATTTATTTTCCCTACCTTGGATAAAAATGTGTCCTACCTTTTTAATAAAACTGGTTTGCAAAATTTAGTTTAAGTAAATTATGAATTGTTAATTTGTAGCAATCATTGTTTTGTTTAGGTTTTCTTTAATGATCAGATAGAAGATATTGATTTCCTGCAAGTTTCACAATCTGATACAACTTCTCAGATTCATGAAAAATGGTCAAGATCTTCTTCATCGTTAGAAGAAAATGAGGAAACTGAAATAAAAAACAAAAGATTATCAAAAATAGAATCAATTCTGATGGGAAATGTGAGTAAGCACTTCATTACCTATTCTGAGGGAAAAATTATTTTAAAATTTTACATATATTTATGTTTAAAAGTACTTAATTAAATTAATTATAATTCAATTTTTTTGCTTCTTCTTTTTGTAGCTTCCTTTGAGAGATGAGGTAGAAAGTATTTCAGCAGCAACAAAACTATCTCAGAATAAAACCAAATTACCTAGGCCTTTACGATCCATAGAAACAAACAAAATAAAAGGAAGAAATGAACAAAATCAAAAAAATACATTAGCTCTTATGAAAGATGTAAGTGCATTAATATAAATGTTAATATTTTGCAAGAATTTATTTAGATAAGGATAGTTGAAATGTTTTGTTTGAAATATCAATGAAATAGAATTTAGTAATTGTTTGTATGTCTAAGATGGTACATCGTCCAGTTGTCATTTATGGTGGTGAGGTGTGGAGTCTAACCAAGCAGCCAGAGAAATTATTGAATACTTAGGAGAATAAGATCCTTAGTAGTAGTGGGGTCAAAATAATGTCACAGTATAAAATAACAGGCTATTGGAAATCAACGCTCACCATGATAACGTGTTATCATATTGGAATAACTCCTTCATCGTTTCATTCGCCAATAACGAAATAGTGCTTCGACATGATTCAATAAGAGCTGAACGCCAAGCCGTTAGTTATCACAGTAAGTGCAATAACTATGTTCTTTAACATTATTAATGCCTTGTAGACATGTAACAAAAGAGTGAAGTCAGAACCGCTATCTACCGTTATCCTGATCACTTTGAGAAACTAATATTGTTCAGAAACATCTTTAGATTAAATTAAAAATTATGCTATTTGGGAAATATAGAAGAATTTCATTCACAATTAATGATTGAAAATTTAAAGAAAAAATAAACTTTGCTAATTTGCACAACAATATGGAAAATATAAATTAAATACAGTGGAATCCCGATATTTCGTATCCCGATTATTCGTATTTCCGGCTAATTCGTACAAATTTGCAGGTCCCCAGAGAAAATCCCGATAAATGGTATAAAATCAATGCATTTCAGACCCCTCTGTAATTCGTATAATTTTTATGCTCGAGGTCACTTATAACATCATATAATTCGTATTTCCAGCTTTAAAATAACGTTACTTAGTACTGTTTTCGAAAGGGAGGGAGAGAACAGTGGAGCAGATATCCCAGGGAGCAGAATGAGAATAAATCCTTTCTAGGAAATCACTCAATTTGTATTGGTTTTATACACAAGTATGTTTGTACTGTTTAGAGGCACAGTAGATCCTATCATTTTTCACGGGAGAGAGAGTGAGAGATACAAGTTTTCTTAGAAATCTCATAAGTAATTCGTACTGTTTTCACTCAAAGAAAATGAGGGGAGTTCTAGGAATTTTATTCAGCTTTTCTTACAATCACACTTTTATTTACAATTCAGTCTTGTTTTTGTTACCGTTGTGACACGTTATCATGTCTCCTCCAAAATACGTCTCCAAAATACGTTAGCCTCTCTATTGAAGGGAAACTACAAATCATAAACGCCGTGACCAGTGGCTGTAAGCTAATTGACGTATTCAAGCATTTCATCGTCCCTGGTTCCACGATCACATCAATTGTGAAGATCAAGGACAAAATCACTTCCTAGACTTGTAGAGAACTTAAAAAAGTGGTTCGTACAAGCGAGGAATTCAAACCAGTTGGAGGTAATATTTGAAGGGAAAAAGCCCGAGTTTTCACAGAAAAATGGGAATTGAAGACTTTCGTGCAAGTGATGGACGGTTCGATAGATTCAAAAAATTGTATTAATACGTTTTTTAATTTTTTTTATTTTGTGCTCCCGATAATTGGTAGTCCCGATAATTCGTACCAAATCTTCAGTCCCTTGACTATACGAATTATCGGGATTCTACTGTATGTATTTAAACCTTAACACTACCTTAGACGTTATCGAAGTCGCACTATCTTTGTTATCGAATAAGTTATTGAACTAAATAAACGTTATTGCATGTTTTCCTATTTTTAGAGAATATAGACGTAATCGAAGTCGCACTATCTTTGTTATCGAATAAGTTATTGAACTAAATAAAAGTTATTGCTTGTTTTCCTATTTTTAGAGAATATAGAAATGCAATTAATGATTGAAAAAAAAAAAAATGTTAATTTGAAAGCATGATTATTTGTATGCTTGGTTCAATGTTTAATATGCTAAGAGGAATGAGTTTCCTGGCATGTGAATGTAGGGCCATGAGCTAAGTCTGTAGAGGAATCAAAAAATCAGTATGAGAAAAAAATAATACACAATTTAAAATAAAATATATCTTTTTAAACTTATTCATTATCAGGACAGATGATGACCTAAAAATTAAGCTGAAACATTGACACATTAATAAGATAAATTTTTGTGTAAAATTGACTACAGTCCGACCATTTTCAACATTGCCGTGATTAATAGTATTTAATAAGAGAATAACTTGCCGCATCTTTAACACTTAACAATTACAATATTAAGACTGTGCTTATTAGTTTTAGTGTTACATTATGGACAAAAACTTTCTTAAAATACTTGATTGTGTTTTTTAAAATATCGAATCCCAAATACTACCTTGAACACCTATTTAGTTTGTATAGTTAGTTAAATTTTAAAAATCACAGTTTTAACATTACACTTAATTTGACATTTCTATTGCAGTTTCCATCTAAAATCCAGACCAAATCTACAAAAGATGCGTCAAGTTATTTTCTTATTGAATACTATTAATCACGGCAATGTTGAAAATGGTCGGGGGGTTGTCAATTTTACACAAAAATTTATTTTATTTAGTGTCAATGTTTCAACCTAACTTTTAGGCCATCATCTGTCCTGATAATGAATAAGTTTAAGAAGATATATTATATTTTAAATCATGTATCACTTTTTTCTCACACTGATTTTTCGATTCCTCTACAGACTTTGCTCATGGCCCTAAATTCACTTGATAATATAAAAGAAATTACAAATCTCAACTCGAAACTTTCACCTGTAAGTATCGAAGGAATTAAAAATTCAAATAATAAAGAAAGAAACTTATCAAAAAAAAACATTTAAAATAAACCAAAGTGAAAGACTGTATCGAGAAATGAGTGGATGGTGGAAAAAGAATCCTCTACAATAATCCGACCAAAATCCAAACCTAACAAACAACGTGAAAACTTCTCTTAAAAAAGGGTAGTAGTATATCGCCTTACTGATATATCATTCAGTAATTCAGCATTACTTTCAATTACATTCATACATTTTTTTATAAATCTGACATTTTTTTTTTTTTCCGTTTCCTGCGCTGTGTAAAGTTATTCTATTTCCTAAATATTTGAAACTGACCCTTTCCCTGTTAAATTTTACTGTAATTGATTACAGTTAAAAAACTTTAATTACCAACAGTATTTTACATTGGGAGCGGGTTGGCTCAGTGGTAGAGCACTGAGTTGCCATGCTGGAAATCCTGGTTCAAATCTCACCCAGCCTCTATAAAATGTTATAAAAATAGGGTACCCAAAGTAAGGTGGAAAAATCTGGTGGTTGAGCATGATTAAGGACAAATCACCTCCCTGCAGAACCGTTATCCATGAAACAGCACAGTCTCTACCATGTACTGAACCCCAGACCCGTTCACGGGTTGTAGCGGTACAGATTTTTTATTTTTTTTTATTTTACATTTGTTTTTCTTTTATTTATTAGGGTCAGAAGAATATAAGAAAAAAGTATGGTCCCACCAGAACAGCAGAGAGCAGTACTTTATCAGTGTCTGGAGAACCAGGGAATGATGAAAAGTACCCATTTTCAAACAGAAGTATTGTACGTATATGAATTTATATTTATATATGAATTTATGATATGATATCAATATATTTAAAAAAAAAATGTATTTATTGATATTTACAACTGTATTAAAAAATACATCAAGTAAATAGGCTATGTGATACAAAATGACATGAGTTAATGCATAGTTGAGAAACTACCCACTGGTAGTACTCAAATCACTAGTTGAACTAAGGTCACATGGCCATCTTCTTTTCAGACGCCTCGGAGGATTATCGGCAATCGAAGAGGAAGCTAGGTTTGAAACTATAGGGTTTGAGTGGGAATGAAGTTTGTTATGAAAGAATAGATACCAGGTTCGGGCCAAATCAGCAACAAATGGGACATTAAGGTCGTTATGGATGACTTTATTCTTAACAAAATAAGGAGCGTTGAGGATTTTATGAAGGATTTTGGATTGTAGGGATTGCTTAGTGGAGCCCCAAAGCTCTACTCCGTAAGTCCAAATAGGTCGTATGATGGTCATGTAGATGAGTCTTTTGTAGTTAATTGGTAGGTTTGAGCGTTTGTCTAGTAAGTGTAAATGTCGAGCGGTTTCTTGTCTTTTCAGTATAGTATGAGTATTCCAGGTTAATCTTTTGTCGAGGTGCAACCCTAAGTATCGGATCTGTTCTACAGGCACCAGTGGGGTATTATTAAAGGATACTGAAGGGCAGGAAGTCATTGGTTTATGACATAAGGTAAAAGTGATTTGATGAGATTTTTGAGAATTTATTTTAATTCTCCAGTTTTGACACCATTCTTCAAGATCGGTGATATGGTATTGGAGGCTTTGGGATGCAAGAACTGGATTGGTGTTGACTGATAATACACATGTATCATCAGCATACGTGGTAAGGATAATATTGTTACGGGCTACTGGGTGTAAAATGGACTAAACTATTACTTAATTCAAGAATCTAATATTTATTAACAAATTAGAAAGAATACAATGAGATTATTTAAAACAGTTAAATTATTAAACTAATATCAATATACAATAATAATATTCTACTAAATGTTATCTAATTTCTAAGATAATATACAAATAATATAAGATATTGTTTATACTAAGTAACTAAACTATTTATATAAATTTGTACAAATACAATAATATTACACTATAGTTTACAATTACAAATTAACACTTACAGTTCGCTAACTAAAGTCCACCGACCGTAAGACTCTTCAAATATGACAAACTGCCACTCAGTTTATTACACTTATTACACGGCCACTAATTGTCACTGTTGCTCACTAAGCACTTATTACAGACTGATACTAACTCACTGTAACTCACGCACTATCACTAGTTAACGACTGCTACTCACTGGCTTATTACTTCACTGCTTATTACTGACTGCCGCGGCCGAAAACGCTGTCCTTTTTATATAGGCAAGGTAGGTCGTGGTGGGGCATTACTCGGAACACGGACGAGGACCACCTAGACCGATCTAGAAGGCTCTACGCCATTCTATAATCCCTTCCGCTTAATCCCATTGTTTGCCTAATCCGCTCTAGGCAGATCAGAAGCCGGACCTACTTCCCGCTCTGACCGTAACACTGCCCCCTCCTTAAAAGTGCTCTGCCCCAGAGCATAGTCCGGAGAAATCGGGCGGTCATGAGCTTCCCTCGATGGAGACGCATTTCCTTTCCAGGGGTTGAACGTGCACACCAATATGGCGACTCCAGAGTTGGCGAATATCTGTTCAAGCATGTTCCTGACAACCTTCCACTCCAGGCCGTCATATCCACAGCCCAACTTAGGGATCGCGAGCTTGGTGACACGCAGTCTCAGAAGCTTACTCCGCAGGTCGTCGAGGCTTCGCCGCAGTGCGTCATATGTGGGCTTCTGATCAGTAGCACACTTGGTGACTAAGTAGAACAGGTGTCGTCCTTCGTGCGTATGGTGGAGTGCTTTCCCGACGCTTGGTCCTTGGTGTTCCAGTTCCTCAGTTCCAGCAAACTTCTTCCTGAAGACCGTTGCAATCCCTCGGGAAGTCCTCAGATCTTCGGCGACACAATGGGCCAGAGAATAGTCCGCGGGTAACGAGAAGATATCTCTGTATACTGTCTGAGTTACTCCACGGGAACCTTGTACCTTAGGTTGTGCAACTGATACGTTACTGGTCTCCACGTTGTTGAGGTACCTGACTTGCTGGTCTTTTGTCGGGCCATGGTCTCCTTTGTATGGGGCCAGTCTATTAAAATGGACTACCCTGGGTTTTCCTTTTGGCTGCTTTCTGATCCTATAGATGACGTCGTTTATCCTATTGATGATCTCAAACGGGCCATCCCAGGAGTTCTGAAGTTTAGGTGAGTAGCCTCGCCTTCTTCGAGGATCGTGTAGCCAGACCAAATCTCCAGGTTGGAATCCACCTTTCTCTGCCCTGATGTCGTAACGCTCCTTCATTCTGTCACTGGCTCCCTGGATGTTTACACGAACCTTCTCGTGGATGTTATCCATCCGCTTCCGTAGATTCGTGACGTACTCCTCTCCGGCAACTTCCTCATTAGGCTTGAACCCGAATTTCAGATCACAAGGCAAACGAAGTTCTCGGCCGAACACCACATTTGCGGGGGTCTGTCCCGTTGCTTCATGGACTGAACTGCGGTAGGCTAACAGGAACAAGTGAAGATACTGGTCCCAGTCCCGCTGATGGTCGGAGACCACTTTAGACAAATATCTACCCATTGTCCTGTTCATGCGCTCCACCATGCCATCCGATTGAGGGTGAAGAGGCGTCGTCCTGGTCTTCCGTATCCCCAGTGCTTCGCACATTCCGGAGAAGACTGCAGACTCAAAGTTTCTTCCCTGGTCAGCGTGAAGTTTCATGGGTACTCCAAACCGGCTGACGAGCTGCTTCACAAGTACGTCTGCAACCGTGACTGCCTCTTGATTCGGAAGGGCATACGCTTCCACCCACTTAGAAAAATAGTCCATGGCCACGAGAATATATCGGTTGCCTTCGTCCGTCACAGGGAAAGGGCCAGCGATGTCAATCGCTATCCTCTCGAACGGTGCTCCCACGTTGTACTTCTTCATAGGGGCCTTCTTTCTTCTTGTTGGTCCGTTAGAAGCCGCACAGGTCGCACAACGCCTGCACCAGTCCAACACATCGTCCTTAAGGTTTGCCCAGTAAAAGCGTTCACGAACTTTTTCCAATGTACGGTGAACTCCAAGATGGCCGCCAGTTACACCGTCATGTAGTTCCCTAAGCACTTCGGGCACTTTATTCCTTGGAACGATGAGCTGTAGCCTACGCTGATCTCCTTCCGCGTTCTCCAATGCCCGTTTCAGCAGCCCGTTGTCCACTAAAATGGAGTTCCATTGGGCCCAGTACGTTTTTACATTCTTCGACATTGGAGCAACATTCTGCCAGGCCGGTCTTCCTCGCCCCGATATTTTCCATTCCTTTATTTGTTTCAAGTCCGGGTCCTCGTCTTGCGCCTTTGACACCTCTGCGTCCTGCCAACTGTCAATAACAACCGTTGTCCTCAATACTGTTGCCTGTTTCTCTTCTTGTCGGGAACAATGTCTGCATTCTTCATCTTCACATGGTCTTCTTGACAGCGCATCCGCATTCCTGTGGCTCGTTCCAGAACGATGAGCAGATTCAAAATCGTACTCTTGAAGGCGCTCGATCCACCTCGCCACTTGTCCCTCCGGTGACTTGAATCGCAGCAGCCACATTAGAGCCGCGTGGTCCGTCCTCAGCAGGAACCTTCTTCCGTATAGGTATTTATGAAAATGCTCTATGGACTTTACTACTGCCAGAAGCTCTTTCCTTGTGACACAGTAGTTGCGTTCCGGAGCTGAGAGTGCTTTGCTGAAATATCCAATGACCCTTTCTTCTCCATCTTGGATCTGAGAGAGAACGCTTCCAATAGCGATGTTGCTGGCATCTGTGTCTAGAATGAACTTGCCCTCAGGACGTGGATAGCTCAGAATAGGAGCACTACTCAATTTGCTCTTCAGCTCCTCGAAGGATGCTTGACACTCGTGATCCCAATGGAAAGTCCTTTTCTCCTCGGTAAGCCTGGTAAGCAGTTTTGCGATGTTAGCAAATCCTTTCACGTACCTCCGGTAATAGGTGCAGAGCCCGAGAAAACTTCTCACCTGGTGCTTATCTCGAGGTACCGGCCAGTCGGTGATCGCTTCTACCTTCTCTGGGTCGACAGCAACTCCGTTGTCTGACACAATATGCCCCAGGTAGTTGACTTGCCTTCGGAAGAGATTACACTTCTTCGGGTTCAACTTAAGGTTCGCTGCACGCAGTCGTTCGAAGACCTTCTCCAGATTCTTCAGATGGTGAGCGAAGGACTTTCCCAGCACAATGATGTCATCTAGGTACACCAGGCATACCTCCCAAGAGAGACCTCTTAACACATTTTCCATCAGCCTCTCGAATGTGGCAGGAGCATTGCAAAGCCCGAACGGCATTACTGTAAACTGCCAGAGCCCAGTGCCAATTGAAAACGCTGTTTTCTCTTTATCTTCAGGTGCCAATCCAACCTGCCAATATCCACTGCGGAGATCCAAGGTAGAGAAGAGTTTACACCCCTCCAGGGTGTCCAGCGTATCGTCAATCCTGGGAAGCGGATAACTGTCCTTCTTGGTGACGTTGTTCAGAAGACGGTAGTCTACGCAGAACCTCGTTGTGCCGTCTTTCTTCTTCACCAATACGACAGGAGACATCCAGGGGCTACTCGAAGGCTCAATGACACCATCAGCCGCCATCTCCTTTATGATCTTCTCGGCGTCCTCCCGTTTGGCTAACGGCAGCCTCCGCGGGACCTGTCGGATGGGCTTCGCATCCCCGGTGTCAATCCTGTGCTGGACGATATCCGTTCTGCCCCGTGGTCCTGGTCCGATCTCGAAGACGTCATGCCATCGGATAATCATGTTCTTCACTTCCTCGCTCTGTTCAGGTGAAAGGTCGCGGCATGACTCGTTAACAAATCCTTTTAGTTCTTCTGGCAGTCCTCGGAGCTCGGTGGGACGACGTTGCAGCTGACGAACCACTGAGGTAGCGGTTGTACACTCCCCGACCGGTGTTCCTTTCTTCAGCGTTACCGGGAAGCTTTTCAGGTTCATTAGCCGGATTGGAGTGGTCCGTCCGGCCTTGATGAGAGACCTAGCAACCAGTACGCCGCGTCCGATCTCTTGTTCTTCGTGCGTTCCGGGTTCCAGTAGTACACATTGACCCTCTGGTAGATGTCCTTCGACCGTCCCATGCGTCACGATTTGGCTCTGTGCAGGTAAAGTGGTGTCTTCTAGTAAGAGCACTCGTGCATACAGATCCTTTCCCTGCCGAAGGATGACTTCCTCGTCTCCCATCGTCAACACACCTTTCGACATGTCCAGCTTGATCCCGTATGCGATCATGAAGTCCATGCCCAATATGACATCTTCATCGATTTCTGCCACGAGAGCGCGGTGCTTCAGATGTTGACCCCCGATGATGAAGGTGGCAACTGTCTCCCCGTAAACCTTGGCTGGCTGTCCCGTGGCAGTCCGTAATGCCCAAGTTGTTGGTATGATCTTCTCAGCTGGAAGTGTTTTCGAGTTCAAGATTGTCATGGTTGCGCCGGTATCTATTAGCAGACTTCGCAGCTGCCCGTTCACCATCCCATCAACGTAGAAACTGTTCGTTCTGCTTCCTATTGACGCAACTCTGATGGCCTTCCTGGGGCCTTTGACGTTACGGGTTGACAGTTGCCCCTTCCCATCAACCCTACTTAGTTTTCCTGTGGCTTTTCTTGCTTCTTAGATGGACACTTGCTTCTAGGGTGTCCAATTTGGCCGCAGCTCCAACAGCGTATCTCCTTCTTACGGGTCCTGAGAGCCTCTAAAACTTTCGTCACTAGGTCCTCAAAGCTGGGGACTACATTTGGCTCCGCTTCTGCTGCTCGTACGCGCGCATGGCCCCGTACAGACTGTCTAACAGCCTCGAACTCCATGGCCTGGGATAATGCGTCTCCTAAAGTTTTCGGCCGGGCGAGCTTCACTGCTTGTTGTGTCTCTGGGTCCCGAAGTCCATCGAGGAATTTGTCGACAGCCAAGCTTTCGTAGACATCGTCGGTGACCGATGGGTAGGCGTTCCTCACTAGCCGGGCAATATCCGCTTCAAATTCCTGTAAAGTCTCGTTGGTCTTCTGGATCCTGCTTCTCAGCTGTGAGCGATACAGCTGGTCCATGTGGCGGTGGCCGAAACGCATCTCCAGTCTTCTCATCAGCTCCCCGTAGTTGGACCGCTCCGACATGGGCATCCCCTGCAGCACTCCTAAGGCGTCTCCACGCAAGGCCAGGCACAATGCTGAAGCTTGGGTCTCCTGCGACCACCCGTGGATCGAAGCCGCGGTCTCGAAGAGAGTCATGTAGTCTTCCCACGGCGTCTTCCCGTCGAATACTGGAATGGTATTGTGAGTTGGTGGCGCCCCAGCATAGGCGGGTAGAATGCTATTACGATGGCTGCCCTCGGAGGAACGGTCGGTGTCGTTCGTCGGTGGGTTGCTCTTACGTCCCTCGAGAGCTTCCATTCTTAGCCTAATTTCGTTCACTTTTTCTCCTAGCCTAGATTCTACATCTGCTACTTTATTATTTACATCGGCTAACTTATTATCTACATTTTCCATTAACTTAGTCTCTAATGTGCCTAACTTAGACTCTAATGTATCCATTAAATCATTTTTTACAGTACCTAGCTTATTTTCTACATTGCCTAGTTCATTTTTAACACTGCTTAATTCATTACCTAGTTCATTTTTAACACTGCTTAATTCATTACCTAGTTCATTTTTAACACTGCTTAATTCATTACCTAGCTTATTTTCTACATTGCTTAACTCATTTTTAACAGTACCTAATTCATTTTTAAAAGTTGCAGACAACTTGCTTAAATCAGTTTCAAACAGGACGTCATCTGGATTTTCCCCTAACTCTACAAAAAATTGACGCAAGCGATGTTGCAGTACACTTTTATTTCCGGAAGAATCCAGATCACGTTCTTCCAATTCCCGTTTTAAATCTGCAACTTTTAAATCCATTAATTTAAGACTCTGAGAAGCCATTTTTCATACAGTAGCCCAATAATTACAAAATAATAACAATTACACAAAATATCCCACTTCTGACACCAATTTGTTACGGGCTACTGGGTGTAAAATGGACTAAACTATTACTTAATTCAAGAATCTAATATTTATTAACAAATTAGAAAGAATACAATGAGATTATTTAAAACAGTTAAATTATTAAACTAATATCAATATACAATAATAATATTCTACTAAATGTTATCTAATTTCTAAGATAATATACAAATAATATAAGATATTGTTTATACTAAGTAACTAAACTATTTATATAAATTTGTACAAATACAATAATATTACACTATAGTTTACAATTACAAATTAACACTTACAGTTCGCTAACTAAAGTCCACCGACCGTAAGACTCTTCAAATATGACAAACTGCCACTCAGTTTATTACACTTATTACACGGCCACTAATTGTCACTGTTGCTCACTAAGCACTTATTACAGACTGATACTAACTCACTGTAACTCACGCACTATCACTAGTTAACGACTGCTACTCACTGGCTTATTACTTCACTGCTTATTACTGACTGCCGCGGCCGAAAACGCTGTCCTTTTTATATAGGCAAGGTAGGTCGTGGTGGGGCATTACTCGGAACACGGACGAGGACCACCTAGACCGATCTAGAAGGCTCTACGCCATTCTATAATCCCTTCCGCTTAATCCCATTGTTTGCCTAATCCGCTCTAGGCAGATCAGAAGCCGGACCTACTTCCCGCTCTGACCGTAACAATATTAAGATGAGTTGGGATGTTAGCTGTATAAACTGTATAAAGGACTGGGCCAAGGATACTACCTTGAGGAGATATTAATATAGAAATTTATATTGAATTTTTTATTTATATAACTTCCCATACTTAAATTATCAAACATTTTATATCATTACCTCTAATTTAACGAGGTTTTACATATATTTCTTTTATATATATACTCTAACATCATATGTTGTATTGATATTAATTCATATTTATATAACTTTCTATTACGTAAATTGTCATACATTTTATATCATTACCTATAATTTAACTAGGTTTACCATACTTTTATTATGCTCAAAATCTTACTTATAGATTTTTTCTTTGAAAATCTTTCATGTAATTGTATATATATATATTTTGCTGTAATTTGATACTATTTGATGCTTTACAACAGATTTTATTTTGATGCAGAGTAAATTTTTGAACAATCTACTTATAGTTTTATAGGGGGTACTGAGAAGTCCTCATCAATTATCTTTTTTTTTCGGATTATATTTATTCTGAATATAAGAGTTCATTTTTATTCTATAATTGCTTATTTATTAAAAATGTATTTATTCACTCAAGTAAAAACTCTAATTTATTTATCAGGTAGTGATGGAACATAGTGAAGGTACCCAGACAAAACCTCTTCAAAAAAGTCGAGGATTTGATGTTGGAACACAGGTATATAATGTTTAATAATTATTTTTGACAAAGCTAGTGGAAAAATTCCAACAAAAAGCCCTTAAGCCTCCAAACTAAAAGAGAAATTGAAAATATCTGTCCTAAGAAAATATTTTCAATTTCTGTTTTAGTTTGGAAACTTAAGGGCTTTTTTTTGGAATTTTTCCACCAGCTTAACATTTATTTAAGGTCTCTTTTTTTCCCTTTTCATAATTATTTTTGACCATTTTGGTTTTTAACTAAGAAATAAGATTTAATAAATAAAAAAGAGCAATCGAGCAATCTTTAATTTTAACATAGATAAAACTTTTTATAACTATGAATTGATAAGGATTTTATCAGTTACTTTCACAATTAGTGATTAAAAACAAAAAATAGGGATTATTTTTGTATAATAGTGTGATGAGGGATTATTCATTGAGAAATTTAAAAGAAGAAAAATATTTTTCTAGGCTGACGTTCTGGAAATTTATATGAGTTTAAATAAAGAAGACGAGGGTCAGAAGGATAGAAAGTATAATGCTGGTTTTGCTCAAAACACAAATACATCATCATATTCATTATTGCAACATGATACTGAAGAAGTAAGAGTTAGAAAATATTATTTAATAAAATACATATGTATGTATTCACTCATTATATTTACTAGATGTATTTTGTACACAGTCGTAAATTTCAATAAATAAATTTAAAAAAAAAATAGATATTAATTTTCTTAATCCATCCTTTCTACTGATAGACAATTATGGAACCCTATTCTAATTTTCCTTTCGAGGACTGGCTTTCTTATATTGATTCTAGTTGAATTAATTTTTAGACCTTTTCCTTTTATTTTAGTTATGATTGATAATTCTCCCTTGCAATCTTCTTTCCATTCTTCTCATTTAATGGATATTTCTTGCCGCCTATGTATTTTATTTTGATTTAGGATCACTTTTTGAATCACAGATTTATAGTTAAATAGTAGTTCAAGGAGATCATGTGCTGTCACTATCAGATATGTTTGTATTGTATATGTATCTATTATTTAATTAATTAATTTAATACTAATTTAATTATAAACATATTCTCCTAATTTGGGTGTAAAAATCGCAAAAATATTTAAAACCCTGATTTAAAATTAATCATTTTTCATTGTTATGAAATAATTTTAATTGTTCACATTTCCATTACATGAAATGTTAAGAGCTCCCACAAAATAGTTCGACCTTTCGATGAGAGCTTCGAAATGGATAAGGAAAAAATAAAATTTCTGATCCAATTATTCCGGATCGCATCCCATTTGAATGTAACCTTTTAAACTTAATAACATAATTCTTTTACAAAATAAATAGATAATACTTTTGATAACAAAGAAAAACTAATTAATTGAATTAAAATTAAGTTTAATTTAAACATTTTTATAATGAGAAAATAAATTACTTATACTAACTAAATTATAAAATTACAACTAACTGGGGAGCAGAGTGGCTAAGTGGTAGAGCACTGAGTAGCCATGCCGGAAATCCTGGTTCAAATACCACTATAGGCAGTTACTTTTATTTAGTCTGTTTGCGGTGGGAGATGGATCATTTGGGATCTAGAACCCTCCTGGGGCTCACTCAGCCTCTATAAAATATTATAAAAATAGGGTACCCAAAATAAGGGAGCTTGTACCAACACTGTCTGGCTTGATATAGCTGGAGTGAACAAAAGCTGATCGACTCCACTTTTGTTTTTCTTTTTTCACATTCGTAATATGTGTTTTTAAACTTATGACAAATATTAGACTTATAACTACACAATGCCTGATTATCTTTTAAATTAAATTATTGTCAACAATTATGAAATAAACATTTAAATTATTAAATATTTTAAATTAAAAAATATAACAATTAATAAAAATAAATTATAATACTATATTATGACATAAGTCAACAAGATCCTAATTAAATTAATGTTCAATGAATATTCTTCCCCTTGTATACATCGGAAATTGCGAGAACACGGGGATATGGGATCAGTGACAAGAAAGGATGTGTCTGAGCGAGATGCGACCCGGGTTGGTTCAGTTGGCAGAGCACCACACTAGAGGCTTGGGCGACCCTGGTTTGGGGTTTGATTCCTGGTCCTGGACATATCTTTTCTTTCCAAACAAAAATTAATAAAAAATAAAATAAAATAAATTTAAATTATTATATTTACCAAAAAGGAGAAAAAAAAAAACGAAGCGATTTTAAAAGTTTTGATAGTTTGTTTGAAACATAAAATTTAGATTACTTGTTTTTAGAATATTCATCATTGATTAAATCTGCAACTACAGTGAGTTCTGGTTAAGTTAAATTTTGTCCAAAATAAGTTAATTGTACTAAGGGAAGCTGAATCTTGCTATTGTTGTATTACATAAGTAGCTATGTTAGGCCTGGAACAGAGTTATTGTATATATTATAACTACATTCCAAGCCAAAGACTAGAGAACGACACAATTGCGCTTCCCTCAGTACAGTAAACTCATTCTGGATGAAATTATAATTAAACACTTATTCAACCAGGCTGCAAATATATCTTATAAATTCATTGATAAAGTAACTACGTAATAACTGTTCCTACCCCACTTCCAGTCCAGAGCCTATTTTCTTCAAACTATTAAATTAAATTATTTTTCTTTGAAACTTTTTAATTAAAATTTATAACAATAATTACTAGATGGATTAAAATTGTAATTATTGCCCATTTTACAGGAAATTACTTCTCTATATTGAGTACATGTTGAAAAAGTTTGAATTCAAGTAATGCGTACTTAAGAGGCTTCTCAAATCAACACAACTTTTATTAGCAAAATCTGCAACATTAATAAACTTAATAAATTAAAAAAAAGTCTTTTATCTATTTTTTTCCATAAGTAATTACTTATAGTGTTTTACTTTTCTTACATTGCCAAAGAGCTCATTAAATGTAACAGTAACAAATATTTTTGTGCTTAACTGTAACATTTGTTTTTATATTTTGAACAATAAATTTTTCCCTTATGTAGATGTTTAATATTATTTCACCCTTTAAATTTTTTTCATCTTTTAAAATTTTTACAATGATTTTTTTTGTATTTATTTAGGGATTTTATAGCCTATGGTATAAATATAAAATATTAAAGCCAATAAATTTTATTGCCAGTAATCTCTGTCCTCCCAAACTCCTTCCGACAAGCCTCTTGTTGCCATCACCTCTTCAACTCCTTGCAGCCAATTTTTTCTTGGGCAGCCTCTTTTTCGTCTCCTCTGGGGCAAAGTCAAGTATCATTTTTGGCTCTCTCTTGGGCCCTATTCTTCTCAGATGGCGATACCAGCTGCTTGGTCCCAATGTTGTGTATTATCGTTTTCTCTGCATTACCGATAACTTGTATGGCAGAGTTTTTCACTCAATTTTGGAAATGTGACAACTTCTCCAAAAATCCATTTCTACAGCTTGCAGCCTTTGTCCAGCTCTTGTTCCAACCACCCACATTTCTGAGCGATAAATGGTTACACCTTCAAAAAAGGAGTGAAAAATTCTCTTTTTGGTTTCTAGCAAAACACTTGGGCTCCACAGTACGGAGTTTACCGGCATGATAACCTTCTTTTCTTTGGTGATCTTTTCTTTCACATCGGTCTCAACTGTTTGCTTACTATCTATCTACACACCCAAATACTTGAAGAGAGTACTCCATTCTAGTGACCAGTTTTTTAAAGGGAAAGAAGATGTAGAAGCGTTTAAAGCCATGTATTCTGTCTTCTCTTTGCTGATTTCTAGACCCCATTTAGAGTATTCCTCTTCTAGCTTTCTTAACATATAACTAAGATCATCTTCCTCAAAAGCTATCACCACATTATCGTTAGAAAAATGCAAAATACAAATTTTTAGATGGTCAAAACTGGGTTCTCATATTTTTAAATAATTCTAATATTATTATAACATTGTTACTTCAATCACAGGATCTAAGACATTTTTTTTAACAGCTCCTTTCTATAAAACTATTTCGAACTGAAAAAAAAAGTGTGCCAATGTTTATTTGTTTGTTTGCCTGTTCATTTAATGTCACCTCATGCTGCTATGGTTAATCGGACGATGCTACAGTGGGAGTCCTAAATTTTGTCTATCCTGGCAAAATTAGAATAGAGATCTTTAATAAGTATCTGACACTTATGTCTCAGGACTGCTATTGTACTCCCATTTGAAGAGTGGTATAATTAAGGATTTTTGACTGCCTTTTAAAAAATCCCAAGGCCACCTGCTGGGCTACGAACCTGCTATCCTGGGCATAGTGGTTTGTTATACAAACCCCTACACCATTTGTCACTCAGGCTGCTAATGTAAAATAAATCGTTCTTAATTATAAGGTACTGTGAAAAGTTTTAAATTATAGTTTTGAACAGTACAACTGATTTTTTATCTCTTGAATTTTGAACAGTTTAAAGTCCTAAATATTTTATATAGTTGCATTGTTCTAAAATTATAGCTTATCTTGACTTGTGCAAGTTTATTTCATTAACTAACCTGTTGAAAATTTAGTTTTATTATAATCAGATTTCTTAATTAATTTATCTTAATTTGATCATAGTTAATTAATCATAAGTTAATAAAATTTAGTCGATTAGTCCTGTAGCACTAAGTTGCCATGCCGAAAATCCAGGTTCAAATCCCGCTGCTGGTAAGACTTTTATTTAATCTGTTAGTGGCTGGATTGTATGGGATCTAGGACCCTCTTAGGGCTCACCCAGGCTCTATAAAGTGGGCACCCAAAATTATGGGGGAAATCTGGCAGTTGAGCCTGATCTAGAACAAATCACCTCCCTCCACAACCGTTGTCCATGAAACAGTTCATAATCTACCATATACTGAGCCCCAGATCCGTTCATGGGTTGTGGTAGTGGTAGAGGTTTTTTTAAGGTTTTAATTTGATCTTTGTTTCTCTCTCTGTATTTTTACTAAATAAATTAATATTAGAAAGGATAGCTACTGGTTGAGGAACAAATATCTTTTTGCTATTGCTTTTAAATTTTAGGAGGAGGATGAATTTAGATATTCTCAAGTCGAAATTGACAAAGAAGAGTTGGGATCTGAACAAGAACTGGGTGCTAGAACACATAAGATTATTTCATGGTTTCGGAAATTGGACTCGCAGGTAATTAAAATAGTACCTTTAAAGATAATTTTAGTAAAAATAATACTTTAAAAATACAATTGTTTATTGATGAATTATATTTTATAATTCAATTATATTATATATATATATATATCACTTAAGTGACGACTCGCGGAGAATAATAAAAAAAAGAACAAAAAGGAATGAAATAAAACTCGCTAGTTGACTTCTGAAACGATACTGCTTTATTCTGTTTTATAATAATATAAAACTCTTATATCTTCTACAGTGTTTATATTTACATTCATGCTATTAACAATGATATTGCCCTGGTCTCACTCATAACTCCCCCCTGCCAGTTTCCGAGCAGTTCTCGGAAACTCTTAAATAAAGTATAGATAAAATAATAACAAAAGAAAAATAGAATCTTATAACTTATCACACTAATAGAAAATAACTACTAACAGTCTGAAAACCTCCAATGAGTACTAGAAACCTCACACTTCTCTAATTTACATATGACGAAGACAAAATACAATAAAGAAAGAAAGTCTTGCACACATATATAATATATTATACATAACTTAAAACGCAACTGTAACAATACAAAAACAAAAAATCTGAACTCTCCTATTGTCAGAATTACAATTTGAGATTCGACAACTTATACATTTATTTTTTTTCGTATCTGTATGTTCGAGAGGATACTCCAGTAAACTACCCAACTGGCGGTTCTTGCAAAGTAGAGGGAGAAGCGATTATCAAGACTAATCAGTGGACAGGAAAACTTAAAAATTTGAACGTCCACGTAGTGGGCGGAATTACACGGCATTACCAGTTGATAATAATAGGATGCGACCTGTTGGAGCAGGTAGGAGCGAGAGTAAGGATCAATCGTGGGAAATGGGATATCAGAATCGGACGCGCACGTACAGCTGTAGAGGGATTGAAAGGGGTGTGGAAATGCAAATAGGGGCGGTAAACGAAATCGATGACTGGAAGGGGGACATTCAGAAGGAGTTCCGGGATATTTTTTTAAACGAGGGGGATATTTTAGGGGTAACGGGCCGGACGGTTCACAAGATGCCCTTGAAAAAAGACAGATAACATACGCTAAAGAACGGAGATATCCTCAGGCACTCGGGTCCCATATCCGCGAAGAACTAAATAGCCTCAAGGAACAGGGAATCATCGTCAACAGTACTTCGCCGTATACCAGTCCTTTATGGGCGGTTAAGAAGAAGAGTTTACCCGGGGACGGGAAAGAACGTTACAGAGTGGTAGTAGATTACCGAAAACTTAACGAACTGTTGATGAGAGATATCCGATCCCGAGGTTCGAAGACATTCTAGATAGGCTGACCAGAGCAACCATCTCTAGTATTTTTATTTTTTATTTTTTTTTAAGGTGGGCATTAAATTGCACTACGACCATTGTTGATCTATTGTGCGCCCCACTGATAGATGCGATTGTTATAATCTTAATTCAGCCAAACCCGCAAATTTGAGTAAGCTTGCTGGATTGATTAGTTCGCACTGCCTGGGGTTAGTGACTCTGTCCATGCCAAAGGTTGCAAACCTTATGCTGGCCAACCTATTACATAGGCAGATAATATGATAGGGTGTTTCGTCCTCTGTATGACAAAAATGACACGTGGGGACATCCACCAGTCCCAACCTGAACATGTGTGCATTGAGACTGCAATGGCCTGTAATTGCCGCTATAATTGTTTTTAAGTCTGCTCTGTCCAGCTCCAGAAGGGCTTTGCTCATCTTCTCATTGAAGCCTTCTAGGAATAATTTAGAGTGTTTTAAGCCACTTTTCCTGCACCAATGTTGATTCATTTTTCTAAGGTAGATTTCTTTTATTCTACGCTTAGCATAGCTAAGACTGATGCCACAGACTGGTTCGGGGGTGCACGGAATTGTCCGATCCCAGCCTGGCCAGTCTATCAGCTTCTTCATTGCCAGGGATGGCATGGTGACCAGGAACCCACTCAATGCTAACCCTGTTGTTCTCAGCCAGTTTGTTAAGAGCTTTATAGCAGTCCCACACAATCCGTGAGTTAGTGCAGTGTCCACCAAGTGCACCTATGTTAGCCTGACTGTCAGTGAAGAAGGTAATCCTTCTAAGTGACATTCGCTCATCCAACAGTGTCTGTTCACAGAGATTGATGGCAAGTACTTCAGATTGAAATACTGAGGAGTACCTTCCCAGGGAGATCCAGATTCCTTCCCTAGGTTTGTCCATCCTCCAGAACCCTGCACCCACACCTGAAGCCGTAAGGGGTCCATCAGTATAGCAATTGATGCCGTTGCAGGGCCTGTGCCTTTTCGTTGTGTCAATTTTGACACTGTAGTTTGATGACATTAAGTCCCGAATCCGAAGATCAGATTGCATTGCTAAGATGTAGTCCGCCTCAATTTTAGAGAACAATTCCCTCGAGCTCTCACTACCCGTAACCAAAGAGATTATGTTCTGTTTTGATAGCCTGTACGTAGAGACTCAAGTTCCAATGCCAGTGACCTTAGCCCAAGCACAATCTCCATTGTAGCAGTAGGAGTCGTCCTCATAGCACCCATCATCATTAGACAGGCCAATCTCTGTAGCTTCTCCAGCTTAAGCCTGGATCCACTTTTACCTTCGCCTTGCCACCACACAAGGGCTGCATATGTGACAATGGGTCTAATGGCCGTTCCATACAGCCAACAGACCATTCTCGGCCTCAAGCCCCAAGACCTCCCCACGGCCCTTTTGCAAGCCCACAGGCATCTGATGGCTTTGTTAGTCGTGTTGACCACATGTTGTTTCCAGCTCAGTTTATCATCCAGCGTCAGTCCTAGGTATTTAACTGCGCTGTTCCACTGTAACTGAATTCCATTGAGTGTTGGTAATCTTATGACCACATTCCGCTTTCTTGTAAAAGCCAGAACGTTTATCTTTCTCGGGTTGATGCCCAAACCATTAGCCATGGACCACCGCAACAGAATGTTCGTTACTGTCTTAAGCAGATCTGAGATTACACAGTGATGTTTGCCGCTTACAAGAATAGCCACATCATCCGCATATCCCTGTGCATAGAAGCCCGCTCTGTTGATTGTTGACAAAAGAGAATCCGCCACCAAGCACCAGAGCAGGGGTGAAAGAACACCTCCCCGTGGGCACCCTCCTTTGGGCTTTATCCACAGTTTGGTGCTTCCCAGTTCCGTGATGAGAGCTCTTTGCTCCAGCATGGAATTAATCCACCTGCACACAACTGTTTCAATATCCTTGCCCCTCAAAGCCCCACTTATGGTACTGTAGGGTGTTCTATCAAAGGCACCTTCTATGTCCACAAAGATGCCTATTGTAGTTTCGCCCTGTTTCATAGATCTTTCCAGTCTTGTCATCAGGTTAAAGAGAGCAACCTCACAGGATTTACCTGCTTGATATGCGAATTGAAGCGGATGAATTGGATTGATTGGCAAAGCACCTTCCCTGATGTATCTTTCTAAGATCTTTTCTAGTGTCTTCATCAAAAAGGATGACAGACTAATTGGCCTGAATGCTTTAGGGTCATCACAAGCTCCTTTGCCGGGTTTTTCAATGTAGCACAACTTGGAAGTTCTCCATTTCTGAGGAATATAACCAAGTGCTAGGCTGCCTCTTAGTAGTTCGAGCAGGTGGGTCCTAATTGCCAGAAAGCCTTGCTTCAGCAAAGCCTGCATAACACCATCTGGACCCCCCCCCATTTGTAGGGCTTGAAGGAGTCAATGGCCCATTTGAGGGTGTTCATATTTATGATCTCCTTAGCCTTGGGCCAGTATGCGCCATCCGTTCCCGGGATGTGCTCGACTGGAGCAGCCTCGCACGCCATCTCTAGTATACTGGACCTTAAAGCAGGATATCATCAGATTAAGATGCATCCTCACGATCAGCATAAGACGGCATTTAGCTTCGAGAGAGGACATTATGAGTTCACGTGCATGCCGTTTGCCCTAAAAAACACGCCCGTCCACCTTCCAGCGCTTGATGGATGAATTCCTCAGAGGCTTAGGAGAATCTTTCTGTCAAGTTCACTTGGATGACCTCCTTGTCTTTAGTAGGACTGAGACGGAACACGTAGAGCAAGGCATTTTCACTCGCATACCTGGAGTACCCTCTCTTTCCTGTACAATTTTTCCAACGCCCCTTTTGTCACAATAGTGTTAGAACTTCCCGTGCCCACTAAACCCACTGCACTCCCCCTCTTATCATGATAATTGGCATCCAGCAAGACACTTCTAATATTATTGCAGGTCTCAGCGCCGTCGTCTCTCTGCAGACACCCTCCTCAGATCGCTGCGTGCTCCCTGCTCCTCACTCCTGCCCGTCGCTGTTCCTTCTGCTGCTCTCCACCACTGCTTCCTGGTTCTTCCTCCTCCGTTTCCAATATCCCTGATGATTCTGTCGTCTCATCCGCTGGTCCAACTTTACGGCCTCGACCGGTGTTTCTCCGCAACCTCAGCATATTCACCTCCATCGGTTCGCCACGGTCCACCTCTCTTCTTTTGATATATGGGCAATCCCGTGCCATATGCCCTTTACTGTTGCACTCGTAGCACCTTGTACGAGGGCATTGGGCCATCAGATGACCCATCTTGCCTCACTCGTGGCACCTCCATTCTTCTCTTCTTCCATTCCTCTTATCCGCCCCCTATCGCCCGTCTCTTGCGACTGGTCTCTCCTTCCTGAATCTCTCAGCTTCTCTTCTTCTCCCCATATCCAGTCTTGGTCAGCTACGATTCATCTCGGGTCTTCGGTACATAACCCTCTTCGATCCTGTTTCTACATCTTCACTCGCACTTGAGTCTACCATCTCCTGGGCGCACTCTAAGAAGGAGTTGTCTCTGGGCAGTCCATCTTTCCTTCCAGTATCTCTGGCAAGCTGGATTTTCAGGATTCTGGATAGAAAATCCATTCTGGCCTCTACCTGGTCCGTCTCCATCATTTCCCATAGTTTCTCTGTGATTTTATTATACCTAGCCAGTAGTACAGCTGCGCATTGTCCTGGTGATTGCCCAGGTTTCTGATTCTCCCTGAACATTTGGAGCATGTCTTCCTCGGGGGCCCATCGTCCTCCCCCGAACGCCTTCTTTAGTCTTTCCATAATCGCGTGCCAAGGTGTTTCTTTGTTGGGCTAGATTAGGTTGAGTATGGTCCTCCTGACACGGCATACTAAGGCTGCCCTTAGCTTGGTGGCACCCAACCTGGATATAGTACATTATCCTGTCTCCTCTCTTCAGGAAGTGGTTCAACTTCCCAACTTCTCTGTTAAACCTCTCTAGCTCACTGATTTCCTTCCTTAAATTGCGTGCATTATTCTTTTGTAATTGCATGCGTGCTAACAAATTTGCCTCTCTTGCTGTAATGTCCGCAAGTGCCATTGCTAGTGTAGACGTGGGCATGATCGGAAACTCGGGGTTTATTGGCTCCAGTGGATCTAGGTAGTTGTGGCGTTGGCTGTGGTACTTCTTGAGGTTGTGGTTCTGTTTCCATGTTGAGTACTACTGACCTCAAAATATCGTTTTGTTCAGGCATTCTTCTTCTTAGTGATTACTATAAACTGAACAAACAAAACAAAAATAAAATTCTTTACCCCAGTTTTTCTTCCTCACAATATCCCGGGTTTCGGCACCACTTAAGTGTCGACTCGCGGAGAACAATAAAAAAAAAAAGAACAAAAAGGAATGAAATAAAACTCACTAGTTGACTTCTGAAACGATACTGCTCTATTCTGTATTTTATAATCCTGCTTATATATCTTCTACAGTGTTTATATTTACATTCATGGTATTAACAATGATATTGCCCTAGTCACTCTCATAACTTATATATATATTAGCTGATCCGGCCACGCGCTGCTGTGGCTGTTGTAATAGTTTTAAAAAATATTACGTTAAAATTTGAATTTTATAGAAACAATGAATGAATGGATAAATGAATTAAATAGATTTTTAATTTTACATTTTATTCTTCTTATATCTAAGTATAGTATATAATAAATAAATAATATACAAAATTCTTAACTGATAAAATATAAACATTAAATCAATGAATGAGGTATATCATGGTTGATTTTTAATTATGGCCAATAATATTTTTTTAAATTATAACTATTTTTTTCAATTTATTTGAGCGCTAATCGATGCACAAAATGTTTGTTAGTCTGCCCTTTGTTAATACAAATAGATTAGATGGTTTACTAACACGTGAGCATCCAACATATAATTGTCCATGAGAGAAACATGGATGTTCTAGGTCCAAACCACAAATGAACATTGTCCGGCCTTGAGACTTGTTGATGGTAATAGCAAAAGCCAAGAGTATATCAAATTGAAGTATTTTGAACGGTGTTTGGGTTCTGATGGTATCATTGGAATATGTGGCTACAAGACGATTTCTCCTTTAAAGATTTCAGTCAACATGGCTGGTTCAATAACATTCCCGGTGATATTTTTGATGACCAATTGTTTACCATTCCATAATTTAGGTGGATTGTGTGGTTCAACCAAAGATTGTGTGGTTCACAAAATTCAGTTGGATAATTTACAGCTTGGTTTTCATCAACAATTGATTTAAAGGACATTGGATCACCTGGTAACAAGTGTTATATTTAAAGTTAGTTTCATCATCAGCATTTTTCGCTGCCAAAATAGCACGATTACAGACCCAATTATGGTCAATGTAATTATTTTGTTCATCCGGGAAGACACTCCTAATTAATTCAGTTTTTGTCTGAACAACAGTGTTGAAATTTTAAGGCAATTTAGGGATCGTGCATTTGGATGCAGTTCAATTTCAGCGATTCCAATATCCAGTAGTAGTTTTGAAAATATTTGTGCTGATGGATTATTTTGTAATTGTACTCGCATGTTTATGTTCAATAATGTTTCAACATTTTGCCACAAAAACTATTGATTTAAACTGATGCGTTAAACTCATCGGCAAAAGTAGAGCAAGGAATGACTGGCTATGTCTGTCGGAAATCACCAGATAGTAATAGAACAGCACCACAGAATAGCTTGTCGTTGTCGTGAAATGAAGTTTGTCATGAAAAGATTGATATCCGATTCGGGCCAAATCAGCAACAAACGGGACATTAAGGTCATTATGTATTACTTTGTTTGTAAAAAAGTAAGGAGCATTGAGGATTTTACGAAGGGTTTTGAATTGTCAGGATTGAATACGAGAGGAATTCGATGGCTTAGTGGAGCCCCAAAGCTCTATTCCGTAAGTCCAGATGGGTCTAATGATTGTCATGTATATAAGTCTTTTGTAATTAATTGGAAGCTTAGAGTGTTTGTCTAGTAAATGCTGAAGTAGCCTCAAATGGCGAGCTGTTTCATGTTGTTTCAGTCTAGTATGAGGATTCCAAGTTAAGCGTTTGTCAAGGACTAGTCCTAAGTACCGGACCTGTTCTACAGGAATTAGTGGGATGTTATTATATGATACAGGAGGGAAGGAAGTCGCTGGTTTACGACGGAGGAAACAAAACCATTAAATGAAAAAAAAATACGGTGACTATAAAATGTCGATTTACTCAAAAAAAGTCTCCCTAAATTATTACGTACATAATAATTTAAAAACATCTACGTTTCATTACCTTTCAAATGAGGTGTTAAAATAAAAAATCGCTTAAGAAACCACAAATATATGATCGATAGAAAATGGAAAATGATAGAGCCCGAGAACAAAGGGCTCCGACGTAGGATTCGAGGACAGGAATCGTGCGCCTTGCCTTGCCCTTACCTACCTCAGTACACTCTTACTGGTTTACTGTATTCGGATGTGCTCTCTTAGCTTACTTGCTCTCTGATTGGATTTTTCTGACGACTTGGCTTTTTCCTGGACTTTTGTGATTGATTCTTGTCTGACGACCCCGGACTGAACCTGTTTTCTGTGATTCCTTACGATTTGACTGCTGTGTGACTGATTGTCAGGTTAATCTGACTAACAATGGCTGATAAAGAAAGAAGAATATCATTTAGTAAAGAATACGCAGATATTTAGAATACCCTGCTGAGGTTCAATAAATAAATCAATCACAGAAAACAGGGCACAGTCCAGGGTCGTCAGAAAAGAATCAATCACAAAATTCCAGAAAAAAGCCAAGTCGTAAAAAATAACAATCTGGGACCAAGTAAGCTAAGAGAGCACATCCAAACACAGTAAACCCGAAAGAGCATACTGAGGCAGGGAGGGGCAAAGCAAGGCGCTCGACTCCTGCGTCAGAGCCCTTTGTTCTCGGGCTCTACCTGGGTTCTCCATTTTCCATTTTCCATCGATCATATCTCCGTGGTTGCTTAACAGATTTTTTATTTTAACACCTCATTTGAAAGGTAATGAAATGTGCGGCCTCATGACCTTCTAAGCTGAACTTTTTATTTGATTACTACCACTGGGTAGTTTCTCTACTTGTCTTTTTATGTCAATATATTCATTCATTCATAAATGCGAAATTAATTATGATAATGTGATAAATAATAATGAGAAATGAATGAATGTTATATAGAAATGGTAAGAATGAAATATTGTATAAATAATTATTTTTATATGTTAAAGTCTTTATTATGTAATACAAATCTTACACTCTGTATTACTTTCTTATAAATTCTGTTCATATAATCAATTATTCTTCCTCACTAGTGCAATATTTTATTTTATTTTTTATTTCTTTTCCCATACCTGAGAACCCTAAGATGCCTATGTTTTAGACCGAAATGTTTTGCTTATTTTGTGTTATCTCTGACTGTACCCCCTGACCAATTCAATCCATTATTAGAATTATTCAATCAACTATTTTCCAATTAATATATATCCCCTTTTAGATATAAGGAATTTGAAACAGATATTGCTTTTAAAGATTAAGATTGTATAATAAACTATTTTCTACTAATAATGAACATTGGCTGTTATATTTCATGTTTGTTATTTATTTTGTCATTGAAAATATTTTGTATAAGTTTGTTCATAACATTTTTGTAAAAAAAAAAATACTTATAAATAAATTTAACCAACATTGAAAAGTAATTGGTCGACTCGATGTACCTTATTTTATTTCATTTATTCCTATCATTTCTGTCTACAAATCTTTTATATTTTCTTTGACACTGCACTCTTGATATTGTTATTCTGTGTTGTTTTATTTGTTTATCCTGTTGGCATAGAAAATTAGGCCAAAATGTTGGCACTGAATAATATAAGTTGTGCTTATTTGTGTAAAATTTATTTACTCCAACTGCCAACCATTTTCAACATTGATCAAATTTTACTGACAGTTTTTTAACACTGATTTCCTGAGAATTGCTCAATGTTGTATCTTTCAGAAGTTATATCATGGGTTACAAATTCATAAACATAATATTCACAATACATGAATCATAATTGTAATAATAATGGATAGTAATAAAACTTACTTTTAATGGATGTTGTAAACAAAAATTTTTTTATATACAATTTTTAAGGATCCGATTCCTCCCAGAGTTGTCACATACATTTTAAGAAAAATGAGAAAAATAAATAAAAAATCTATTGATATCAATAAATCAGAAGAATCCAATGATATCGTAGAGGAGGATACCGATGATATGATTGAAGAAGGAGTAAGAAAAACATTTTTTATTTATATAATTTACACGCCATACATATAATATAATTTACCATAGTAATTTTTTGTTATGTCTTGAAAAACATAGAAAAAACCAGCTTTATTTTTAATGAAAGAAATTTATCATTTATAAGATCACTAGCAACCCACCCCAGCTTTGCTCGGGGAATAAGGCATATTATGCCTACATAATTTGTCTGTGTAATGTATTTTTTTTTTTTTTTTATCACGTACCAGCCACTAAGGACCATGTGAATATCATTGGTTAGGCCTCTTTGGCAGTCTTGATTTTCTTTCTTCCCATCTCAGCTAATGTAATTTATCATATAGAAATTATTTAAAAAAATATTTCTTTATATAGAATTTATTATTTTGAACCTTAGATAATTGCACAGGATTAGGCAGCGTCTTTGGTGAAGCCCATAGATATTGCAACCCATTTACACAAAACCTCGACAAATTATATACCTAAGCCTTCCTGGTGAATCACTCTATCTATTGGTGAAAACCGCATGAAAATCCTTCCAGTAGTTATTGAGTTTACCCCGAACAAACACAGCCGAGGACTTTGTTTTATAACATGTATAGAAGTTTATTATATTTACAAATCTATAAAATAAAAAAAATCTCAAATTGTTTGAAAATTATATGATCTGTTTTCAAAAATAACCATTTGTTTTTTTATCAGAAATCATATTTTATGCTTTTATTACTGTCTAGTAAAATTGCCACAAAACGGGCAATATATATCTTAAACTTCCTATAAAGCTAATTTTTATTTCCTACAAATACTTTAAAAAGACAATATTTTAAACTGGTCAAAATTTTGATGCCATTGGTCTGTGTGTATGATGGTCTGCGCCTATACCTTGGTGTAGGTATGTGAATAACACTATTTTCTTTAGACTCTAATGGCTCTCATTATTTTAATGAAACCAGATGAAAATCTTCTAATTAAAACTCAAAATATTCATACAATGAGGCTCATCCCTGAGAAAAAGGAGCGGCGTAATTCTTCTATTTACTACTAACTTCTCTGTTGCTGTTTTTCCTTACTTCTCTTGTGCCAAAAGCGACATTGTGACTATTTTTATATGATAAATCTTCATCTTTGTTGAAGTCTCTTCTTTTTACAAAATGTCCGTATGTTCCAAATAGCTGTCCGGATGTCTTTATGAGGATCTTGTCTTAACTATCATATCCAATTCTATCCGAGGCTAATTAATAAGCTACAAACCTGTTTGAGCTATTAGATGGGAAATTAGTTCAATAACCTAGGCCTTGTAACTTTATGACTAGGGGTCTTTCACGCCTTAATAATAACAATAATGTAAGATAGTAACTTAATTTTTTTTAAAACACAATAAAATTGAGACAATTAATATAAAATTTTTGTTGCAATATTTATTTTTAATTTATCAAAAGAGATATAGTTCTGTATTTGATCTAAATATTTAAATAGCCAAGTTCTAGGTAGAAGATATTCCTCCTTTGGTTCAGGATTATGAAATTGAAGATGCCCAGTCATTGTTGGTTCAAATAAAAATGTACGAAGATGTAAGTACCTCATGAGTTATGTATATTAATAATAAAAAAAACTTTTAAAATCTGTTATAATTAATTAAATTATTTTATCTTTAGGGTGTAAGGGATCTGGAAAAACTATTAGCTACAAAGTGCTCACAGTTAATCGATCATGATCTAGTGAGAGTAAGTACATATTACTTTGTAAATTGTTTTACTTAAACTATTATTAATTGTTTTAAAATTTTGTGGAAAGATATCTGATTTAAGTTTGAAATTACATCAGAAAATTAAGATGATGTTTCAGTTTTTGGTTCCAATCTTCAGAACATCCTGTTATTCATATAAGCAATGATGATTACACAAGTAATAAAAATAAAACCGTCTATTTGTGTTGTTTTACTTTAACGGGCTATTTGTTATACTTAAGTGTTATGACCAATCACAAATATTGGGTTGTCCGGAAAATAATGCAGGATTTTATGTTTTCTTTAAAAGACACCTCCAAAAAGTAAACTGTTTATGTTTGTTGGACTTTTGACTTTTATAAATTAAAAAAAAAAAGTTTGCTTAGCTCTGTAAATTTTTCACCTTGGAAATAATTCAGTCTATATCAACATGTCAAAGCGTAATTGGGGTTTTCGCATAATTTTGCTTTATGAAGAAAACTTGGCCGGAACGGGGCCAGAGGAAAGACTGAATCTTTTCCAAGTAGCAAAATGTTACAGAGGCAATATAAAGACTAGAGATTATAGAAAGAGGACTAATACGTATTTAAATTTATAAAAAATCAGAAGTCTAACAAACATATAAAGCTTACAATTAATTTAATTTAATTTTTTTATTAATTGTTATAATTTTTAAATATTTTATTTTGAAGAGAAATCATTTGTCCAGGGCCGGGATTCAAACCTGGGTCCCCCACGTTTCCGTCAATTTTGATTGACGATTTTGATATTTCATATCCGTAAACTTAATTGGTAGCTTTGGCTTGTTTTGTTTTTTTCGTTCCGATGTACGTGATATTGTACTCTTCTAAAAGTTCTTCGGCGAGAGGAATGCTTGTGAATTAGTTGTCTCCAGTCAAGCTTAAAAAACGGAAAAAATGTAGTATATAATAAAATGATTTGGTTATAATAATAAAAAATATTTAAAAAACATAGGCTTCTGAGACCTAGCATACTATTAAGTAACATTATAGGCCGGTCAGGCCTATACAAAATTTACGTAGCGGGTACATCATCGGTCTCTTAAGCCTGGTATTTCATAAAAATAGAGGGGGAACTTACCTTTGAACGATGAGTCTTGCGTTGTTGAAGTGCCAGAACACTACTAGCATATCTCCTCAAGGAATCGGTGGAGGAACCCACCTCCGGAACTCAAAGGGGCGGCCTGGAGTGGGATATACTTTTGTACACAGGCCTCTCGGACCTATCATGTTACTGTGAGGGTTAATCCTTCTTTTATTTAACCTCTTCTGTACCATTTACTTCATTGGTTATTGGTGTTGTTGGTAAGCCCAGGAATGGAAATACATCGCCTAAGTTGTTATAAGATGGGTGTCACTGCCTCATTCTCTCTATAAACATTAGTTCGGTTTTGCTGACATTTACGTCAAGACCAGTTCTTCCTGCCTCACTTTAAATGATAACAAATGCTGCTTTGATTATCTGCCAGCTTCTTCCCAGATTCACTCTGTCTACATCTAGAACTGTTTGAAGTGACTTATTCATCATCGAGCTGTTATCCTCAATCCTTACTTCCTCCACAAATTTATCAAGAACCAAGTTAAAGAGCAAAAGGCTAGGGTGTCCCCATGTCTGAGTCCATCATTTATTTCTACTTGCTTTGAAAACTCTCTGTTCACTTTTACTTAACAATTGGTGTACCTCATTGTTATTTTCTTTAAAGCTATTAGTGAATAGGCTGTCTACTTTTTCAGGACTGTATTTATTATATTCTATGTTTCTATAGGAATCAATATAGATTTTTAATGTATAATTTATTTATATGTATCCACACCTGTCAAATACAAACAATTGCCAATCAGTAGATTAGCTGACTGTAAAATAAAACATACTGACATGAGAGGCATTAAGATTACCCAGTGGTACCTCTCCCGTGGCTTAATTAATTTCCTGTGGCCATAGATCCCTTATCCACGTTCATTTTAGTGTTCTCAGACATGTGAGTCGTGGCCATCTGTTCAATTAAAGAGTTTGGATGTCCGTATAGTTTTTCTTCAAAGTGTTTTTAGTATGTTCGTATGTGTTCATCAACCGTTAGTATTTTTTAGTCCGTAAGCATAGTTTTGTTTATGACATACCAAGGTGATTTAAGTAATTTAATACTCTAGATACAATAGATCTCATACCATATTGAAATAAGTATTAATAATAGTATATATTTTATAAATGTTTTTTATTTACTTGCCTGTGTATAATACAGATAATACATTCTTAGATTACCACACTGGAAATAAACTAAAATAAAATTAACCGTTAACATTTTTTTTCAGTCAAAACTTATTTATACAGAACAGCCCGAAGATACAGAAAAACCTGATTCTGAAGGAAAAGAAGAAATAGATGCTTTGAATAAACAACTTTTGAAATGTAAAGCTAAGGAGCTGACCTTGGGAGATCAAATTGATGATGATGATTTTGAGGAGGTAATTAATGTTATATTAATAACGTTATGTAGAGTATTGTTCATGATGTTTTACAAAGTTGGAGTCTATAGGAACATAAAATCTTTATTTTTAAAGCTAGATTTTTCCCTCGGTTTTTAAAAATTTTCTGAGATGAGCAGTTTCCAACTAATGGGCCATGGGCTTGATAGGACTGAGTCGCACAGTGTAGATTAAAAAAATTGAGTGAAAACACTATTGGTCACTCAGTTGCTAGTAACTACTGGATCCATAGCTTAATCCCGGAGTGGATCGAGACAGCAACTTTGATCCTGATTATAAGCTAATAAGTCGTGATTAGTGTTTACCCTACACTACAATCTATTGGTGTTGTGTATTTATTGTATATTTATATTTAGTTAGTGGGCCACACAGTTTTATTTTTAAAATGGGTGATACTACACAACTAAAAGGGTTGAGAACCGCTGCCTTAGATGATTATGTTAAAGTATTATATACAAGCCCTTTTATCAACCACCTCTATTTTAATGAGATTGATGAATCACTTTCCTCTTCCTTAAGATACTTGAAAACTTATTATTTAAGTGGTTTTGAGCCAATAACTAAATATTCCACTTTACTAATAATTCTTTACAAATAATGCTGTTTCACTACCAAAACCATCTATTTCCTCAGACGAAGTTCAAAAAGAACTCATCTCAGAAAACTTTATTGTCCTTAATGATCGATAACTTCTTTAAACTGCTAAAATAAGTTCAATGGCTCAAAAAAAAAAAAAATTATTAAAATTTTTTTAATTTACTCCAATAAATTGTTGAAATTTGCTATTTAGGTATTTGTGAATAAAACTGTTAAATTGAGAGTTTTATTCAAAATGTTTGTAAATTCTTATTATTTGAGAGTTTTATTCAAAACTTTGCAAAACAAATTTTGTGATTATTGATTATTTACTATATTCATTCATGTACATTTTTATCATTTTATAAGTATAATATATGATACATACATCAAAGTGTTCAATTAGAAGTGTAGTTGATGAAAATAACATTCATTTTTTGTGTGTTTATATTCCTACTTTAACATGTTCACTGATTTTTTATTTTGTTTTCCAAAATACTTTCTTTAATGTCTAGCATGTGTAAGAAAAGCATTGTAAAGGGATATTTTATAGTTACAAAAAATTTATTACTTCAACTTTGAAGAGGTAGAATTAAAAAAAAAAAATATATATATATATATATATTTGTATATATAAACAGTATAACCCCTTTAATCTGACACCTTAGGGAGTGGTCGGAATGGAAAAAAGGTTGGATAATCAGAAAAAAGTAATATAAGATTTGTTTAAAATTAAGAATTTAAGAACTGTATTGTCTGCTACCATAGAAAAATACAATAGATTCCACCATAGCTATCAGTATTAATGAAAAAAAGCAATGCTGTATGTATTTATAATCTTACAGTATTATGAAAATTGGAGGTTGTTAGTAGGAAATTATTATTTTGAAAACAGTAAGACTTAAAGAAGAAAATTTAAAATTGTGTTAAGCAGATGAAATTCTAGTTTTAGCTGCAGTGCCCCTCCATTTCTTGACCCACAAAATATCCATAGGTGTCGAGATTGAGTTCTGTTTGATGTATGGAAGGAAAATTTCAAAAGCGTTTATGGTATCGGTGTGTGAAATCCTAGTAGGGAGTGTCACTATAGGTTGTCACTGTCTGTGATCTGGTTCATGAGATTTTCCAAAACAGCAGCTATAATCTGGTCATTTTTAAGCATTAGTTCTACAGCCTTTGTCACAGTGGGTAATCCACTCCTCGACTTCACTGGCAGGGACATTCGCTTGTACAGTTTGTAGATCTTCAAGGATTCTCTGCATACCATTGTTTTACTTTTCTTTGATTAAGTCACTAATGGTCACAATTTCCGGCCAAGATTTTCTCAGTTTGTCAGGTTTCTGCTGCTCAGCATGACTCAGCAATCGTATATATAGCATCTTTAATGTTAAAGGATTTCATAATTTCAAATGTACCAAGACTCTGCCCACGATCGGATTAACTAAAGCGTCGGAATAGCTAAGTGCTATTCTATAAGTGGGTTCTACTTTCGTTTAACTTTTTTTTTGTATGTTTTGATGCAGTATCATGCTTCTTTAAAAAAAAAAAAAATGATAATTCTATTCCAATAAAACCCAGAAAGGGTATTGGGTTCAATATTTGGTAGGGACTGTTTTATTTCAAATCCAATGTTTGGGGAGGGAAGTGATTTGGCCAAGATCACTCACAATGGTCTGGCTTTCCCCCCAATCGTGCTTAACACTTTATAAATAGTTTGAGTCAGAACGAGGAGGGTCTCTTGGTTCCACAGTATCGTTTCACAGCTGTTAACATTATAAATAATTTATTTGCCACAACTGGTCTTAAACTTGAGACACTGATTTCATTAACTCAGCACTCTACATAAACGAAAAAAAAATAAAATAATATTTTCAATGTAATAATTCTGTAGTGCACTGAAAGTTTACTTATACTTTTTTATTCATATTAATTATTTTCTTAGGAAGCATCATATAACATTGAATATAACGAAGAAGAAATAGATGATCTGTTAACAAGACTTGTTGATAATATTTTCGTGAATGATGAAAAGCCTGAAATGAGGGAGACAGTTGATGTAAGTTTTCTGTTTTTCTCTATAATAATAATTGTCTTAGTCTCTGAAAGATGGGTCAATACCTTATTATTTAAATTAAATATATATGTAAGATATATCAGTTTCATATTTAAATGCATTTTGAATTGATACTAAAAATATTCAAATATTTTATCTAGTAAAAATTAAAAAGAAATATCTTTTAACTGTGATTTAATTTAATTTATAATTTACCTGTTAATTTACTGACTACATTTTACCTTTGAGGTGCAAATAGTATTAACCTTCTGATAGGCGCCTGTATCTATCAGATACAGAATGGAAATATTAATTTAATTTTCTTTAATCTGGTTTTGGCATTTATCTTCTTATCTACCCTCTTTTTTCGGCCCAACCCTAGCACAGTATTGACCGAAAATTCCTACAATAAACATTAAGGTAGAAAAATATGTTTTGTACCTCTGGAATTCACGCTACCATCCATATAAGTCTTTGAAAATATTTTATTTTAATTAATTAAAAAATTGTAGTTGCATTTGATTCAAACTATCATTGAAATTGATGGATAGAATTGGTGAGGGGGTGCAGTCAAAGATAACACAAATTGAGCAAGAAACGGCACAATTAAAAAAATAAGTTCTGCTTATTTTGTGTTACCTTTGACTGGACCCCTGACCAATTCTATCCATCATTAGAATTATCCAGTCAACTATTTTCCACCCAAACATGTATCACTGAAATTATATGGATTTTTATATTTCAGATAATCAGGACCTTTCGTCTTATACATATTTATTTTATTTCCTAAATGCAATTATGTGTGATACTGATGATGAGATTGATCTACATAGATAAAGCTATTTTCATAAAACTAGTTTTTAAGAATAATTTTGTAATGCTTTTTTTAAAGAATAATTTGCAATTTCATAGTTTTTTCTTAGTTCTTCAAGAAGCTGTTCATTGAAAATACCTCTGTGATAAAACATAACATATTTATTTTTATATAAACTTATTGTAATTTTTTAAAAATATTTTATAAACTTAAGTAAACTATACCAATAATCATTTTTGCTTTCTTAAACATGTATGTAAGATTCATATGACATTAAAAATGTAGGTATGTTTCTTGTAAGCAAGTGGTATCTGTTGATTTAGGCCATCTCTCTACATAATATTTTTTTTCCATCAGGCAGTTTTATTTGGTAATGCGGATCAGGAGGAAGGTTTAATCCATGCTCAAAAGTCAAAGGTAGACGATGAGGAACAGATTGACCCTATGGAATATGATTGCAATAACTTAACACAGAGCGAGTGGTTGAAAATGAACGATGAATTGTCGAGAGAGCCAAAGGAAGAGAAGAAGAGAGAGAAAGCTGAAGGGAGTATAAGGAAGTCAGGTTTAGATTCCGAGGATTCCGATAAAAGTGTTGTTAATGTCGTATTTAAGAAGACACCAACCGACGGCTTATCATCTTTAGCAAGGGAATTGTATGAAATTAGAGATGTCTTTGAATTTTATTTGCACTCTGATATGGTAAGTATCACATTAAATTATTGTTTATTTATTTTTCTCTCCAACTGTACTAATTTCCTCACTCACTATTGGCCACTACTCCAAGTCGTCTATCACCTGACGCTTGAGCCTGCCTCTTTTTATTTTTCCTCCTGGTGCACCATTTTCCATTTTTTCCAAGTGCCCTAACCATCTTAGCTTGGTATTACTATCACAGGGGACCCATACAATTCTATTATTCGGCGTTGATTCTGATTCTCTACCTATGCTCTTCTTTGACAGATCCAAAGATCTTTCTCTGGACTCTTATCTCACAAAAAGGTCAGAGTCGGTGTCTCACTGCCATACAGGTTTGCTTTCCTGGAAAGACTTTTGTATCTGAAGAACCTTTTGTAGAGCATAGAAATATTTGGTTGCTGGTTCCATTCCGTTCTTAATTTCAACTTCTACATTGTTGCTCTTCGTCACTACTCCTCCCATGTAGTTGAATGTGCTACACGTGTGGAACTCGTTTTTTCACAATTCAACAATATCTATTCTCTCCCCGGTCTGTTTAGAGGTTTATAAAAACCTTTCGTGTTTAGTGGAAAATTCGAAGAAAATTAAAAATGCATTTTGTCTTGGCTGTGGAAAAAACAATATTCATATATCTTCAACTGTAATATTTATATAAATGGACAAGCATAAGTGTGGTCAAATTTCGACCTTTGTGCATTGTTTTTTTGTTGTTGTGCCTTTATGCCTGTCTGTTTTTTCCAAGTAATCAGGAAAAAGAACTATATCATTCATCATTCTGATCCAAGATGGTAATTCCATTAACCGACCCTTATGCAGGGTCGTGGAGAGAAACTAAGGCATAGACAACAATTTCTGGATTAAAATTAAATTCATTACAAATACCCAATGTCCTAGCCAATCTTTTTGGACCACTGAACAATTGCCAAATGAATTGTCTCTATTGTATATATATTGTGTATATGTATGTATATATAAATATATGTATATTGTGTGTATATATTGTTTGTTTGCTAAAGTCATAGGCACCAAAGAAGTCAAAAAAAAAAAAAGCTGGTTAGTAATCATTTTTGATGACCTCGTTATCGATGCATGTTGGAAGGAGGGGACTCTTTGATCAAACCATACATTTTGTAGGACAAATATTTTTTGAAATAATTTAGATAATTATCATGAGCTTTAACAAAAAATACACAGTAATACATTTTTGAGATTCATCAAATCAACATATTTTATCCTTGCTACCTCTGTTAGCTACCACAATCGAGAATTTTCACACAGGAAATTGTTGGCCCTCTCATTGAAACGAAGCTATTCACGAGGATTCAGGTTGATACTGATCAAGTGCGAACCATGGATCCTGGACTAATAGCAATTTATGGTTATTGAATGGGTTAAAAAAATAAAATAAAATAAAGCAAACATATGTATTCAAATAATCTTTAACATACCTACACATATCACTCCTTCAAAAGAACAACATGATTAAAAATTGGCATTTTTAAGCATTCAATAACAATTGTTATGGTTGATGCTTTTTAATTCAGGAACTGATATACTGAATCTGATATTCCATTTCCAATATTTTTTTTTAAAATAAAGTCATATTGTGTTTGAACTTGAAGTTTTATGGGAAGATTAACATAAGTTAAAATCAAGTTTTAAGATTTTAAAAATTGTTTAATGATTAATATAAAAGAATTTCAATGCCATCATTGCTGTTGGTATGGTTCGTTTTACCAATACTCAGATTTATATATTTTTTTAACTCACATGGAACTTTCAAATACCTCTTTTGAAAAATTAGGTTTTTCGAGTTATGACATTGTTCTTTTTAGGTGATATGCACATATGTATATGTTTGTGATTAATTGAACCATTAAATAAAGGCCAACCATTTTGTGTAGAATACTTTATAAAATATGTTATAGCTTATTTATTGTATATTATATAATATTAAATATATTAGGATTTTTATTAGCTACTGGTTGACTACAGACACATTTTGGTTTCTAAATATCTTGGGAAAAGAATATCTAATTGTAACTGATGAAGGAATTGAAAATAATATACAAAAAAAATGACTTAATTTGATGACAAACTTGTTTGTAATTGAGGGTTTATATGATTTTAAATAGTTTTTGTGTGACTTTAAAGCTCTATTATTTATGTTATGTTTTGTTTATTTAGAAGCCCTTGGATTGGCGTGCTATGAAAGACATACATGATGAAGATTAACAAGAAAAAAAAAAGACTAGACCAATTTAAAAAAAAAAACTTGTTATTTAATTTAACATAGTAAATTCAGAATAAAGGTTACACAATTAATGATTTACACCCACACAAAAAAAAAAATGAAATTAACTCATTTACTGGAAATGATGAGTCTTAAAATCGAAAAATTTCATTGGTTTGTAAACTAACTAAAAAACTAAAAAAATGAATTGAGTTCTTGAAAGTAGCAAGTGATGAGTTGATGCATCGATACGTTGCTGAGTGTGAGATAACTGAGTACTATGTCTCTTACCAGTAAGTCCCAAGTGAGATAACTGAGTACTATGTCTCTTACCAGTAAGTCCCAAGTGAGATAAAAATAACAAGAGGTTTTACAGATGAAGTGTGACTGCGTAGGAGATGGTGTCAATGGTGATAAACATATGCTGAACAACAACCTTGCACAACTTTCTTGAGACTGCCTTGTTTTGTTTTTTACACATCACACAACTTAATATTGCAATAGGTTTTGAATTTAATGTGAATATTGAATTACTCTAAGAATTATTATTTTTTCTTTAAACTATTAAAGTAAGAATTAAATTGAACAAAAAATAGACGGCTTTTATTAATGCCATTAAATATTCTTTTTAAATAAAAAAATAAAAAATGTGTGTGTCATTTCCGACGCACGATTGGAGTTTACTCCTTAGGCTACACCTATATTAGATCCGGTGTGATACGATGAGACGTCGCTAGCAAACCAAATGACTGAAATATATCGAGAGTTATAACATTCTTTAAATTTATAAAATTAAGATTATTTATTAATTATTTTTAATACATTTATATTTTACTATAATGTATAGGAAAATATGTATAATGTATACACCCCAGCATCGTATGTGATAGAATCACGTCGCACCGAATTGGATCCAATGTAGGTGTAGCCTTAGGAACTTGTATTGTGTAGATTATGTAAAAAGAGGATAAATAAAATAATAAATAAAACAGATCTTAAAAAATAATCAAATCATATTAAATATTTAATTTATTTAATATTTACATCATTCCAATGAGATATATATCATCAACTATTTCACATTAATAATAATTGTTAATGTTTTTATATAAATCATTCTTGGGAAGATTCCTTTGATCTACCATGCACATTTAACATAATTTTGAACAGTATTAGTCCATGAATAGTATTATCATCATTATTAAATACTATGAAAATATGTTTGTGGTAACTAAAATACAATATATATATTACATTACATTATTGCCGCGACAGACTCATAAAGAAGTCCTTGGCATGCTCAACCACTCTACCCCATTCATCCCAATCGCCTGCTCAGGTGATGGAGTCTTTGCTCAGCCTCAGATCTTCACAGGCGGCATCCTTCTATCTAGCTTTGGCCCTTTATCGAGGTCTTACTCAATCCGGATTTCCTTTATACAGCTTTTTAGCTGTTCTTTCTTCGTCCATCCTATATAAGTGGCCCAGCCACTTGATGCGATAAGTGGCCCAGCCACTTGATGCGTTGAATCCTCAGGAAGCTCAATATCGTTAGGTCTCCATATAACTCACTTAGCTCTTTGTTCCTTCTAATCCTGAGTTGGTCGTTTCTCAAACTGGGCTGAATATTTGTCGAAGAACTCTCCTTTCGAATCTATTCAGCTTTTCCACGCTGGATTTATTCAGTGTGAGGGTTTCACCAGCGTATGTCGCTAATGGCCGGTTTTATATGTCATCAGCTTGGAGTCAAGCCTAAGGAGCTTACTTCTCAGGAGCTTTGATATCCCAAAACATGCTTTATTACCTGAATATATTTTTATATATTTATCTTCTTAACTAGTTCAAACAAAGCTAACATTAATTTGAGGTTTAAAAAAATTATAATTACCAAGTGTCATGGCCGCAACTAGTGTTAACTCGTGTGCTTGTTACATTATTACAACAATAGTTCTCAAAATAATATCTCCAAACTGTGTCAGAAGAAACTATAAGTACTTTAAGACATTTATTCAAGATCAGTGAGGTGAGTGACTACATTAAACAGTAAAATTCAGTAAATAAATTGGTGACCGAGTGCTGAAGCTAACAACGTGGCCAATAATCCCTACAGGAGACTTATATATTTACCTCCTCTAGTTCACGGTCAAGGCTTGGCAACCAGCCTCTCGATCGAATCCCGCATTCGTCAACTTTTTTTTTTTTCCTTTTTTCTTTTCTATTCTTTTTAAACATATGTATATATTTTATTATTATTATTTAAATATGAAAGTTTTTTTTTTAAATTTATTTCTTATGTTTTAGTGACTGTGTTAGATTTAATTATTTATTTCAAATTATTTTAACTGAATAATTACTCAATGTACAACATGCAAGTGGACAATTCGGGTAGTGAAGTTTCGGAGCCAGAGACTCCATTTTCGGAAATAAGCGAGACCGACTCGCAATACTTGAAACGAAGGACACTCCAAAAACGTCAGAGAAAGGCTACCCCTGGCTCAGCGGGCAACTCACCCAACACGAAAAAAAATAAATCGGCTGTATCAAAAAAGCCAGTGACAAAATCCAACAAAACACCGGAGCCTCCCACAACCCGCAGCAAAACTACTGCAGTCAATACAAACAAATCTCCAATCGCCTCAACTAGTAGCAACCCTGGGCCTACAGAAAGCGATCGTGACGAGAACCAGCAACACCAAGGGCTCATTGACCCTAACCCTCCTCCTATTTTTGTCACAAATGTTACAAATTTTTATAACTTCGCTCAAGAAATATCTGAACTTATAGGACAAACTAATTTTAAATGCTTTTCTAGAGTAAAAGACATTAAAATAAATACATCCAACAAAGAATCTTACAAAAAACTAATTGATCATCTTACAGTGAAGAACTATGATTTTCACTGTTACCAACTAAAACAGGATAAATCGTACAGAGTGGTTTTAAGAGGACTACACTCTTCAACGCCCACAACAGCAATCAAAAGTGACCTCGAAGAGATAGGTCACAAAGTAAGAAATATTTCGCCAGTGTTTCATCCCACCGAAAAGTACCCCCTTCCATTATTTTTTGTGGAAACTGAACCAGCCCGTAATAACCCAGAGATATTTCAAGTTATAAGATTGGTATATTCAACAGTAAAATTTGAAGAACCTAGGCGTAAAAATACTGTAGTCCAGTGTACTAACTGTCAAGCCTTAGGTCATACCAAGACGTATTGCCATCACCAAGCTATGTGCGTTAAATGAGCTGGACAACACTCATCTGACACTTGTCAGAAATCGAGAAACGAGCCTGAAAAATGTGCTCTTTGTGGTGAGGATCACCCAGCGAACTATAGAGGCTGTTCAGTCCATAAAAACTTTCAACGCCTTAGAACCAGGAATCATCAACTAAAAAGTCAAGAGAAAAGCTCAATGCAGGCTCCTGAAGTTGACAACACTGACACCTTTCCTGAATTGCCTAGACCAACCGTATTACAACCCTATACCACCGTAAACCCTGCAAATAGACTTGCGGACAACAAAACCTTGGGAACCTCAAGCATTCAGCAGCAGCCTCGAACTCAGACGCCTCAAACCTCCCAAATCAAATCTCAGCATTCCTTCACCAAATCCGGATCTTGTATTCTCGTTCATAAAAACTTATCCCATTCCCTTATTCCTTCCATTCCAACTGATGCTATCCAATCAACCTCAGTAACCATAACAGCTCGTCCTTTCCATATAACATTTTCAGCTGTATTCCAATCTCTTGGTCCCCGCTTCATTGCTGGAGGAGACTACAACGCTAAACACCAACGATGGGGTTGTCGAACATCCAACTCCCGAGGAAATATCCTGTCTACTGTAACATCCACAAAGAGTTATTCCATCCTGGCACCAAACAACCCCACCTATTGGCCTACATCCATCAAAAAACGTCCCGACATCCTTGACATATTTATCACATCCCAGATTTCCACCAACCAAACCGATATCAAATCCTTGGACGACCTTTCATCAGATCATAGCCCAGTTCTCCTTTTATTACATTCAAGTTTCGTTCCCAAGCCTCCCCTTCCCAGATTGATTACAGGACGTGTAAACTGGGACAACTTTTGTTATGATTTGGAGAACAAACTCGACTTAAAAATTTCACTTAAGACAAAACAAGACATTGATACAGCCATAGAAAAACTTACAACATCAATAAAAACCACATTAAACGATAATACCTCAAATAATAAAATTAACAATTCTCAGAAGACTGACCTCCTACAGCGTATTCGTACCTTATTGAGAGAGAAACGCAGAGCAAGAACGAAGTGGCATAGAACTCGGTACCCAGCAGATAAATCTATCTATACTAAATTGACTAACCAACTAAAAGCAGAAATTAGAAAATTCAAAATTCATAAGTTTACAGACCTAACTGAAAATCTAATGTCTTCAGACAAATCATTATGGGTGACCACAAAAAAGATCCTTCACTACAAAAACTTTAACCATCGACTCCTTACTGAATCCAATGACTGGACAAGATCTGATGAAGAGAAAGCACAGTTGTTCGGTCAATTTCTTTCTAAAACTTTCCAGCCTCATCCTGATATCATGAATCCATCTCACCATGAATATATACAAAGAGAGTTAAATGTTCCCCTTCAAATGACCCTTCCTCCCAAAGCATTCCATCCTTCAGAAATATCGAACATTATTCACAGACTACCTCCTTGCAAAGTTCCTGGACACGACCTCATCACGATTCACATCCTAAAACATCTTCTTAGAAAAGCCATTCTATTCCTCACCTACATATATAATGCTATACTCCGCACTACATATTTTCCTGACCTCTGGAAATTATCCGTCGTGAAAATGATACCTAAACCTAAAAAGAAACCGGAATACCCATCCTCTTACCGTCCTATCTCACTTTTACTATCAATGGGTAAAATCCTGGAAAAGCTCATCCTGAAACGATTGTACCCCATCCTAAATGCAAATCACATTATCCCAGATCACCAGTTTGGATTCAGAGCATCCCACTCCACTATTCAGCAATGCCATCGTGTGGTGGATGTTGTTTCCTCAGCTTTGGAACGTGGATTGTATTGTCCAGCGGTCTTCCTTGATGTCGAACAGGCTTTCGACCGAGTCTGGCACCCCGGGTTGCTTTACAAACTCCGTAAATTCCTACCTCCTACATACTTTCTCATTATCCAATCCTATCTCCCCTACAGATCATTTACAGTAAATCATAATAATGTCTACTCACCCCTCTTTCCTCAATCTGCCGGCGTTCCTCAAGCAGTATCCTCGGCCCAATTCTCTACACTGTTTATACAGCTGACATCCCAACTCATCCTAATACTATCCTTACCACGTATGCGGATGACACATGTCTATTATCTGTCAACACTGATCCAGTTATAGCATCCCGTACTCTTCAATCCCACATCACTGACCTTGAAAATTGGTGTCAAAATTGGAGGATTAAAATAAATTCTCACAAATCTCATCAAATAACCTTTACCCTCCGTCGTAAACCTGCGACTTCTTGCCCCCCTGTATCGTTTAATAACATCCCTCTAAGTCCTGTAGAACAGATCCGGTACTTAGGACTACACCTTGACAAACGCTTAACTTGGAATCCTCACACTAGACTGAAACGACAAGAAACAGCTCGCCGTTTCAGGCTACTTCAGCATTTACTAGATAAACGTTCTAAGCTCCCAATTAACTACAAGAGACTCATTTACATGACAATCATTAGACCCATCTGGACTTACGGAATAGAGCTTTGGGGCTCCACTAAGCCATCGAATTCCTCTCGTATCCAATCCCTACAATCCAAAATCCTTCGTAAAATCCTCAACGCTAAGAATAAAGTCATCCATAACGACCTTAATGTCCCATTTGTTGCTGATTTGGCCCGAACCCGGTATCTATCCTTTAATAATAAACTTGATTCCCACTCAAACCCTCTAGTTTCAAACCTAGCTTCCTCTTCGATTCTCGATAATCCTCCGAGGCGTCTGAAAAGAAGATGGCCTCGTGACCTTCTAAACTGAACTTTTTAATTTGAGTACTACCACTGGGTAGTTTCTCTACTTGTCTTCTCATGTCAATGTATTCACTCATTATATTTACTAGATGTATTTTGAATACAGTTGTAAATTTCAATAAATAAATTTAAAAAAAAAAATAAAATTATTGCATTTCAACACTTTTAGAATAAAGCAATAGAATACACAGATACCACACGTATCTCTTCCCGATTAGACCCGGAATTTTACTTTTAATTTCTATCTATTATGTAAAAAAAATAATATAATATTATCGAGAAAGGAACGTAACCCACCACATTTAGCTAAAATTCGATTTTACTCCTCATAAAATTTTCATAATATGAAAATCGTTTCTTAAGGAGTAAACTCCAATAATATTAAAATAACTAACGAAAAACTGTCTTATATCAAAGCATACCCTTCAAATGATCTCAACACTAAAAAGAATCGACCTAAATCGGATTATGACATAATGTTTTGTCAACGTGGTTACCTCACAGTTGATGAGTTGTGTTTTGGTTGGTGTTCATGTAAAATTTGTTTTCTATTGATCACTGTGCTTAATATCTACGAGAGCATATCATTTCGCTTTACCATTATCTTCCGGATTTACAATAATAAATGATGTGCTATTTATTGAAGAGGTGAGCTTTGAGGCTGTTGTCACCTGCTTGCAAGCGAATCAAGCAAACTTTTTGGAGTTTACTCCTTAAGAAACGATTTTCATATTATGAAAATTTTATGAGGAGTAAAATCGAATTTTAGCTTAATGTGGTGCGGTACGCTCCTTTCTCGATAATATTGTTTATTTTTTTTACATAATAGATAGAAATTAAAAGTTAAATTCCGGGGCTTATCGGGAAGAGATACGTGTAGTATCTATGGTAACAGTGTATTCATCTTGCTTTATTCTCGAAGTGTTGAAACACGATAATTTTTTAAAACCTCAAATTAAGGTTAGCTTTGTTTAGATTGCCTGGGAAGAGTGTGGGACTACCTGAGCACTATCGGCCAATCAGCTTGCTCCCTCACATGAGCAAAATCTTCGAGAGACTGGTTCACCATCATATGTCGAAGCACTGCAAAGAGAAAAACATCATCCCCTCTGAGCAGACTGGTTTCCAGAGAGAAGTCGCCTGTGACCACCACCTGGCTAAGCTAGAGGTGCACACCATATAGCACATGCAGATGAACAGAGCTACGGCGTTCATTTCATTGGACTGCACCCAGGCCTTTGAGTGTGGGTCTCATGAGTTGTTACTCCGACGCTTGGAAGAGTTTAGATTTCCCGCCACTCTATGTCGACTGATCCAATGCTATCTCAGCGGAAGATCATTCGTCGTTCGAGTCGGTAACAGTTACTCTACTTCTAGCACCACTACCTGTTGAGTACTTCAAGGCTCTGTATTGGGGCCACTGATGTTTGTGATTTTCAGGGCACCCGTGGTGGATGATATTGGGATTTACGCTACCAGCATCAGCACCCCACGGGGACTGAAATCATAGTTAACGAGCTGAAACTGATTGGCATCAGGGTGAATCCGTCTAAGACGGATGCCATCGTGATGTCATTTCAGAGTGTGAGTAAGAAACCTCTACCGTGGACTGCGAGGATAGAAGATTATCCACTTCAATCCTCTACCTTGGCGTCAACTTTGATAGACACCTCACCTTCTCAAAGCACGTTCAGGGAAGATTGAAGTCGGCACGACAGAAATCCCACAGGCTATACCATCTGGTCTTGTCGCCGCAGGTCTCACTGAGTTTGAAATTACAGATCTACAAGTCCATCATTTGCTCTATGGTGCACCACTACTGAGACACCTCTACAAAACAACGCTGAAGCGCCTGCAGCATCACCAGAATCCTATCCTTAGGAAGATAGTAAGTGGTACATCGCTCGAGGGGGCACTTAACACCACCATCCGGGAGGAGCTTCGGCTTCTCTCGGTGCTCGAGTACATAGGTCGCAGGCACATCAAATTATTTGATGGACTGAAGACCTGTGCGAACCCCCTATTTAGGGACTGGGAGATGGCAGGGCAGTGTCCCCTTGGTCGATGTACTTACATTCGATCTAGGGATGGGGTAAGTACTCCTTTGTCCTTATCCTTCCTTCTTCCTTCCTCCCTTTTCTTCTTTCTACAACTGTCACTTGATCCCGCTAAACGGCCCCTCACCGTTTTTTATTGTATAACATCAGCGGCCTCGTGCCGGTTCGAGCAAAAACCGCCTTGAGCGGACTCAGCCCGTTGTAATGCCTTAAAATAGCGAAAGGTAACAGAAGGCTTTTCTTTATATAGAAGCTATAGTATTTACGAAACTATAATGTAATTATAATTTCAAAAAATAAAGGAGGTTTAGGGAAAAACAAATTGTTTAGATAATAAACAATTTCTGGCAGATTACTCGGGACGATTAGATATAGTACAACTATTGATGGAATGTTTTCACGATTCATAACCCATGTAACTTCTGACGTACACGTATTGTATTTTAGTTACCACAAAGCCATTCTGAAAGTATTTAATAATGATGATAATACTATTCACGGACTAAATACTGTTCAAAATCATGTTAAATGTTCATGGTAGAACAAACTAATCTTCCCAAGAATGATTTATATAAAAATATTAACAATAATTATTATGTGAAATAGTTGATGATATATATTTCATTGGAATGATGTAAATATTATGAATAAATATTTATATATGCTTTGATTATTTTTTAAGATGCTTTCATTTACCCTCTTTTTACATAATCTACACAATACTAGTTCTTAAGGAGTAAACTCCAGTCGTGGGTCGGAGCTGACACACACATTTTTTTCGCTTTTCTTCATTTTAAGTTTCAGTTTAAAACTGTACTAAATTCATTTTGGTATAATCTGGAGTCCATGAATTATTTTACAGCCTAAAATAAAAATGGTTGTTTTTTAATATTATTTTCCATTGTTTAAAATAGTCCTTTATAAAGTAAATACAGCTCAGTAAGGCATGTGTGATATATAGGGAGTTTATTTGATGACAATGTCAGTGTCGCCTATGTCAGCTGATATCAGAAAAGGTCATCATTTATCTTAAATAACAGATAACGGAATTCTAATGAAACTATCTGTTATTCTATGGGTCGGATAAGGATAACTACATCATGCGTAATTCAAAATTAACAAATAACTTTAATTTATCAGCCTTTGTTTTTAAAATTTTATTTAATGTTACTTTAAGCTGGCATGACACTTTGGGTAAACCTGCTTTGTAAGTCCTGTTCATGGCCTTCTTCTTTTCTTCCCATGGCTCTACAACCCTTGCAGGGACCTGGCCTCCGCAACAAGGCCTCTCCAGTCCTCCCTGTCAGCAGCTCGACCTCTCCACTGTCCGATCCTCATCCTCTGCAGATCGTTCTCTACATCATCCAGCCATCGCAGCCTAGGCCTTCCTCTTCTTCTTTTGCCTCCTGGTTTGCCATATAATAGCTTCTTTGGGTAACTATCTTCTCCCATTCTTTCTACGTGCCCAAACCATCTTATACATGTTGATTTAATAAAGGTGACTAGGTCTGGTTCATTGTATAGGTCCTAAAGCTCTCATCTTGACCTCCATTGGCCTTCATTACATACTGGCCCAAATATTTGCCGAAGCACCTTCCTCTCCCAGATCTGCAGCATCTTTTCGCATTCCTGTGTCAGGACCCACGTTTCACTAGCGTAAGTAACAATCGGTCTTAGGATTGTTTTATAAATTAATAATTTTGCCTTCCGTGACAAGTTTCGAAATCTTAATGCTTTTCGCAATGCAAAGAGACATCTGTTCCCTGCTGAAATTCTTGCTTTAATTTCTGCAGTGATGTCATTCTTTCGTGTCACTAAAGCCCCCAGATATTTGAAGCTGTCCACTTTCTTAAATGTGTGGTGGAGCAGTTGCACATGACTCAGCTCTTCTTGCCCATCATTTTTTGTGAGAATCATATATTGGGTTTTTTCCTTATTTATCACCAGACCCAATTCCTGTACATTGCCTATCCAGTTAAAAAATCCTAAAACTTCCTGCCACGCTACAAACTAGCGACCTTGGATAGAGAAGTTAGTCATGTTTTATAAGTCATTCATCGTAGCTAGATGTGATTTTTAGGCCTGAAATTAACAGTTTTGGGCTAATCAAAGCTGAAGTCTTTTACTACTAATTAAACTGATATTTTCTACTTTCGATGTTTGTTTTTTTTAAATAAAGACTAAATTGTTATTTGTATCATAATAAGACAAAACGTTTCTCTTTTTTTTTTTATTCAATGAAATTTACAACTGCATTACACTAATACAACTATATAGAATGAATGGTACATATGGCATGATTAAAGACAAATAGAGAAACTATGCTGTGGTGGTACTCTAATAAAAATGTCACGAGCCATCTTCTTTTCAGACGCCTCCGAGGATTATCAGGAATTGAAGAAGTTGCTAGGTTTGAAACTAGTGGGAATTCCCTGGGCAAATCTTTTCTCTTCAAAATAAAAATATTAAAATAATTAATAATAAAATGTAAATAATAATATGACGTAGGTATACATCGCAAAATTGTGAGAAGACGGGGAAAAGGGATCGGTGAAGAGAACGGATTTGTCCTGATTGTGAGGCGGCCCCTGGTAGCTCAAATAGTGGGAATGAAGATTGGCATAGGATTCGGGCCAAATCAGCAACAAATGGGACATTAAGGTCATTATGGATTACTTTGCTCGTAACAAAGTGAGGGGCATTGAGGATTTTAAGAAGGCGGTCCGGAGATTTTTGAAAAGGGAGTAAAAAATCCTTGGTTCTGCAGTCGTTCGGATAAAACGTAAAACGAGGGTCCAGAGCCTGTACCATCCTACTCAGCCTGACATCTCAGGTACTCATGAAAAATCCCTATCCTAATTAAACCTGAATAGGCAAAATTTAGAACCCACACTGTAGAATCGTCCGATTAGGGTTATTCTTCCACTTTACAAAGTGAATTCAGATTCAAGAATTTGCTTTGAAATACATTCATCTAAAAGTAGTCGTTTGTTTGTTTATTTAACACCACTGTATGCTGATGTGGCTTATCGGACTATGCTTCAGTGGACCCATAAACTTTGCCTGTCCAGGTTTAATTTGGATAGGGTTTTTAACGAGTACCTGACATCGTACAGGCTCGGGAACCCCGTTTTTACGTCCCTTCCGAAGGACAGCGTAACCAAGGATTTTTTACTCCTTTTAAAAAATCTTAGGTTGTTATGCTAACCACTAAATCACAGGTCGCGAAAAATGTGTTTTTTCATATTCAATAAGTTATTTGTATCTGAATCGTTATACGATATTTTTAGCGACAATAAGTTATTTCAATAAGGTTCTGTAAACATGTTTGCGTTTGTGCTTGACGTTCGAATAGTCGAATCTTGGCAAATATATGAGCGAAATTTTAGAGTTTTCTTATTTTCCGTTGATGAAAAACATATGATTAACTGAAACATTTGTCATATTCATTTCTCACATCGTTAAGGTTAAAAGAAGATCAATTATTTTATCTTTGATCGAAGATATTCCCCCACTCTTGAAGGATCCAACGAGACAGGACCAGGATCAAATTAAATCAGTCTGTCAAGAGCATCGGTACAGGATGTCTCAGCTTTTAGGCCTTTCTTTCCTTGTTCTTTTTGTAGTTCAGGTAAGAATATTTAAAAAATCAAAACTATTTAAAGTAAGCAATTGGTATAATTAGATGTAAACTAATAGGTAAGCAATTAATTAATTGTAATCATATAAGGGTATCATTTTGCAAAATAAAAAGAAAAATGATTATTTATAAATTCTAAGTTGGAGCAAAGTGTTATATAAATAATATTGTATGTTTGTTATCAGGGGATCATAGATCATATGTTTATAAAAAATTAATAGAAAAGCTTGGAGGTTCCCAAAATATAATGTGTGTTTTTAAACTGGAACTGCATTTCTTGTTTTAAATTATTATTCATAAAACATGGTGTCAGGTCTGGGGTGACTCAATCACGGTTCCTTAGGATGTTTCCTCGCTAATTTCTGGCAAGGTTCGCAACTCTTAATGTAATTGTCTATGTCTGAATTAATCAACGGCCAAATTATGGTCTGTTTAGCTCTCTCTCTACATTTCTCCACTCCAACATGACTGGCATGAAGCAACTGCAACATTTCTGGTCAATGACTCTTTGGCACGACTATCCTATTATCCCAAATCAACAACCCTTCACACATAACAATTCCATCTCTGGGGTATCGGGCTAAATCCTTAGAGACTTTTTTCGGCTACCCTGTCTCAGCATAATTTTTAATGGTTTGTAATTCTGCATCTTCCTTCATTCCCTCGAGAAATCGCTCCCTTTGCCGGGACGAAACTGGAAGGGATTTCATAAAAGTATGCACAACAAATTCCAAGTCACAAGAGGGTTCCTCTTTGTCTATATTCAGCCGTGACAAGGTTTATAGAACACCTTTAACTGTATCCGGTGTAACTGTGGACTCAAACAATTCAGGTCCTTAGAACAGAGATGAAATAACGGCTTGTTATCCGAAACAACAATAAATTTTTTCCCTTAAAGAAATTGGTGGAATTTCTGTATTCCGAAGTATATAGCCAGTAATTCCTTTTCAATTATTGCATATTTGCTTTCTGCTGACGATAGTGTACGAGAAGAAAACGGAACTGGTCTTTTTTCCTGAATTAAACCGGCTCCCAATCCATGATTTGAAGCGTCAATGTGAAGTTCAATGTCCTTTTTATGATCATAAAAAGGTAAGATTGTATCCCTAACAATCAGTTCTTTGATATTATTGAAGCTTTGTCTCTCAACTTCTGGGAATACTACGAAATATTCTCATCTGTTTAAACGTCCGACGAACACATACGAACATACTGCAAACGCTTTCAAGAAAAACTACACGGACACCCAAACCCATTGATTGAAAAAATGGCCACGACTCTCATGCCTGAGAACACTAGGAGACTAAAAAGAACGTGGATGAGGGATTTGTTATCATAGGAAATTGAATCAAGCCAAGGGAGAGCTACCGCTAGGTACTGTTCTTCTTCATGCCTCTCATGCGATTGTGTTCTATTTTGCTGTCAGTCAATCTACTGATTGTCACTGTTTTGTATTTGACAGGTGTAGATAGAATAAAAAGAGAACAAAATAAAATCTGTCTAAACTATAAATAAAAATAGAAGAAAAAAAAATTCATTTCGTTACAGGTTCATGCGATATCAACCGTTTTGATGTTTGAATGTTTTTTGTTTTTTTATTACTACCAAAATTCTTTGTATTACATTGCCCTTATTATAGAGTCTGTGAGGTTATAAACGGATTTTTATTACAAAATATATTATTTTTTGTATTAGCTACGCAGGTTATCGCTTCGGGTCCTGCGTCCCGAAAGTCCCTACTTTTCATTCGCTTTCTTCTTAATATTCTTGAAATAAGAATAATTGTATTAATTATATTAAAACTTAAAAGCTTGTTATGACTTAACTCAAAGTGACAAACTGAGGAACTGTTACCTTATTTTTAAGTAAAATTTATCTATTTTTTTTAAATTCCATTTTTTAAACCTTTTTACGACAAAATCGCACAAAGAAACGGATAATCATGAAGATTATTAAGTATTTTAGGGAAGTCGAAATTATAAATTCATTTAACAGTCGTATTGTAAGTACCTATAAGATATCTTTGATGCGCGGTCATAAGGGCTTAAGTCAAAATTTTGAATTTATCAGGAGAGTAGCAGCAAAGTTCAAAACATTATGTAAAATCTAATTATTGATATTATTTGTAATTTTATTTTTATAAAACAATATAGTAGTAATTCTATTTCAAGCATACACTTGTTTCTTGTCTGACCATTCCTGATTCTGTATTATGGACGTATTTTGACTTAAGCCCTTATGACCGCGCATCAAAGATGTGGTATCTAGGTAAAGGTTATATGTATAATATATAATTTTCCCTTCTTCCCAATTATTTGAAAAATCCCCAAAATTGTTAATTTGAGTTATTATATCTAAAGCCCCCGTAAATAAGTGGTTAAGTCCAATTTTCTCCAAAATGAGTTTCTTGTACTTAATTAAGCGGAATCGAGTTATTTTCGTAGTAAATAATGCTTAGATATTTAAAATGATCTATCACGAAACTTAATGTGGAAGAGCGAATTCCACGCCAGCGAAGCCGTGGGCAAAAACTAGTTTTAAATAAATAATTTAATTTTTTTAAACTATTAGTTACTCGTACATCCGAAATTTCAGATGCCTATCTTCAAAACTGACGGATTCCATACAATCTTTGAACCCCTGTTATATTAAGAGGGAAACCCTTGGTGGTGGAATTGTCCAAATTCATTTCTTAGCGCTCATTTAAGCTATACAAAGAACCTATCTGGGAATTTCAAGATGCTAAGTTCAATAGTTTCTTCTGTGCGTTGACCGGTGGGTGCGTTAGTCTGTCAGGTTACAGTTTTATATAATCTTCGCCTGTGTGGTGTGTTTATAAAAAGTAGCCTACATCCTTCCCCAGGCTTGAGATAACCCATATCAAATTTCATCACAAACATACATTGACACTGATAAACAAACGGGACGGACAGAAGTTTACTGTTGTTCGTGTTAGTAAAGGATTAATATGTAATGTTAAAAGATGCTGCAGATCTGGGAGAGGAAGGTGCTTCGGCAGATATTTGGGCCAGTATGTAATGAAAGCCAATGGAGGTCAAGAAATAATAGAGAGCTTCAGGACATATACAATAAACCAGACCTAGTCACCTATGTCAAATCAACCCGTATATGATTTCTTGGGCACGTAGAAAGAATGGGAGAAGATAGGTACCCAAAGAAACTATTATATGGCAAACCAGGAGGCAAAGGAAGAAGAGGAAGGCCCAGGCTGCGATGATGTGGAGAACGATCTGCAGAGGATGGGGATCGGACAGTGGAGAGGTCGAGCTACTGACAGGGAGGACTGGAGAGGCCTTGTTGCGGTGGCCAGTGCCCTGCAAGGGCTGTAGAGCATAGAAAACAAATGTAATGTTATTGAATTTATTGAAAAGGATTACTTAGTATAACGGTTTCACTTGTCGTACGGCAGCAGTGAGAAGTGAACTATGTTACTTGATTACCTTTGTTCAGCGAAGATATGTAAATTTTGCGAGTATGTAACACGTGAGTAAGCATACAAACTTTGCCCCTCTTTTTCACCACCTTAGGGGTAGAACTTCGGAAAACCCTTTCTTATAATATGCCTACGTCATACAAAGAACACAACCTCCAAGTTTCAGACCTCTACGATCAGCGATTTAGGCTGTGCGTTGATACATCAGTCAGACATTCAGGACAAAGCATTTTATATGTATAGATTACAAATTCTTGATTTTATTTTTCGCAAATAACCAATAAACACAATTTTATATATTTTTAACCAATCTGAGTTAGAAATATTTTTTTGGAACTAAGTCAAAAGATAATTAAATCAATTATGATGAGCCATAATAAATATCCCTTTTAGATTTCTCAATAGAACTCTTTCGTAATCTGACCTATTTTTAGAAAACGTAATCCATCCTCAATATTGCTGACTGGTTAGTCACAAACAATAATTACTAGCAATAATTTTTCAATTATTAATAACCTTGACATTCATGCTGCGATGAATTAATTTCTACATCTTTATTTATTGAACATTTTGAGATGTCATAAAATGTTTTCTTTTTAATATTTTTGCATAAAAATCCATCAATCAGCCCTGGATCTACAACCCAGTACGGGTTTTGGCCGCATCAAGGCGTCGCCTCTTCTCTCCCCTGTGCCAAGGTCCTCCAAGCTCTGGATCCATCAATGCTACCTGCAGCCTTCTCAACCTCGTCTGCCCACCTTAATCGTGGCCGTCCGCGTTTCCTTTTTCCGTCACCGTACCCAGCAGTCTCTTTTGAGTAGCGTTGTCCTCCATTCTGGCCACATGTCCAGCCCATCTAAGCCTAGCTATTCTTATAAACTGAACCACGTTTAGCTCCTGATAGATCCGATATATCTCTGGATTCTGCCTGAGTCTAAATTGATCGCCAACTCTTACTGCTCCATATATCCTTCTTAATATTTTCGCATAAAAATAAATATATAAATTTTGTATTGGAAGGGAATTTTCAAATATATGTTTTAAGTTATTTAACACTTTTCAAAAATATAAAATCCCACAGTTTCTTGTAAAAAAATATTTTTTCTAGATTTACTTTTTATAATCAGTTAATTGAATTTATTTTTCGAGAATAGACCCGATACTTAGGACTACATTTTGACAAACGTTTAACTTGGAATCCCATAACATTAACTAGACTAACGGTCAAGGTCCCAATATATTAGAAAAAAAAGTTATATACATAACAATCATAAGAATCTATATGGATTTACGGAGTAGACCTTTGAGCTCCACTAAACCATCGAATTCATCTCGTATTCAATCCTTACAATCCAAAATCATTCGTAAAATCCTCAATGCTTCTTACTTTGTTACGGACAAAATAATCCATAATGATCTTAATCTCCCATTTTTTGCTGATTTGGACCGAACCCGATATTAATATTTTCATGACAAACCGTATGCCCACCCAAACTCAGTAGTTTCAAACCTAGCAACTTCTTCGATTCCTGATAATCCTACGAATGTCTGAAAAGAAGATGGCCTCGTGATCTTCTAATTTGAAAATGTTATTCGAGTACTACCAGTATTAGTTTCTCTATTTGCCTTTATCTCATGTCATTGTATATTTTTCATTTTATTAACTTGATTTATTATTATCATCATACAGTTGTAAATTTAGATAAATAAATAAGTAAATATTCTACGCCATACCATATTTTCGAATACCTCAAGACGTTCATCCTCCAGCGGCCACTATTCACATCCATAAAGAAGTGTTGGAAGCCTGATGATCGCTTTATTTCTAGTAACCATAGACCCTAAGTACTTAAACCTCTCGACTTGTCCAAACTTATGTGAGGCAGATTACAAACAGGTTACATCAATTTTTAGGGCTGATCATAAAGGATCCTATTTTTTTTAAATAATCAATTTAACAAATTGTTTTCGGTGTGTCTTCGTAGCTGTATCATTTATAATTCGAAATGTTAGTTGAAACTTTTATTCCTTGATGAAATGAATACCGAAATCTACACATTTCCTATGTTTATATTCTTTTTTCAACACTAAAGCTCACGATAATATGTATTTTTGTAAAATATTAAAAATGAAACGAACAATATAAAGTTAATACTTGTTGTAAATCAACTCGAAGCGACGATAACAGTATCAATACCAATAATTTTAAGAAAAAGTAATTTCTTTTCAAGTATTTCTTTGTATATTTCTTTATAGTTATACATTTTTAAAGCTTGTAATGAATTAAACTATTTGTATAGTTTTGATGTTGTGAAATATTAATATAGGTTTTTTAAATAATAACAAAAGTTTGCTGTATGCTGATGATAATTGTAAAAATTAGTGTAAATGGTTCTTCTAAAAAAAAAAACACATATGAATAAAACATTTTGTATTATTATAATATATTATTAAAATATTATAAAAAGTAATACTTTAAAATATGAATCCTAGCTCTAGGCATGTTCTCTAACCCGTCTGTTATCAAAGTCAGCTGATTGGTTAATAGCACTTACGAAACATCCGCCTTAATCGTCTATTGTTTAAGATGATCAACGCACAGATTGTTTTATCTCCCCCCGAATTCCAAGTTCATGGTTTTTATCAAAATATAAGGTTAAGATGATAATTAATCTCATCACTGATTTTATTATAATATTTTGTTATTTATAAGTGATTGAAAAATCCCTTCATTTTTAGTTTTTTCCAAAAATAAAAGTTATCGTGAGCTTTACTATGGATAAGGTAATGTAACTATGGCTAATGAGTAGATTTCGGTAATCATTTCATTACGAAATAAAAGATTCAAGTAATATTTATCATAAGTTTAGATGATATATGTTTGTTAAAACGGATTAATCCTGAAGTATACACATTTCCCATAATTAGATTCTATTTTCCATATTAAAGCTCATTATAACTTGTATTTTGAAAAATATTAAAAGAGAAACGAATGATAGGTTAAAACTTGTTGTGACTCAACTCGAAACGACAATCTGGGGAATAATTATCCGAAATTCATTCTAGGACTTAGACAAAAACATAAAAAAAAGTAGATAATTTCTAATGTTTTATTCTATTTAGACTTAAAGAATTCTTATCAGATATCAAATTTTTGTACGGATAAAGATGTTTCCTTGATGCGAGAATTATCGGTTGGATCTATTGTTTTTAATCTAATTAAAAGAATATTATTTGTAATAAAAAAATGAATGATTTTATGATAATGTTATTTGGTAGGGCTATGGCTTGGAGGACCCCAGCGCAAACAAGGTTGTCGAATACAAAAGCCTTGTAGCCGAATGGGCCGAGACAGCTAAGAGGATGATAAGGTCATTGGAAAGCCGGCCACAGGACGAAGCTGAAGCAGTGTCCGCCCAGTTGAGGGAGGCCATGGAGGAAGGAAGGAGGCAGAAGAGGAGTCCTCAGGATCTCCAGAACGTTTTCCAAGGGTTCAACGACGGGCTGAAGAAGTTGATGAGCAACGTCACCTCCTCATCCCTCTACCAGGAAGTGAGTATTGTAATATGTATATAAATACTAGCTGACCCGGCCACGCGTTGTTGTGGCTGTTATAATAGTTTTAAAAGATATTACGTTAAAATTTGAATGTAAATGAAGCAATGAATTAATGAAAAAAAAATGAACTAAATAGATTTTAAATTTTATATTTTATTCATCTTGGTATAAGGTAGATTTACATTTCTTAGTATAAGATAAAATAAAATAAAAATATACGAAATTATAAAAATGTAAAATATAAACATTAGTTTTATGAATGAGGTATATAATGGTTTAATTTTAATTATGGATAGTTATATTATTTTAAATTATAATAATATTAGACATGCCTTTACAACATATCCAAAATGCAGCAGGTTAAAACTAAAAATAATTTTGAAGTTGCAGTGAAGTATACTTTCTCCTTCATATTTAATAATTTCACTAGTTGCTCCAGCGGCTTTGAAATTTGTTATCCATTAATGCCTTAAAATTACGAGAATTTAATGACGATGTTCTTCGAGCATTGTTAGAGGAAAATCTCAGAACTGGTAGGAAAACTCCAAGCCAGCAAATCAACTTAACATAGATAGTTACATACATACACAGATGTTATATATACATTTATATAAGTCTGAAGTGCAACATACATAAACAGTTTACTATTTGGAGGGGGGTTCTAGAGAAAATGTAAAATCCCTCATTTTTTTCGGACAACCCAATGTATTATAAATATCGCCATTATGTATTAAGTATTATTGTTATTAACTCCAAAATCGTATACTGTTTTTCTTTCTTAGCCTGATCGGGAAATAATGAGAATCAGGAGAGAGAATCTAACCTTTGTTACTAAAACCAAATAATCATCTTGGGTTCTGTACCTACATGGTAGATATGGTGTTTTTAAGTCAACGGTTCGTTATGTTGGGATTTAGTTCGGCCGAGATCACGTTTTTCTCGAAATTAAGGGCAACCTTCTTACTGGGTATGTCTTCCTATACCAAAGGTTCTAGGCGTATAATAGAATAAGAATTCAGGGACCGTACTGTTTTTTTCTGATCACCTGCGGTCTTCTTAGCTTGGCAGGTGGCCTTAGAATTTTTCAAGGGCAGTAAAAATATGCAGTAATGCCATCGTTCGGAAGGGACGTAAAATGTGGTTCCGACCATGTACTATGTCAGGTACTCTCTATTATAGTTACTCAGGTAATCCTAGTTATACAACAATTTAAGACTGTAGGAAAGTCTATTTAAATTAAAATCGATTATCTGATTATCCATGACGATGTTAAATAAACAAACATACAAACCTTAGCTAACTATTAACAACAACTTTATTTGCAATTTTACATATACAAGCAGCATAAGTGTGAATACATGTTCCGGACTACCGTTACATGTTTAAAGAAGAGTGATTTTAATTAATTGCATTTACCTTTTATAAATACTTTTTACAATAGCAGGAAAAATGTAGAGAAAACCCGCTTAAAAAAAAATATAGTAATAATAATAAAATAAATAAATAAAAATGATAATAATAAAGTAAATAAGTATTATTATAATAATTAAATAGAAAATAAATAAACAATTAGAAATAACTATAAAATAAATACAGATAACTAGATTACAATACCTGCAAATAGTGATTTGTTAAGAAATGAGTATATGTTTTGTTATTTTGTGCGAGTAGCGTCGTAGCGAATGTTTATCATAGTTACCGATTTCTCGGATTAATTGGTTTTCGGAAGCTGGGGTTTTTTCGAAATATGTTTTTGTTTAGGCTGAAACATATTGTTTAATAGTGGGAAGTTCAAGATATCTAAGCGTAGTCAATATTTTCGTGTAGCGGGGATAATTATTGATAATCCTCATGCATAGGTTTTGTACCCTTTCAAACTTTCTATAATTTGTGGCGCAGGTTGAACTCCAGACAGCTGAGGCATAGGTTATAAATGACCGGATTACTGTTTTGTAAAGGATTAGTTTGTTTTTAGGGCTTAGCTTGGATTTTTTATTAAAATAGGGAAACTGTTTGTAGATGGTTTTTTTCGCTTTTTTGTTTTTCCTGTTGATGTGCTCTGTGAATGTTAAGGACTTATCTAGAATTAAGCCGAGGTATGTTACGGATTTAGACCAGGGGATGTGTTCGGAATTTAAAATGATGTGTTGGTATATGTTAGGTCTGCGCTTTGTGAAGATTATGGCGGTCGATTTTATTGGATTGATTTTTAGTTTCCACTTTTGACAGAATTTTAGCTAACTATTAATGATTTATGGGAAGCGAGGGGATAGTTGACTGGAAGATTTGAGTAAGGAAGAAAATAGTTGGGGGTGCAGTCAAATAATAATGAGGGATTTTACATTTTCTCCAAATAGTAAACTGTTTTTGTATGTTGAACTTTTGACTTATATAAATGTATATATAATATCTGTGTATGTATGTAACTATCTATGTTAAGTTGATATGCTGGCTTGGAATGTTCCTACCAGTTCTGAGATTTTCCTCTAACAATGCTCGAAGAACATCGTCATTAAATTCTCGTGATTTTGAGCCATTAATGGATACAAAATTTCAAAGCCGCTGGAGCCACTAGTGAAATTATTAAATATGAAGGAGAAAGTGTCCTTCACTGCGCGGCGTTGGTTTGAAAAATTTAGTAGAGAAGATACGATGTTGGAAAGGAAAAAGGGCTCCATGCGACCGCTAATGGATATTCATGAGGTTCTGGAGGAAGCTGTTGAGTCGAATCCACTATTCGCGAACTTGCCATGGCGTGTGGTGTGTCGATAGATACTGTTGGCCGCCACCTTCGCTCCATTAGGAATGCTGCAGAATTGGTAGAAAACCCACTTGTTTAGTGTTTTATTTGACTCCACCCCCAACTATTTTCTTCCTTACTTATTAATGATTTAGGATTTCAGCTTTCCCCGATCAACCATAGTCTATAATAACTGTCATTACAAATAATATATAGTTAAAGCAGTGATAACTTTAATACTACTAATAAATACGACTTCTAAACTTGAATACAAATTTAGTTACCACTGGATAAAATAAGTGTGAAGATCTCAACTAAGTTTTTGTTTTTATTTTTACCATTTACCGCCACTTTATGCAGTTGTGGCCAATTGGACGATACTGCAGTAATAATTTTTTTAAATATTTCCTAATGTATGTGCATTAGGATAGGGACCTCTAACGAGTCTGTGGTCGGAACCCCATTTTACGGCCCTTTCAAAGGACGGCATAACCCGGACTTGTCGGACTGCGGACTCGAGACGTTGGGCATAGTTGGTTGTTATGGTAACCACTACACAAAAGATGAGCTTCACTCAAAAATTTTTATTTTTTAAAATTATTTTATTGAATTGTACAACTGTAATATATACATCTAGTACAAGGGCTATATGAATAAATAAATACATGAAAGGACGCGTAGAGGCACTACCCATTGGCAGCACTCTAATTACATTTCTATTATAGAAGATCCCGAGGCCATCTTATCTTCAGACGCCTAGGAGGTTTGTCCGGGATGGAATTGTAACCAAGGATGGATACTAGTGGGTTTGGATGGGCCTGGAGTTTATTATGGAATGATAGGTATCTGGAATGGGCTAAATCAGTAACATATGGAACGTTCGGGTCATTATGGATGGTTTTATTTGTGATAAAATAAGGAGCGTTTAGGATTTTGCGAAGGATTTTGGATTGCAAGGATTGAATACGAAAGGAATTTGATGGTTTGGTGGAGCCCCATAGTTCAATTCCGTAAGTCCATATAGGTCTTATAACAGTAACATAAATAAGTCTTTTGTAATTGATCTGAAGCTTTGAGCGTTTGTCTAGTATGTGTTGAAGTAGTCGGAAGCGTATAGCTGTTTTTTGTCTTTTCAGTCTTGTGTGAGGGTTCCAAGTAAGACGTTTGTCTAAGTTGAGTCCTAGGTAGCGGATCTGTTCAACAGGGATAAGTGGAGTACTATTAAAGGATACAGTAGGACAGGAAGTCATGGGTTTTCGGCGAAGGGTAAAGGTAATTTGATGGGACTTTTTGGAATTGATTTTAATTCTCTAATTCCGACACCATTCTTCGAGGCTTGATAAATGTGATTGAAGGGATTGGGATGCAATATATGGGCCGTTATTAACTGATAACACACATTTGTCATCAGGATAGGTGGAGATAAAGGTGTTGGGATGTCAGCTGTATATACTGTGTAGAGGATAGGACCGAGGATGCTACTTTGAGGAACACTCAACAATTTTGTTTTTTTTCAGCTAATTCAATTTACACCTCATTAAAATTCTATTGCTTACGGAATTAACAATTTTTTAAAGTGAAAATTTCTTTTGCCTCATTTACCGACATTTTGATTAGGGGATAAACGTTTAGCTTCGCGTTAGCAACATGCTCGAGACTGGCGGCTCCACCATGTGTTATCTTTTAAAGGTATTCCATTGATATAAGAATAACTATATTTATCTAAAAAGTCGGTATAAATAACATAGCTATATACTAATGATTATTTCAATTATTGCTAAATAAACTACTTGAAAATGTATATAATTATTTTTCGGAGCGTCAATAATTGTGAAAAGCTTTAGAATTAAAAAACAAAACAGTTATTCCAAAGTCTTGAGTTTTTACTTTTGTCTTCACTCCTCATGACTGCCTATTAAGTATCTTTTAACGCATTATTTTGTATACTTATATAGTTTTATGATTTAACATATTATATTACCTGTTGCAGATGGAGAAGATCGGTGAAAATATAAACTCTAAAGGAAAGGAATTACTTGGCCAATTTCAAGAACAAGTCAAAAATCTACAGAGCAAAGTTCAATCATCATCACCACCTTCACCATCTTCATCATAATTGTTAATTTTTGGAGTTCATTCTTTCTTAATGAATATCGTCATAAATGTTTTTTTAAATAATTTAATTAGTTTCATTTGTTATATTATTTATGTAAATAAATAAAATTTTGTTCATTTTTCTAAATATGGTTCAGTTTTTTTTCTAACATTTTTCTTTTCTGTTAACCATCTGTTTCATCATGTGACCAATAAATGATGTTTTAACTGATGAAGAATGGGTGGATTATATTTTAGTGATGGAAAAATTAAATGTGAAGGTTCTTTGAAATCTTGAGTTTTATTCTGTCGTTGACTGTATTCGCATTGAAAAATTCAAATTTTTATGATAGTTATATTTTTTTGGATTATTTGTGAAGAAATTTGATAATTAGAATGTATCTGATTTTTAACATTATTCGAATTAGTAATAAAATATTAAATTTCACGCCAAAGGAAGCGGTTCAAATCCCGCTCGCTGGCTGGAAGAATTTATTTAAATTATTATCTGCCGGTTATGGGTCCTGTCGGGTCTAGGACAACCTTGAGGCTCACCCAACCTTCCATAAAGTCGGTACCCAAAATAAGAGGAAAAATCTTGAATCTGGGTTGAGTATGATCTAGAATAAATCCACCGCCTTGCACAACCGTTATCCAAGAAAAATTATAGTTTCCACCACGTACTGAGCCCAAGACTAGTTTGTAGTGATATAGGTTTTTCTTTTTTGATTATTTCGGGATATGGAAAATTCGGTATCTGTTCCGCAGGTTGTCGCTTCGAGTTGAGTTACAACAAATTTCAACTATTTGTTCGTTTTATTTTTAATATTTTCCAAAAATACAAGTTATTGTAAGCATTAGTATGGAAGAGAGAATGTAGTTATGGGTAATAATTAGATTTTGGTAATCATTTCATCATGAAATAAAAGTTTCAACTAACATTGCGAAGTATAAATGATATATTTTTGAATGAAGATAGTTGACCTTGATGAAATATGTGGAAGAAAATGGTCCGGGTAGAGTTCAATAAGTTTCTCTGAATATCTAGAAATATTTATTCAGTAGCCAACGTTCCATAAGACTCGTTTGAGCACAGGCCCTGTGCGACAGCCCTCAAGAAGACCTACAAAGTAGGTCGAAACGTTGGCTACTAAATAAATATTTCTAGATATTCAGAGAAATTTATTGACCTCTACCCGGACCATTTTCTTCCACATGTAAATGATATATTTATAAATGATATATGTTTGTTGAATCGTACATTTCTAGATGAATTGATTACCGAAGTATACACATTAACCATAATTACATTATATTTTCCATACTAAATATTAAAATATTAAAAGGGAAACTAATTTAACCTTAAAACTTGTTGTGACTCAATTCGAAGCAACACAAAAAATCTGAACTAAAACATAAATTGTGTTTATTATTCATAGAATAAGGTATTTTTGTTTCCACTTTTTTTCCTCTACGTTAATATTATCTTTGAATGTGTAATAAACATAATAATTTTGTATTTTGTCTTCAAACTTTTGTTCTTGACTGTATACGGCTGAATCGTCCTTCGTAGACTCACTTTGGATCTATTACCATTTCAATTTTGGTATTAAGATTCAAAAAAACAATTTATTACAAATATTTTTGTTCTTAGACAAACCTCTTCACCATAGTGCCCACTATGATACTACATGTAAGCTATGCTGATCAGTACTTAATGTTCATAGACAACAATGCACTGAGGTAGCAGTAAGAAGCATTAATGACCTGTAAAAAAAAATATATATATACATTTGATTAAATGTTTGGAATAGTTAAATAAAATAAATTAAACTTTCTTACTGTTGCAAAGAACTCCATATCGGCATTAGTTCCAAATATGGTTCTGATATTAGGCTTTCTCGATACCATAGACTGTATGATGTTCAACATCTTTCTGCATGGAACTTTCATCTTGTACCAGGGAGATTCGTATACATTCATACGTAGTTCTTCAAACTGTCATTGTAACAAATCCATATATTTGTGAATTTAAAATATAGGATACCATATTAACAAATTGTTAGTTATCATAATACTGATTCGATTCATATCATTAGTTTGTTATAACTCAATTGTACCAAGTATCGATCTGCGAATGTATATATATGTCCCGATTATCAAAGGTCTCAATGTATTCTAGTTGTAAATGTTAGAATTCCATTGACATATGAATAATAATATTTAACTAAAAGGTCGTTCAATAGTCCAATTGATACTAATAATATTTTTATTTGAAAAGAAAAGATATGTCCAGTAGCTGGACTCGAACCCGGGTCTTCCAGATCACTAGCCTGGGACTCTACCATTTGAGCTATGGTGGGCCCTAATGAAGCACGCTTCTTGGTCGTGGTCATATCCTTTCTTTTCACTGATCCTAAGTCCCCGCCTTCTCGCATTTTTGGGTGAAATTCAAAACCTTATTTAATATGTGTCGGATAGTCCGATTTGGGTAAAATATGCACCCTTGTATTGCCATTTTAAAGGTAGCTTCATAATGCCTCTCTCTCATATAAGTCATGGTCCTTATTGGCGAAAAACTTCTTGATCTCAATTTGTTATCACTCAGGAAGTTTTGCAATGCGAGAAAATGGTGGTAATCGCTTGTCAGGTCCGGAATATATGATGGGTGCATTAAAACTTCCCAACCAAGCTCCTGGAGTTTCTGGCGAGTCATTACAGTCGAGTCATATCATGTTAATAGAGAATAAAAAACAACTCTATCACATATTAATATGGTGTATAGATCTTATAAAATTACAAACCGTGAAGGGTCTGGCGTTCGGTAAATGTTAGAGATACATATTTCTTGTTCGGTTGTGTAGGGAGGTGATTTGTGCTAGGTCACGCTTAACCGCCAGATTCCCCCACCCTTATTTTAGGGTACCCACTTTATAGAGGCTGGATGAGCCTCAGGAGGGTTCTAGATCCCATAGGGTCCATCTCCTGCTGCTATCAGATTAAATAAAAGTGATGCCAGCAGCGGGATTTGAACCCAGGATCTTCGGCATGGCAACTCAACCTAAGATAAAAGCTGTATTTTTACACCACAAATAAATCATACTTAGACTACTGTGAAATAAACGACATGTATTCAATATTACCTCAACTGTAATCATTTGGTCGATGAAAGCCATAATGTACTGGTTTACCAATATCGTAATAGCGAGAAATATTGCTTGGAAAAGCAAAAACATATTTTCTCGTTCCTGGAAACATGTTGAAAAATAGTTATATTTCAAATAAGATATTTAAAATAATTTAAAAAAAAATACTAACTGTCGCTATTCGCCCGCAACACACTACTAAGGCAAACATTCCTAAGTAGTAGCACATGCTTATAGGAACAATGAAGAAACCGCATACTTCTTTAGCCAACCTAAAAAAAAAAGAAAAAAGGATATACTTATTCATATTGAACTAATAAATAATTAGTCGACATTAAGAAGAAATATCACCCTTATTCAACCAGGATAAACAAATCTCGCTTTTTTTTTCTTTAAGGAAAAGTAATTATTCTACTTAGTTTTTAAATATTTTTATTTGAAAAGAAAAGATATGTCCAGGACCGGGACTCGAACCCGGGTCGTCCAGATCGCTGGACTGGAACTCTACCATTTGAACTATCCTGGCCCAAATCAAGCACGCTTCTCGGTCGTTGTCATATCCTTTCTTTTCACTGATCCCAAGTCCCCGCCCATTTTTGCGGTGTATAGGAGGGGAAAAATGTTCTTTGAACATTATTTTAATTTGGATCTTGTTGACTTACGTTCCCGGTCCTGGACATATCTTTTCATTTCAAATAAAAATATTTAAAAATTAATAACAAATTAAATATTCTCCTTAGTGTTAGAATTTAAAAGGGAGCAGGATATAAAGGAGAGGGATGAGTGACTATGCTCAGAATCCCGGGTCCGAATCCGGCTGAAATACATAGATTTTTTAATCTGTTAACAGCGACATATGGATCTCGTTGGATCTGAAGATCGTCCTGGGCTCACCCACCCTCTATAAATTGGGTACCCTCAATTCTTCAAAAAAACGAGTTGGTAGTATCCGATAATTTCCTAGGTCTACTCCGTGATTCCAGTAATATAACATGTATTATATAAAATGAACTGAAGAATATGATGTTCTGAGAATAATAACGCATAACATCACAATGCAGAATATAAGTGTTGGGAAATTAACCATATAAAGAAAGCCTCTCGACAGACATACAGAAACATAGAAATCTCTGAGACAGAAAAAAAAATTCACTACGTATTTATTTACCACGTTTTCCCCTTAAATTGTACTGTACTTTATTGGCTATTCCATCTATAGTCTACATTACTCCTACATAATTTTAGAGTTTATTCTCTAACTCACCCATAAATCCTTTGGTAGTGAATAACACAATTTCTCAAATCCTTCTTCATCTCCCAAACATGTGTTTCCGCCCAGGTCATTCGGCTTCCGATGTTTTGGAGTACCATCATTTTCGTAACCCGCTCATCGATCGTACGTAAAGAGGTGCTGATGAGTCGACACTGGTAGCCGGCTGTGATCGCCACTGCGGTCAGGTAGGTGACGATGTAGCCGATGAGGAGGAAGTCGTAGATGATGGTTGACAGCTCCAGAAGATAGGTGATGCCGAAGCCCCACAAAGTGTTCAGAGGCAGCGGGGACCAACAGGGGAAGAGCAATAGGTTGCTGGGATCCTTCTCTTCGTATTGGTAATAGTGCCAAATCGGCATTAGGCAGTATGCTGCGCTTCCAAACTTCATAACTACGAGAAAAAGAGACAAATGTATATAAGGAGTATAAAAAAATGACCGTTTTTTAGAGCATTCTCTAAGCTTGTTTAATCCCGTTCGACTTCATAAAAAAAAAGCCTCAGTTTAGTTATTTGTTTCAAAGAAGAAACATGACAGTGTCCTACGAAATTCTCGTAATTTTAAGGCATTAATGCATACAAATTCCACAGCCACTGACACAACTCGTGAAATTATTAAATATGAAGGATAAGGTGTCCTTGACCAGCGCACTGCGCGGCGTTGATTTGAAAAATTTAATTGTGGAGATACGAATTTGGATAGGGCTCCGGGTTACTATTAATAGATACTGAAGAGTTTCTGCAGGAAGCTGTTGAGTCAAATCCACCCATCAGTACACGGAAATTTGCCAGGGAGTGTGGTGTGTCGAAAGAGACTGTTAGTCGCCATCTACGCTCCATTGGGAAGGTAAAGAAGTGCTGTGTAGACTTGTCACTTAGCATTTATTGAAAAACCCTCCTGATATGAGATTTTTCCATTCCAGATTTTGAGAACATTGCAGACCTTGGACCATCGGATTAATACTTGTTTCGATTCATGGCCCACCTACATCAACGGAAAAAAATTGATAACTTTGCGGAAGTTGAAATTGCGACCCAGGAGTTCTTTGACAGCCATCCCAAGGAATGGTAGCGTCATATGATATCAGCAATTGGCTAGCAGATGGCCAATGACCTTAGATAGCAATGGACTATACTTTGGGTATTAATTGTATTTTATATCAAAGGAATATTCGGTAAATATATTTCTATAATACAGATATAGAATACATATATTTGGTTGAATAACGGTAATTTTAGTTATACAACCTAATAATTACATGGCAAATAGATACAGCTTTTGGCCAATATTAAAACAAGCAATATACAAAAGAAAATTTAAACAACTCAAGAAGGTATCCTATCTAACTCTGAACTTACAAATTCTAATCAGAATAACCATATACTGTAGGTTCTCATTGGTATTTACATCACCAGATATAGTGTTACCGCCATATGTATAAATTAATTTAAAAAAAAGAAAAATGTATCAAATATTACCCACATCAAGATTTAGTAGGATTTCGTAAAACACGAAATTACAATATTTTCTACAAATGAGTGGCATGACTCATCATAATACCCGTTGAAAGATCTATTAAATTAAATAGGCAGTGAACTGCCGAAAGAAGTGAAAACTCTTTCTGTTTTGGAATAATTGGAACAACAAAATGGCGTCGCTTGAAGTGATTTTTCAATCTTGAGAACATTAAAAAGCCACATGGACTTAAGTCAGGTTTTTTACAAGCCAAAAATAAAAAAAAAAAAACCAGGTCTGCCGACAGAAGTGAAAACTCAAGACTTTGGAATAACTTAATTTTCAATCTCTAAATCTATTATAGTTAGAATTATTGAAATTATCATATTCGTAAATTAAAATGATTAACAATAGTCTGGTTTTCAGATATATTGACACTCCGAACAATAGTAATATGCATTTTCAAGTAGTTTATCTATTAATCAAAACATATGAAGGTTTGCACAAGCTCAATACAAAATATCAATAATTTAATTGAAATAATAATTAGTATATAGTTATATTATTTATGCCCTGTGTATGTATTTACATTGATTTTTTTAAAATGTATTTATTTGAATTTACAATAGTACGAGTATAATAATAATACATCAACTAAATAGAATGAAATATTTATATATAATATTTATATATATATAATATTCAATTATGAAATATTATAATGGCATGAGATGGAGGCAAGTAGGGGGACTAGCGTCCGATAATACTCCAATAACTAATTCAACTATATTGATTTTATTTTAATTGTTATCATTTCTTTTTCTTTATTTTTTATAGTGAAACTTGTTTTCTATCGCCCCAAAATTTTCCATTCATCTATAGCATGTCGCATTACATTACCTTCTTGCATTACTTATTTCATATGAATATTTGATGAAGTATTTTAATTTTTATCCGGTTCATTTCCACCCCCCAGACCTTGGAGATGGCAGGGCAGTGCCCCCTTGGTCGATGTACATTTGATCTAGGGATGGGGTAAGTACTCCCTTGGCCTTATCCTTCCTTCCTTTTCCTTCTTCCTTCCTCCCCTTTCTTATTTCTACAACTGTCACTTGATCCCGCTAAACAGTCCCCTACCGTTTTGTATTGTATAATGTCAGCGGCCTCGTGCCGGTTCGAGTAAAAACCGCCTTCAGCGGACTCAGCCCGATGTAACGCCTTATAATACCGAAAGGTAACACAAAGCTTTTGTTTATATAGAAGCATTTGCAGGAATATATATTGTAAATTGTACATATATTTTAAATAAAATCTTAGAGGATGTGAAGAAAAAAAAAATCCGGTTCATTATCACTGTCACTTGATCCCGCTAAACGGTCCCTCACCGTTTTGTATTCTAGTCAGCGGCCTCGTGCCGGTTCGAGTAAAAACCGCCTTCAGCGGACTCCTGTAACGCCTTCAAATACCGAAAGGTAACATAAGGTTTTTATTTATATAGAAGCCATAGGTTTTACGACCTATTTGTAATTGTAATTTCATATAATAAAGGAGGTTCTGAAAAAAAAAAAAATCGAGTTCATTCAATATATTTAATTTTATTTAGGCTTTCAGTCATTTTCACATGCTAAACTCTGAGCAACCGGGAAAAAATAGTAGACTGCTGACAGATCCCATGCCGAGTACTAGTAGGGGTCCAGCGTCGAGTGTTGGATTTAATACGTTTATCGTTCAAAGTGGCAAATCTTTATCCGAAAATATTGTTATAGAAAAATTCTGCATCGAAAGCGACTAAATGCGGAAAGATGAAGCAGATATCGTCAGAAATGCAAGCGGCTAAAATCGGGGGCCAGTTCTAATCAAGGCACGAGCGCCAGTGATAAGAGTACGAGTCGAGGTACAAGCATTTACTTATTTTAGTTACCATAAAATGCTAATTATATTTCTAAACTTTGAGACTCGAGGCGAAGATGAATTTATTAATAGAATAATTGAAGTTGACAACGATTCAATGATTTAAATAAATATTGCTCTTACTTTTTTATATGCGTTTATCATCTAAATGATAGTATTAATTATGTATTCCGTACATAATTAATCGAAAATTGAAATTAATAAGGAATTGAAATTAAATTTTATAATTGAATATTTTGTTTTCTATTGATTTCTCATTTTTCAACAATTAAGATTAAAAACGCAATTTTAACACGCTAAATCGAATAATTTTCCAAAATATTTTAGTTAAATGCCTACAAACCGGAAAAAAGTTTCACTTACATCGTGGTTTCATAAAACCACACAACTTTTTGTTTTTTCGTATTAGCTACGTCATCAACTGTATTATTTTCTACATATGTATTATATTACTATCAGTAATTTCAACAGTACATAAATCAATTGTACTATCAATCATCTCATAAAACAAAAAAAAACCCGAACGTTTCGACCCTCATTGCATTTCTACTTCAGGGCTAAGGATGGAGTCAAATGTCAAGTTTTAGCTTTCAAAGATGAAAATTGAATGTTAAAGTCAAATTTGTTTATAATAATTATTAACTCATAGATGCATACAATCACATACATTTACAAGTATTTTTGTTTTGAAGAGAAAAGATTTGTCCTGGCCGGGATTCGAACCCGGGTCGTCTGCACTCCGGTGCAGTGCTCTAAACCACTGAGCTACCAGGGTCATACAAATTAAAGTAACGTTCAATGAACATTCTTCCTCCTATATACATCGCAAATATTGCGAGAACACGGAGATATAGGATCGGTGAAGAGAACGGATTTGTCTGACTTGGATACGAACCCTGGTAGCTCAGTTGTTTTGAGCGCTGCACCGGAGATGCCCAAGACCTTGGTTTGAATCCCGGCCGGGACAAATATTTTCTCTTCAAAACAAAAATATTTAAAAATAATAATAACCATAAAGATAACAATTAATATAAACAAACAACAAATAAAATATTGACGTAAGTCAACAAGATCCTAATTAAAGTAATGTTCAATAAACATTCTTCCCCGTGTATACATCTCAAAAATTGCGAGAACACGGTTATATAGGATCGGTGAAGAAAACGGATTTGTCTGACTTGGATACGACCCCAGGTAGCTCAGCTGTTTAGAGCATTGCATATGCATACGACTCTGGTTCGAATCCCAGCCAGGACAAATCTTTTCTCTTCAAAACAAAAATATTTAAAAATAATAATAACCATAAAAATACATTTTCAAGTAGTTTGTTTACTAATAAAAAAAATATGAAGGGCATCACACGCTTAATACAAGATATCAATAATTAAATTGAAATAATGATTAGTATATAGTTATATAATATATACCTTGTATTTCTATATACATAGATGCTAATAACCATTATTTTCATTTTTAGCATTCTTCATAGCAATCATTTCATAAAACAAGACATTTAACTATGATAAATAAAATATTTTAGTTCAAATTATTATTGATGTTTTAATTAATTATTAGTATCAATTGGACAACTATAAAACGACTTTTTGGATAAATATAAATATCCTTTATATCAATGGAATTCTAAACCTTTAAACTAAAGTCAATTAAAAGAAATTGTATAACTCATACTCAGGCCGTTAGGTATCCCCAATCTCTAACATGTTGTTAACGGGTTACAAGTTTGTCTCTTAGCAAAAGTCGCTGAACTCTTCTGTAGAAGTTTTCACTTCGAAAAAAGGGTTATTTAAGTAAGAACTCGTCTATATAATTGACGAATATACAAATAACTACAAGGAAACTTATAGGGAGAACTAAAAAAATGCTGGATACTCAGAGAAGATCGAAAGTTGACCTTTTAGCTGGCTCAAGTAGAAGGATCCAGGAAGGGGAAAAAAACCTGTACCACTACGACCCGTAAACGAGTCTGGGGAGTTTTCAGTACATGGTTGAGACTGTACTGATTCATGGACAACGGTTGCAAGGAGGTGACTTGTCCTAGGTTACGCTCAACCGCCAGGTTTTTCCCCCTTATTATGGGTACCCTATTTTTATAATACTTTATAGAGGCTGGGTGAGCCCCAGTAGGCACCTAGATCACCAGGAACGGAATATAATGAAAAATAGAAGGGAAAGAGAGTATTTTTGGAAATGAGGAGGCTTTGTGGGACTTGGGGATTGTGAGACAGAGGGTAGAACAGAGAGATATATCACGACTATAACAACTTTTTTATAGTTCTGGGTGGGGGAGTGGAGTGGCTCAGTGATAGAGCACCGAGTTATCATGCTGAAAGTCCTGGATTTTAAACCCCGACCGCTGGACAGACTTTTATTTAATCTGTTAGCGGCCGGTAATAGATACTATAGGATCTATGACCCTCCCAGGGCTCACACAGCCTCTATAAAGTGGGTAACCAAAGCAACGGGGAAAAATCTGGGGCTGAGCGTGATCTAGGAAAAAAGATGATATGATTGCATAGCAGTCGTCCAAGGAACAGTACAGTTTGTACCATGTTCTGAGCTCCAGAATCTTCACAGGTTTTTGTGGTGCAGGTTATAAAAACTTTTATACTTCTAAGAATTGAGACTCATGATCTATGAGCACACTTACAATTGTAATAAATGTACTGGAACTTCCTCACTTTGTCTTCCGCATTCTTCATCAGTTGATTCATCACATTTTCCAAAAACGGATAATCGTACCATCTGTCCAATGCCTTCGCCACTCTGCCTAAATGCCTCTGTTGGCTCTGGATGGTTATTATGTAGACGATGGCCGCACCAGGATGGGCGTAGTCGAACATCTTCGCGACGAAACTGTACCTGCGGAAGTTGAAGACATGGTGGACCAAGACGCAGAAGATGACGGCCAATGATATGACCACGTTGATCGGGTAGCGGAGGACCCAGTAAGTCCTGCCTTTTTTCCAGACGGTTATCCCATGGCTGATTATCACCGACTCAGAATATACGAAGCCCTCATTCTCGTCTTCGAACCTGGAAGAAGCAGAAAACTGAGGATATTTAAAAATATGAATAATTATAAATGATAAATGGAAAATGCTAGCGAATTGGTATTAAGGCTACTGTTTCCTACTCCAACCCCAACACATCGGAAGCTAATAAAACTAGGAGGAACACATGTTTGGGCTTGTGGAGTGACCACACGGACCACAGGGGTCACCTGTGGTCTAGTGGTTAGCATAACAACCAACAATGCCCAAGATCGCGGGTTCGTAGCCCGGCAGATGGCACTAGGATTTTTTAAAGGAACTAAAAAATCCTTGATTATGTCTTCTTTCGGCAGGGACGTTAAAAGGGGACCCCGAGCCTGTACGATGTCAGGTACTCGTTAAAAATCCATATCCTAATAAAATCTGGATAGGCAAAATTTAGAGCTCCCACCGTATCATCGTCCGATTAGCCATAGCAGCATAAAGTGACGTTAAATGAACAAACAAACATCAAAGAAGGAGTTGAGGAACTGCGCCATTCACTATCAAGTGATTTATGGGTGAGTGAGAATAAACTCTGTAATTATCTAACAGTACTGTAGACTATAGAATAGCCAATAGACTACAGTTTAAGGTGGAAAATCGTGGTGAATTAATATATTGTGATTTGATCAGTTAAATTGTAAATATTTAAAAATCAGAAAATCACAAAGCCTCTGTTTTTGACTTCCCAAGCCAGTAAATAAAATATGGCACTGTTTTTTAATTTAAATGGAAGTGACGGAATGCATCGATTTAAAAAATAAAACAAGCTACATCTAATTCTTATATTTCAGTTCTAGAATTGTTATTTAATTACAGAGAATGCTATGAAACAAGTATACACAATTTACAAAAACCATATATCTATAAAACAAATGTAAATTTAAAAATATTCATAACTTTATTTAATGGAAAATACTCAATAGGTATAAATATCTAATTTTGTACGATTAATTGAATATTTTTATGAATATGAAAAAAGATTTTCTCTTCAAAATACAAATATTTAAAAATTATAACAATTATTTAAGCAATGAAATCAAATAAATTATAAATAATGTAATGACGTAAGTCAAGAAGATCCTAATCAAAGTAATGTTACGGGCTACTGGGTGTAAAATGGACTAAACTATTACTTAATTCAATAATCTAATATTTATTAACAAATTAGAAAGAATACAATGAGATTATTTAAAACAGTTAAATTATTAAACTAATATCAATTTACAATAACAATATTCTACTAAATGTTATCTAATTTCTAAGATAATATACAAACAATATAAGATATTTCTAATACTAAATAACTAAACTATTTATATATAAATTTGTACAAATACAATAATATTACACTATAGTTTACAATAACTAATTAACACTTACAGTTCGCTAACTTAAGTCCACCGACCGTAAGACTCTCCAAATATGACAAACTGCCACACAGTTTATTACACTTATTACACGGCCACTAATTGTCACTGTTGCTCACTAAGCACTTATTACAGACTGATACTAATACTAACTAACTCACACACACTGCCACTAGTTAACGGCTGCTTATTACTTCACTGCTTATTACTCCACTGCTTATTACTCCACTGCTTATTACTCACTCGTCTTATTACTACTGGCTTATTACTCACTCCCTTATTACTGACTGCCGCGGCCGAAAACACTGTCCTTTTTATATAGGCAAGGTAGGGTCGTGGTGGGGCATTACTCGGAACAAGATCGAGAACCATCCAGGCCGATCCCGTAGGATCTACGCCATTCTATAATCCCTTCCGCTTAATCCCATTGTTTGCCTAATCCTTTCAGCCGGTGCTCCTTCCCGCTCTGACCGTATCACTGCCCCCTCCTTAAGAGTGCTCTGCCCCAGAGCATAGTCCGGAGAAATCGAGCGGTTATGAGCTTCCCTCGATGGAGACGCATTTCCTTTCCAGGGGTTGAACGTGCACACCAATATGGCGACTCCAGAGTTGGCGAATATCTGTTCAAGCATGTTCCTGACAACCTTCCACTCCAGGCCGTCATATCCACAGCCCAACTTAGGGATCGCGAGCTTGGTGACACGCAATCTCAGAAGCTTACTCCGCAGGTCGTCGAGGCTTCGCCGCAGTGCGTCATATGTGGGCTTCTGATCAGTAGCACACTTGGTAACTAAGTAGAACAGGTGTCATCCTTCGTGCGTATGGTGGAGTGCTTTCCCGACGCTTGGTCCTTGGCGTTCCAGTTCCTCAGTTCCAGCAAACTTCTTCCTGAAGACCGTTGCAATCCCTCGTGAAGTCCTCAGATCTTCGGCGACACAATGGGCCAGAGAATAGTCCGCGGGTAACGAGAAGATATCTCTGTATACTGCCTGAGTTACTCCACGGAAACCTTGTACCTTAGGTTGTGCAACTGATACCTTACTGGTCTCCACGTTGTTGAGGTTCCTGACTTGCTGGTCTTCTGTCGGGCCATGGTCTCCTTTGTATGGGGCCAGTCTATTAAAATGGACTACCCTGGGTTTTCCTTTTGGCTGCTTTCTGATCCTATAGATGACGTCGTTTATCATATTGATGATCTCAAACGGGCCATCCCAGGAGTTCTGAAGTTTAGGTGAGTAGCCTCGCCTTCTTCGAGGATCATGTAGCCAGACCAAATCTCCAGGTTGGAATCCACCTTTCTCTGCCCTGATGTCGTAACGCTCCTTCATTCTGTCACTGGCTCCCTGGATGTTTGCACGAACCTTCTCGTGGATATTATCCATCCGCTTCCGTAGATTTGTGACGTATTCCTCTCCGTTAACTTCCTCGTCTGGCTTGAACCCGAATTTCAGATCTCAAGGCAAACGAAGTTCTCGGCCGAACACCACATCTGCCCCGTTGCTTCATGGACTGAACTCCGGTAGGCTAACAAGAACAAGTGAAGATACTGGTCCCAGTCTCGCTGATGGTCGGAAACCACTTTAGACAAATATCGACCCATTGTCCTGTTCATGCGCTCCACCATGCCATCCGATTGAGGGTGAAGAGGTGTCGTCCTGGTTTTCCGTATTCCCAGTGCTTCGCACATCCCGGAGAAGACTGCAGACTCAAAGTTTCTTCCCTGGTCAGCGTGAAGTTCCATGGGTACTCCAAACCGGCTGACGAGCTGCTTCACAAGTACGTCTGCAACCGTGACTACCTCTTGATTCGGAAGGGCATACGCTTCCACCCACTTAGAAAAATAGTCCATGGCCACGAGAATATATCGGTTGCCTTCGTCCGTCACAGGGAAAGGGCCAGCGATGTCAATCGCTATCCTCTCGAACGGTGCTCCCACGTTGTACTTCTTCATAGGGGCCTTCTTTCTTCTTGTTGGTCCGTTAGAAGCCGCACAAGTCGCACAACGCCTGCACCAGTCCAACACATCGTCCTTAAGGTTTGCCCAGTAAAAACGTTCACGAACTTTTTCCAATGTACGGTGAACTCCAAGATGGCCGCCAGTTACACCGTCATGTAGTTCCCTAAGCACTTCGGGCACTTTATTCCTTGGAACGATGAGCTGTAGCCTGCGCTGATCTCCTTCCGCGTTCTCCATTGCCCGTTTCAGCAGCCCGTTGTCCACTAAAATGGAGTTCCATTGGGCCCACTACGTTTTTACATTCTTGGACATTGGAGCAACATCCTGCCAGGCCGGTCTTCCTCGCCCCGATATTTTCCATTCCTTTATCTGTTTTAAGTCCGGGTCCTCGTCCTGTCCCTTTGACACCTCTGCGTCTTGCCAACTGTCGATGACAACTGTAGTCCTCAACACCGCTGCCTGCTTCTCTTCTTGTCGAGAACAATGCTTGCAGCCTTCATCACAAGGTCTTCTTGACAGTGCATCCGCATTCCTGTGGCTCGTTCCAGAACGATGAGCAGATTCAAAGTCATACTCTTGAAGACGCTCGATCCACCTCGCCACTTGTCCCTCCGGTGACTTGAATCGCAGCAGCCACATTAGAGCAGCGTGGTCAGTTCTCAGCAGGAACCTTCTTCCGTATAGATATTTATGGAAGTGCTCTATGGATTTTACTACTGCCAAAAGCTCTTTCCTTGTGACACAGTAGTTGCGTTCCGGAGCTGAGAGTGCTTTGCTGAAATATCCAATGACCCTTTCTTCTCCATCTTGGATCTGAGAGAGGACGCTTCCAATGGCGATGTTGCTGGCATCTGTGTCAAGTATGAACTTGCCCTCGGGACGTGGATAGCTCAGAATAGGAGCACTACTCAATTTGCTCTTCAGCTCCTCGAAGGATGCCTGGCACTCGTGATCCCAATGGAAAGACCTTTTCTCCTCGGTTAGCCTGGTAAGAGGTTTTGCGATGTTAGCGAATCCTTTCACGTACCTCCGGTAATAGGTGCAGAGCCCGAGGAAACTCCTCACCTGGTGCTTATCTCGAGGTACTGGCCAGTCGGTAATCGCTGCTATCTTCTCTGGGTCAACAGCAACTCCGTTGTCTGACACAATATGCCCCAGGTAGTTGACTTGCCTTCGGAAGAGATTACACTTCTTCGGGTTCAACTTTAGGTTTGCTGCACGCAGTCGTTCGAAGACGTTCTCCAGATTCTTCAGATGGTGAGCGAAGGACTTTCCCAGCACAATAATGTCGTCTAGGTATACCAGGCAAACCTCCCAAGAGAGACCTCTTAACACGTTTTCCATCAGCCTCTCGAATGTGGCAGGAGCATTGCAAAGCCCGAATGGCATTACTGTAAACTGCCAGAGCCCAGTGCCAATTGAAAACGCCGTCTTCTCTTTATCCTCAGGTGCCAATCCAACCTGCCAATATCCACTGCGGAGATCCAAAGTAGAGAAGAGTTTACACCCCTCTAGGGTGTCCAGCGTATCGTCAATCCTGGGAAGCGGATAGCTGTCCTTCTTGGTGACATTGTTCAGAAGACGGTAGTCTACGCAGAACCTCGTTGTGCCGTCTTTCTTCTTCACCAATACAACAGGAGACATCCAGGGGCTACTCGAAGGCTCAATGACACTGTCAGCCGCCATCTCCTTTATAATCTCCTCGGCGTCCTCCCGTTTGGCTAACGGCAGCCTCCGCGGAACCTGTCGGATGGGCTTCGCATCCCCAGTGTCAATCTTGTGCTGGACGATATCCGTTCTGCCCCGTGGTCCTGGTCCGATCTCGAAGACGTCATGCCATCGGATAATCATATTCTTCACTTCCTCGCTCTGTTCGGGCGAAAGGTCGCTACATGATTCGTCCAAAAATCCTTTAAGTTCCTCTGGGAGTCCTCGAAGCTCGGTGGGATGACGTTGCAGCTGACGAACCACTGAGGTAGCGGTGGTACACTCCCCGACTGGTGTTCCTTTCTTCAGCGTTACCGGGAAGCTGTTCAGGTTCATTAGCCGAATTGGAGTGGTAGGTCCGATCTTGATGAGAGACCTAGCAACCAGTACGCCGCGTCCAACCTCTTGTTCTTCGTGCCTTCCAGGTTCGAGTAGTGCACATTGACCCGCGGGTAGATGCCCGTCGACCGTCCCATGCGTCACGATTTGGCTCCGTGCAGGTAAAGCGGTGTCTTCTGGTAGCAGCACTCGAGCGCAGAAGTCCTTTTCCTGCCGAAGTATGACTTCCTCGTCTCCTAGCGTCATCACACCTCTCGACATATCCAGCTGATTACGAACTGCAACAGGCCAGCCAGCCAAGGTCTACGGGGAGACAAATGCCACCTTCCACATCGGGGGCCAACATCTGAAGCACCGCGCTCTCGTGGCAGATATAGATGAAGATGTCATATTAGGCATGGACTTTATGATCACATACGGGATCAAGTATGTGATCATAAAGTCCATGCCTAATATGACATCTTCATCTATATCTGCCACGAGAGCGCGGTGCTTCAGATGTTGGCCCCCGATGTGGAAGGTGGCATTTGTCTCCCCGTAGACCTTGGCTGGCTGGCCTGTTGCAGTTCGTAATGCCCATGTGGTCGGTATGATCTTCTCACCTGGAAGTGTCTTCGAGTTCAAGATTGTCATGCTCGCTCCGGTATCCACTAGAAGACTTCGCAGCTGCCCGTTCACCATCCCATCAACGTAGAAACTGTTCGTTCTGCTTCCTATTGACGCAGTCCTGATGGTCTTCCTGGGGCCTTTGCCGTTACGGGTTGACAGTTGCCCCCTCCCATCAACCCTACTTAGTTTTCCTGTGGCTTTTCTTGCTTCTTCGATGGACACTTGCTTCTAGGGTGTCCAAGCTGGCCGCAGCTCCAACAGCGTATCTCCTTCTTACGGGTCCTGAGAGCCTCTAAAACTTTCGTCACTAGGTCCTCAAAGCTGGGGACTACATTTGGCTCCGCTTCTGCTGCTCGTACTCGAGCATGACCCCGTACAGGTTGCCTAACAGCCTCGAACTCCATGGCCTGGGATAATGCGTCTCCCAAAGTTTTCGGCGGGGCGAGCTTCACTGCTTGTTGTGTCTCTGGGTCCCGAAGTCCATCGAGGAATTTGTCGACAGCCAAGCTTTCGTAAACATCGTCGGTGACCGATGGATAGGCGTTCCTCACCAGCCGGGCAATATCCGCTTCAAATTCCTGCAAAGTCTCGTTGGTCTTCTGGACCCTGCTTCTCAGCTGTGAGCGATACAGCTGGTCCATGTGGCGGTGGCCGAAACGCATCTCCAGTCTTCTGATCAGCTCCCCGTAGTTGGACCGCTCCGACATGGGTATCCCCTGCAGAACTCCCAAGGCGTCTCCACGCAAGGCCAGGCACAACGCTGAAGCTTGGGTCTCCTGTGACCACCCGTGGATCGAAGCCGCTGTCTCGAAGAGAGTCATGTAGTCCTCCCACGGCGTCTTTCCGTCGAATACTGGAATGGTGTTGTGAGCTGGTGGCGTCCCATTATTGGCGGGCTGAATGGTTTTATGAAGACTGACCTCGGGGGAACGGTCGGTGTCGTTCATCGGTGGGTTGCTCATACGTCCCTCTAGAGCTTCTACTCTTTGCCTAAGTTTGCTTTCAACTGAATTCAATTTTTCTCCTAACCTAGATTCTACATCAGCTACTTTTATATTTACATCGGCTAACTTATTATCTACATTAGCTAACTTATTATCTACATTAACTAGCTTATTATCTACATTTTCCATTAACTTAGTCTCTAATGTGCCTAACTTAGACTCTAATGTATCCATTAAATCATTTTTTACAGTACCTAGCTCATTTTTAACAGTTCCTAAATCATTCTGTAAATTACCTATTTTATTTTCTACATTGCCTAGTTCATTTTTAACAGTACCTAATTCATTTTTAAAAGTTGCAGACAACTTGCTTAAATCAGTTTCAAACAGAACGTCATCTGGATTTTCCCCTAACTCTACAAAAAATTGACGCAAGCGATGTTGCAGTACACTTTTATTTCCGGAAGAATCCAGATCACGTTCTTCTAATTCCCGTTTTAAATCCGCAACTTTTAAATCCATCAATTTAAGACTTTGAGAAGCCATTTTTCAAACAGTAGCCCAATTATTACAAAATGCAAGACAAAATAACAATTACACAAGATCCCACTTCTGACACCAATTTGTTAAGGGCTACTGGGTGTAAAATGGACTAAACTATTACTTAATTCAATAATCTAATATTTATTAACAAATTAGAAAGAATACATTGAGATTATTTAAAACAGTTAAATTATTAAACTAATATCAATTTACAATAACAATATTCTACTAAATGTTATCTAATTTCTAAGATAATATACAAACAATATAAGATATTTCTAATACTAAATAACTAAACTATTTATATATAAATTTGTACAAATACAATAATATTACACTATAGTTTACAATAACTAATTAACACTTACAGTTCGCTAACTTAAGTCCACCGACCGTAAGACTCTCCAAATATGACAAACTGCCACACAGTTTATTACACTTATTACACGGCCACTAATTGTCACTGTTGCTCACTAAGCACTTATTACAGACTGATACTAATACTAACTAACTCACACACACTGCCACTAGTTAACGGCTGCTTATTACTTCACTGCTTATTACTCCACTGCTTATTACTCCACTGCTTATTACTCACTCGTCTTATTACTACTGGCTTATTACTCACTCCCTTATTACTGACTGCCGCGGCCGAAAACACTGTCCTTTTTATATAGGCAAGGTAGGTCGTAGTGGGGCATTACTCGGAACAAGATCGAGAACCATCCAGGCCGATCCCGTAGGATCTACGCCATTCTATAATCCCTTCCGCTTAATCCCATTGTTTGCCTAATCCTTTCAGCCGGTGCTCCTTCCCGCTCTGACCGTAACAGTAATCTTCAATGAACATTCTTCCCCTTGTATACATCCCAAATTGCGAGGTGGCGATGTGGGATCTGTGAAGAAAATTAATTTGTCTGAGCGACGCCCAGGTGGCAGAGCACCACGACGGATACGTGGAAGACCCGGGTTCGAATCCCGGCACTGGACAAATCTTTTCTCTTCAAAATAAAAATATCTAAAAATTATAACAATTATTATCAAATAATAAAATAAAATAGATTAAATGAATAGTTGTGTAATTTGTAAAACGGCTGTTGGCCGGGAGTATCCTCCTAATAATTAAAAAAAAACTCAAGAATATAAATAAAATAATAACTTGGTAAATTAATAATCTTTAATATTTTTTTAAGACGCAAAGGAAGATGCCAGACGGATAATTCAGAAGAAGAGAATGAACCCCTTCCAGACTTTGAAGAGCTTATGGAAGTGATCCAGCGAATGAAGAATAATAAAAGTCCGGGATTGGATGGCCTTCCAGTTGACCTTTTTAAATATGGAGGTGAAGAATTGCAAAAAGCCCTTCATAATTGGATTTTACAGATCTGGGTTGATGTAAAGATGCCAGCAGAATGGAAAAAAAAATGAGTAATTTGCCCGATCTACAATAGGGATGATAGGCTTGATTACAACAATTACAGGCGGATATCGCTCCTACGGCGTACAAAATTCTTTCCGGAATCCTCCTCAAGCGATTGTGTCCATTTGCGGAGCAAATTGTGGAAAAGTACCAAACTGGCTTTAGAAGTGGGAGATCTACAGTGGACCAATTTTTTCTCCCTAAAGGAATGGAAAGTGGTATTGAATGCAACATGTCAACCTACCATCTTTTTGTGGATTTCAAGAATGCGTACGATATCATTAATATATCTAAAATCTACAAGGTTCTTGAAGAATTTGGATTCCCAGAAAGCTTATCTGCCTTGTTAAGATGGCCAAGTGAGGAATGTAATGAGAATACAAGGAGAATGCTCAAACGAGTTTCAGGGAGAATAATGGGGTGCGACACACAGTGGAACGAGCGTTAGGAGCGTCTGGACATTCAATAATATCTCCACTTCGGGTTCTCCTAGAATAAGGCTATTGGTACGGTTTTAAAGCTTTTTGAAGGGACTATTTAATTATATGATAAACAGGATCAAACCTTTTAGGATAAACGTGTAAAAATTCTAGGTTTGATATTTCGATGTTAGAATATTTAGTATCAAACATTGTACCATTATGTATCTCAATTGTACCAACATACTACGAGAATAGGTACAATACAGTATTCTATGGAAAGACAGATACATAGGTATTAAATAAAGTTGCACAAAGGAAAAGGTAACAAACCAAATAATTTAATTATTAAACAAAATTAATAAAATAGTTCATAATTACTTTTGTTAGTTAATATACTAGGTAATAGGTATCAATTAATATAATAGGTATCAATGTGCAACGGATGCATCAAAATTATAATAAATATACAATTGTTTTATTTAAATAACGAAATAAAAATTAAATAAATGAAAAATTAAAAACTTGACGATTTGTTGTAGGGACTATTGCACCAATGTGCACCATTACACATATGTCGTTGAAATGCCACACGCAAACTGAGTTTCATTGTTAATACTATTATGTTAGATGAGGGTTGTTCGGATAAATGAATGTAAACAAAAACTGGTAAAAAAACGAAAACTTGCGAAAAGTAGACGCCAATATCAACAGAAATTATTTTAAATTAATTCTCAAGGCCCATAAAATAAAAATAAAAAAATCATTTTCTCGGGAAATAGCACCTAGTAGCAAAATCTGACAAATGGAAAAAAACCGTCAAACATTTTAGTTATTTACTGTGAAGGTAGTTTTTTGGGCGATTTTGAGCGATTTTCGCAATTGATTATTTAATTTTATCACTCAATTTTCACCGAAAAATCCCAGACGTTTGAAATAATCCCAAGTTTTATTTGCCTAAAATATCTTATTATGGATGTGTTTTTTTCCAGTAGGTGCACGATTAATTTAATGCATTACCTCAAACAGTGGATTGCTTTAAAAATATGAGTTTTTAGAAAAATTTATATTTCAATTCAGAATTTTTTATATAAGATTTAATTTCACAATTAATTTATCCATGGATTTTGTTAAGAAGAAGTATAAAGTATAATTTAAGATCAAAATAAAGGACAAATTTAGTTATTAGAGAATTGGTCCAATGTCCAACAAATGCGTTGATTCGTTCCACTGTGCGACAGGGAGATGGGTTGGCGTGTCTGCTATTCATTTTAGGACTTGAAAAAGCGATAAGGATCTTGAAATTACAGACAACACGAACTCTGATATCTGAGCTGAGTAGCGCTTTTCTGATAATCCAAAGGCAGCTTCACTTTTGGGCCTTGTGGTGACAATAACAATGACAAAAATCAATTCATTGCTTTATTAAATGCAAAATAATTAATATCTCAATATAATACTAAGCTCACATTTTATTTATTATATGCATTAATATTATAGAGGGATATTACATATATTATCGTCCTAGATGTAGGCCGAGGCGTAGGTGGGACGTTTGCATTAAATACAGTGTTTGGTAGTATCGGCTTCGAACCATCGGGTCCGCCAAGGCTTTTGCTATTAATAATTTGTTATTTCGAATTATTCTACGAAAATTTATTATTAGGGAGGGATATAAAATGAGTAGTGAACTTCAATTTCTAGAATGATATCGGAATGTACTAAGACATTAAGTGCCTACTGAGTACAATCAAATGAATAGTTATAACTTCTTAAATGGGCTTAACCACACCTAGTGGAGTATTAAAAAAAATTGTTTAATAAATATTATCCAAAATTTAAAGATAGAATCGAATAAAAGAATTTAAAAAAAATACTGACACTTTAAATATGTATTTCTCTTGAAAAGATTTCAGTTCTGTCATAAGACCCATCTCAGAGATAATTCAAGACAAACTGCACAGCAGTTCAGAGGGAGTAGACTTATAAGGAGTTCAATTCGTGAAATTATCTTTAATTCGCTTCATGACGCAGGGAATTAATATTTCAAAACGTAATTAGGCGTCTAATACAGAGAAGGGGTCATTTCGAAGTTACGAATATCCATGAAATTATAGTTGTTGTTTTTTTAAATTGATTGGTTCTACTAGAGATTATAGGTTCATATGATTCTTCCACTTTTTAAATTTTTAATGCAAAGTATACTTTTCTAGTACGCGGTTTGTATAATTGTTGTGAAGGCATCGCGAAGGTTAAGAGAGTTTTGTTGTTGAGCTTAGTGACAAAGTAATTAGAATATTAGTCTTAAAAACTAAGAAACACGCTTTAACCTTCCGGTGGGCGCACCTCCTAGAGCAGTGGTTCCAAGCCTGGGGAGGGGGGGGGGCGCGAGACGGTAGAAAATATAAAAAAATTCTCTCACCAGTACTTCTCTACCTTATATTGTATCTTATACAATATTGTATCTTGTGACAGCGAAACTTAATGTTTTGTTTTCAATGTAAGGCTTGTGTTGTTTTTTTTCATATGCCCATACAAATTTTGTTTTGTAAGGGACCAGAGACAAGACACATTATAGTTTCATGTAACTAAACTGTATTTAACAATATCCATCGCAATTTCGGGCTACTGCAACATTTACCAAACAAGCGATCTAAGCTCCCAATTAATTACAAAAGACTCATATACATGACAATCATCTGGACTTACGGAATAGACCTTTGCTAACTAAGCCTACACCTACATTGGATCCGATTCGGTGCGACGTGATTCTATCACATACGATGCCGGTGTATACATTATACATATTTTACTATACATTATAGTAAAATATAAATGTATTAAAAATAATTAATAAATAATCTTAATTTTATAAATTTAAAGAACCAAATGTTATAACTCTCGATATATTTCAGTCATTTGGTTTGCTAGCGACGTCTCATCGTATCATACCGGATCCAACGTAGGTGTGGCCTAAGCCATCGAATTCCTCTCGTATCCAATCCCTACAATCCAAAATCCTTCGTAAAATCCTCAATGCTCCTTACTTTGTTATGAACAGAGTAATCCATAATGACCTTAGTGTCCGTTTGTTGCTGATTTGGTCCGAATCCGATATCAATATTTTCATGACAAACTTAATTTCCATTCAAACCCACTAGTTTCAAACCTCGCAACCTCTCCAATCCCTGATAATCCTACGAGGCTTTCGACAAGAAGATGGCCCCGTGATCTTCAAAGTTGAACTTTTTATTCGAGTACTGCCACTGGGTAGTTTCTATACTTGGATTTATCTCGGGACATGATTTATCTTTAATTATATTTACTTTATGTATTTAGTATACAGTTGTAAATATCAATAAATACATTTTTTTTTAAACAATGAGAAAGGATAACATAAGATAGAAGGATACACACAATATATCATATGGCTTGAACAGCTGGTTGCCATGGATACACAAATCAATTATACAACAAGTTTTTCTTTAAAAAGTAACAATAAATGTTTATTTTTATGAGACATTTTTTTTTATCACAGCTTTTCTTGTAACTTATAAACGTCAAGCTATACAAAATTTTACCTAAACACTAGTTCTATGAAAATCGGTTTATCTAGATCAATCTCTTCGACGGTATCACACATCATTGCATTTGGCACACCTCTCACGTCCAAAGCATTATAAACATTAAAAATATTTTCCCCACTATAATGACTGAAATAAAATAAATATGTATAAGAAATAAAAAAGTAAATAAATTAAAAAATGCAATAATTAATGGTCGTGTTTATCTGACATATAAAATTCCGTCTAACTTCAGGGATAGTTTGAATTAATTTTAAATTCAATTTGTTTATTAGTTTAAATTACTGATGAATTACAAATTTTGCCAAAGAGCTTAAAATAAAATATTTGAAAAACACGTGTATGAACGCGGGCATTCTTATTTTATTGAGATGCAAAACACTTCTTACTGCCTTACTGTCCAAAACAAACATTTCCACTGCGTATCTGACAGATAGCGCGCCTTATGGAAGGTTAATAGACCACATAACTAAAAAATACAAAATAATTTGATAAGAAGAGTGATAAGCAAAAAATTCAGTTTATCGTAAAAAAAAAAACGTGGGATTCTTGTTGTTAATTGGTTTAAATATATTAATGACAGATTTTGGAAAGAGTAGGAATCATTAAAATATCTTAAAAAAGTATTCAACGATTTTTTAAGGTAAAATGATGTATTTCCTTTAACAATCTATTTCTATTTTAAAATTATTTCTACTTTTTTTTATCCTTATAAAGGGTGTTTTTTAAACAATATACTTTTTTTCTGAAACAAACTCCCAAGTTGACCCTACCAATAGTCTGTCTCAAAGATGGAGTTGTGAAATAAGCACGATTCCGCTTCCTTAAGTACGACACTCATTTTGGAGAAAATTCGACCTGCCCGAAATTTAAACAATAATAATTAAAGCAGTAGAAATAAATGCCAATATAACAAAAAAATATATTAAATTGAAAAAGGGAACGGTGAACAGAGACATCAAATAAATGTTAATACATTAGTGGAAAAATTCCAACTAAAAACATAAAGTGACTGAGGATGCCTGAATAGGCGAAATATTGGACAGGTATTTTTAATTTCCTCTTTTAGTTTAGAGACTTATGGTTTTTATTTGGAGTTTTTCCACTAATGTATTAAAAAATACATTAAAATTCAATATGGCAACTTAGTGCCAAATATTAAAATTTCGTGTTAGTTGACCGCTGGTTTTTGTAAAATCTATACATTTGATTAACAAAGATCTAAAACGTTAAAATAAAAAAAATTAAAAAATAAGTCACAAATTGATAGCATGATGATAATTAAGCGTTAAATTGTTTTTAAGTATAAAATTGGCCGAAATAATTAAAAATATGAATATTTCTTTAACGCAGTCAATTATTAAAAAAAAAAATTCAAAATATTCAAATATAGAATATTACTTATGTAGTCCTATCTTTCCTTTTTTTATATTTAATTTATTGATATTTACAACTATAATAATATTACAAGTAAATCTGCTAATATGAACAGTATGACATGAAAAAAAACACTTGTGGATCAACAAGCAATCCAATAAAGTCCTATAGCAGAACGTCTCGAGGCCATCTTCTTTTCAGACGCCTCGAAGGGTTATCAGGAATAGTATGGGAAGCAAGCTGAGAGACTAGCGGATTCAAGTATGTATGGAGCTTGTCATGGAAGGATAGGTATCTAGTTTGGGCCAAAACAGCAAAAAGTGGGATATTAAGATCATGATGGATGAGTTTTTTTGAGACATAATAAGGAGCATTGAGGATTTTACGAAGGGTTAAATACGAGATGAATTGGATGGTTTAGTAGAGCCCCAAAGCTGAACTCCGTATGTCCAAATAGGTCTGATAACTGTCATGTAAATGAGTCTTCTGTAATTAATTGGGAGCTTAGAGCGCTTGTCCAGTAAATGTTGAAGTAGGCGAAAACGTCGAGCAGTTTCTTGTCTTTTCAATCTTGTATGATGTATGCCTATCTGAATGTGAATGTGTGTTCGAATAAGAAAAGTGGCAAATCCTGATCCGTATAATGATAAGTAAATAAAAAAGTATTTTAGTAGAGTGTAAAATAGTCAGAAGGTGCAGTCAAAGTTTGTAATTTATCGACTGCAACTCCAACCATTTCCACATCAATAAAACTATTATTTTGATAACAGTTTGTGACCAGGTTGTGGGGTTTTCGGTCCAAGGTCCAAATTGATTTAAAGAAACTATTGTCCAAAGAAAAATGTTGTATTCTTATATTATTATACATCAACGGTAACATGATGCCAACTCCAAAAACATAACCATAATATATATCGTAACATCAACGTAACACCACCAACTAAAAATCATAGATACATAATTAATAAAAACAAAGATTATATACACTTTTATTTACAAATATTAATAGGATGCTTACCGCTGAGCCGCAAAGATACGATAAGGTAAAAACAATTAAATTTGGCAATTACTTGGCCATATAACCGACTTAGGCTACACATCCGTATGGAATGACGGTCCTCAGTTAAGTGAGTTCAGATAGATAGAGACACCTGACGGACGAATTTAGCAACAAAAGAATACTCGTTACACACTCCCCTCCAGCGATTAAGTCCGTCGGGTTGGATAAAATAATTTAAGTTTTGAGGGATGCCATAAGCCTATTATCTTTCCATCTTCATCTCTCAGTTTACAGGATCCACCACCCGTAACGGAAACAACCGTAAAAGGGCCTTCATATTTGGGGTTCAGTTTAGCCGCGAGTTTATCAGCTGCCGACGATAGCTGAAACCTCATCTTTAAGACTTGGTCCCCCGGTTGGAAACGATCTTTCCGGCGTCTCAAGTTATAACGACTGCTCTGATTTAGACTTGCCTTCAGAGAGTTTTCCTCTGCTATATGATGAACTTCAGGCAGTCTGCCCACTTTACCGGCCCAAGCAGCATGTTCGTCTGTGCGAGCCACTAGGATATCATCGTCGTTAGCTTGATGTAGAGGCCTCAGTTCTCTACCAAAATTTAAGAAGGCAGGACTGAACTTGGTCGAATCTTGAACGGCGGAATTTAAGGCAAACTGGATCTCTCCTAGTTTTTCGTCCCAGCGTTGGTGTTTCTTCCCTAGGTACGCTACGATAAGTTGCTTGATATTCCGATTCGCTCGTTCTGTCGGATTTGCCTGCGAATGGTAAAGAGGAGTAGTTTCTCTCTTGATTCCAAACTCCTTAGCCACTTCAGTTACAAGATTACTAACGAAGTTCTTCGCATTGTCGGAAATTATTTTATGCGGTGCGCCATATCTGTATATTATGCGGGATTTCAGTTTATTTACAATAACCGAAGAGGTAGCTTTTCTGATGGGACATAATTCCACCCATCTACTAAATAAATCTACAAACACTAGTAGATATACGTTGCCTCTAGAACTCCTAGGATAAGGACCCATAATGTCAACTGACACCATTTCCCACGGCTGCTTGTTATAGCGAGGGAACATTAACCCACGAGGTGGCGTGTTATTGGGTTTGACCTTCTGGCATAACTCACACTGCCTCACATACTGGCTTATATCTCGGTATAATCCAGGCCAATAATATAGTCTACTAACCCTAGAAACAGTTTTATCTATCCCCAGGTGGCCTGACTGCGGTAGATCATGATTTTCGTATATTATTGCTCCCCTTAAATGTCTAGGAACGACAACTTTCCATTCCTCACTGGGGTCTTCTAGCTCTCCCTTCAAAGGATTCTTTCGATGGTATAATAGCTGTCCATCTTTTATCGACCATCCAATGTGGAGTTCTGGGAACTTCTGGACTCGATAAAATTTCTGATTATACCATTCGTCGGTCGCTATGAAAGTTCCTGAAGTCGAAACTGAATCGGTAGAAGAATTAGGATCGGAACTGGTAGACAATACTGTGATAGCAGCAATTCGTGATAGGGCATCGGCCACTGTGTTGAGTTTCCCCTTTCGATATTCCACCTTGTAGTTGTAAGGCTGCAAGCGAAGAGCCCATCTAGCCAAACGACCTGAAGGGTTTTTCAAGTTCAGTAACCACTTCAGACTGGCGTGGTCAGTTATTACAGTGAATGGATAACCTTCCAAGTAATGCCTATTCTTCTCGATACCAAACAGAACTGCGAGGCATTCCTTTTCGGTTACGGTATAATTCCTTTCAGCTGAACTTAAGGTACGAGAACAAAAAGCGATGACTCTTTCTTCGCCGTCTTGTATTTGAGTCAAGACCGCTCCAAGACCTGTATCACTGGCGTCAGTCTGTAATTGAAAAGGCTGTTTAAAGTCTGGCCTAGCTAAAATTGGTGCTTCAGTCAGTGCTGACTTGAGAGCATTGAAAGAGGCGTCCTGCTCTTCTGACCAGATCCATTTAGCGTTACGCTTAAGCAAAGCTGTTAGCGGAGAGACAACTGTAGAGAAGTCTTTAATAAAACGGCGATACCATCCTGCCATTCCAAGGAATCTTCTGAGCTGCCCAGCGTTGGTGGGAGGAGGAATCGAAGTAACGGAACCAACCTTATCTGGATCTACACTCAAGCCATCACTATTAACCAGATAGCCCAAGTATCTAACTTCATTACAACCAAATTCACATTTTTCCGGGTTGATACGCAGACCTGAGGCTTTAAGTCGACTGAACACTTCCATTAGCATATCCAAATGCAGTTTGAAAGTTGGTGTGCAAACCAAAATATCATCCAGAAAAACTACCACGTAAGGGTAAAGTTCGGGTCCAAATATTGCATCGGCTAACCTCTGAAAGGTAGCAGGTGAATTCGTCAGCCCAAAGGGCATAACTTTAAACCTGAATAGTCCTCTGCCAGGAACTGTAAACGCAGTAATGTCTTTACTAGTTTCGTCGGCAAGGGGCACTTGCAAAAATGCTTGCTTGAGGTCAAACTTAGAGAGATATCTAGCCTGTCGAAGTCCGTCTAAGAGAGATGTCATATTAGGCATAGGATAGCAATCTTTACAAGTGACTTCATTAACCTTACGAAAGTCTATACAGAAACGATAACCTGATCCCTTACGAACCATGACTACCGGGGAAGACCATGGAGATTGGCAAGGTTCCACTAAGTCTTCATCCAACATTCGATCTAACTCCTGGTGCATTGCCTCAAGTACTTTGGGTGAGTAATGGTAGGAGCGCTGCTTGATAGGTTGGGCATCCTGAACATCTACCTTATGGCTAATGCGCGTCGTTAATCCTGGAGAATCTTGGAGAATTCGCAAACCTTCACTGACTATTCTATCCAGATCCACCCTTTCTGAGGGATCAAGTGAACTAATGCCGCATATTTTTGATGTATCCTCTTCTACTAATTGAACATCCTGACGAAACGAGAACTTATGGTCGGGGTCATCTTGAAACCACCATGTCGCTTCACGATGATTAGTACTCATATTTGTGTTAACGATAAAATCTAACCCTAAAAGAAACATAAATGGAAGCTTGGATAAAACGTAAAGCTTCGTGTCATATGACCGGTACCCAACGGTAATTGAAATGGAGAATCTTTCATCAACGATACAAGAGCTTCCATTAGCGACACAAATATTAAATTCGGGAATTTTCTCAACTTCATATCCCAATTTAAGAAGAATTTCAACCCCTTCTGGTCCAACAAATGAGGTAGTGGAACCAGGGTCAAACAGGGCCAAGTAGGACAGGCCTCCTTTGTCAGGTTTCCCTATTCGGAAATCAATATAGTGCTGTTTAGGAAACGGTAAAATATAACAAGATACGGTAGAACTTTCGGGAGAATTCGATACGACACAAGGAGAAACGATATCAGATTTAGCGGTACAAAAAGGTAAACGATAAGGCACGGTAATAGGTAAATCGGTACTTGGTGGGTCAGCTGAAACCGTGGGAATAGGAATGACCCTCACTTCCGATTCCCTTGCACATTTCCCGGAGTACATTTAGGACATGCGTGAATGGAAACTCCTGGGTTACCACAACGGTAGCAAAACAGCTTTCGTGGTAGCGGACACCTGGAATATACGTGCGGTCCACCACAATTCCAGCAAATTAATATCTTAGCTGGTAGAGCCGGGTTTGAGCCTTTTAGACACGTTTTCTCGTAGAGAATCGATTCGGTACTATTTCTTGATTGTACATCAGTCGGAGAGAATACCTGTTTCTTAGAGCCAACTGCCTGAATTTCGAACTGGTCGAATTGAGGATCGTGATTCGTTGTGTTAGCAGCAAAATCGGTTTGTTTTTCCAATGGCGAAACAGTAAAAATTCCCGGAGATATTTGTTCTTTTCCGGAATTGGATTTGTTATATCGTCTAGTGGAATTCGCAGAGCGGGATTTTTCTATAATAGGCTTTTCTGATCGGCTTTCTTGAGCCATCATCTCATATACTCTAGTTCGTTCGGTGACGAAATTAATCAAATCCTTATAAGAGGGAATATCTGCTGATTTTATTCGTTCTTCGAATGCTTTTCTAGTCCCTGGGTCTAAATTATTAAGAGCTAAATGAAGTTTAATGAAATCCCCCATGTCTTCAATGCCTAAAGCCGATAACGCAGAAAAATTATTTTCATGCTCAGATAAAAATCTCTGCAAATTAGACGCTGAAGAATTGTTTAAAGGGGTAAAATCCATCACCTTCTTGATATAAAATCTGGCTAGTCGCCTTTTATTTTGATAGCGAGAGACCAATGCGTCGTAAGCGAGTGAATAATTAGCTTCGTCTAATGCGAAGCCCGAGATAAGCGACAGAGCTTCATCGCGTAAGCTACTTCGTAGATAGTAAAATTTCCTAATGGTCGATAGAGATTCTTCCCTATGAACCATAGAATTAAATAGGGAATAGAATCCATTCCAGTCCTCTAATTTCCCTGTGAATATCGGTAAGTCAATTTTCGGTAGCTCCTGAGGAATAGAATGAGAATGGACAACCACAGGTTTATTCTCAGGAGGGCAGGTAGATTGTACCACTTTGTTATAATTCGCTTTAGTAATATCAACTAAATCGTTAAATGCATTTTGTACTTCTGTTGTCTCGAGTTTTTCACTTTTGTTCTTTATACTTGCATTAAATATCCGAATTTTTGATTGAATTTCTTCAAATCGGATTTCATTTTTGAGTAAGCGGTCATAAGCGGGTTTAAAAGCGGATGCTGAATCGGTACTCAAAGATTTAGATTTTCTGAAAATGGATTGAACTGCGGCAAAAATATCCTCCCTCTCTGACACTAGAACGACTGGATCACCCATCGTGACAATAAATCAAGACGTTACCCAAAGTTACAAAAAAAAATGCCAAAGAAATTAAATGTTGAAAAAAATACCAACAGAACCTTTAAAAGTCGTAAAATACTTAAAATTAAATTGATTAAATTATATTAAAACTAACAAATTAAATTAAATCGGTAAGCGTCCTTTACAAACTTAATATATAATTTTTTCATACGTCAGCCATAGATAAACAAATATTTTCCTTTTAAAAGGAAACACAAGATAATGCTAAATAGAAACAAACAACAGCTGTTGTCTCTAAGTGAACTTAATGCTTACTTGCTAATCTATCATGTGTTCAATTCAACTATTTAAACTTACGGTAAAAATACAAAATAAAATAATATATTAGTACAAAACATGTGTTAAACAAAACTAAGTCGTTCTACGACCTTAAGTAAAAATTCTTGATTTTTGTTGTTGATACAAAATTATAAATTGAAAATAACTATCTTTACATTTCCTAAATTGTGTCAAAGACAAACCTTTTGCTTCAATCAACAGAAATTTAGTACCTTCAATTAATACGAAAATTATATTTAAACATTAGAAAAAAATATTAAAGTATTGTTTGGAAAAATTATTCTGTTACTATTATTATAAAACTATTATCACTTAACTTCACTATTTCAAAAAAATGTTAATATAATAATTAAATCTTCAACTAATAACTTATCTGTAGATTTTTCTTTTGTAGTCCCTGTATTCGAGCGCCATATTATTTGTGACCAGGTTGTGGGGTTTTCGGTCCAAGGTCCAAATTGATTTAAAGAAACTATTGTCCAAAGAAAAATGTTGTATTCTTATATTATTATACATCAACGGTAACATGATGCCAACTCCAAAAACATAACCATAATATATATCGTAACATCAACGTAACACCACCAACTAAAAATCATAGATACATAATTAATAAAAACAAAGATTATATACACTTTTATTTACAAATATTAATAGGATGCTTACCGCTGAGCCGCAAAGATACGATAAGGTAAAAACAATTAAATTTGGCAATTACTTGGCCATATAACCGACTTAGGCTACACATCCGTATGGAATGACGGTCCTCAGTTAAGTGAGTTCAGATAGATAGAGACACCTGACGGACGAATTTAGCAACAAAAGAATACTCGTTACAAGTTCTTGAGAAGTGTGCAAAGTTTCAAGTAGTCGTTGAGTTCAAAAATTCCGTTACATATATACGAATATAGATACAGGCAAAGCTAATAAAAACGTGTTAAAAAGATAATTACCCCTGAGAAGACTGGTAAACGTTCTGCAGAGAGTAGATGCAGGCAGAGACGTAGCTGAGATGATTGCATTAAATGTGATTTGACGGGTTTGAGTTGGAAAGCCGCATCGGCTTCGTACCTTCGAGTCCGCTAACCTTTTTGTTATAAATAATTTATAACTGTATTTTATTACGGAATTTTACTTTTTGAAATTAAGTACTGATACTCAAATCTGGTCCGTGTTTGTGAAGTAATTACAGAGAGCTTTACAGAGAAAAGCTGTAAGAAAATAAAATTTAATAATTAGGATAAGGTCAAGTATGTGATTTATTGCATGTCTTACTTATGGTAAATACATAATTTTAAAGGATTATTATAGTTTTTAGAAATATAAGGAATATATTGTTCATTTTTATATCATGTTGTTGCAAATATCTGGGTGCGGAGTGGCTCAGTGGTTGAGGACTGAGTTGCCATGGCGGAAATCCTGGTTCAAATCCCGCTGCAGGCAGTTACTTTTATTTAGTCTGTTTGCAGCCGGAGATGTGAGGATCATATAGGATCTAGGACCCTCCTGGGGCTCACTCAGCCTCTATAAAATATTATAAAAATAGGGTACCCATAATAAGGGGGAAAACCTGAGCGTGACCTAGGACAAGTCACCTCCTTGCAGAACCGTTGTCCATGAAACAGTACAGTCTCAACTACGTACTGAACCCCCAGACTCGTTCACCTGTCGTAGTGGTACAGGTTTTTTTTTTGTTGCAAATATAATTCTCTAAAGAAAATTATGCCGGAATATACTGGAAAGCAATTCGGCAAGCATACAAATAATTAATGAGTGTGGAATGACTGAGGCCTAATAGAAGGTTTGTGGAGCAGACTAGCATTAAGAATCCACTGCCTCCTGCACGAATATCATTTACTGAACTAAGGCACATATTTTTTGTTGAATTCTTGATTGTGGATTCCTCCAAGCGGATATCTAGATTGTTTAGTTTTTTCTTTTGCTGCGATTAACTATTTCGGTAGGGGACAAACTTGTTGGTTAGCGTCAGCTTCATGCTCAAGACTGGCTTCTCCTTGCGACCTGTTCATGAGTTATACACCTTATTTTAATCAACTTTAGTTTAAAGCTTTGAATTCCATTGATATGAGAATAATTATAAACACACTTCAGCTCTTAGAATACCCTAATTGACAAATTTCTTTGTTAAAAACATTTTGATACATACTGCGCACGTTGCCAGCTTTGTGATAGGAGTAGTGGTACTTGTGTATTAACCAGTCTGCAGGGATTGTTATACACCAATATTTATAACCTGCAAACTAATAATTCAGATACTGGTAACGCCTAGCTTCTTATTCATATTAATGGAAATTGAAATATGCAAAATTTAATGGTAAAATGCTAATTCTACAAACGTCTAGCCACGTTTTTCTTCTTATATAAATGTTTTCCATACACATTCGGAGAAAACATCTCCATTTCTATGCTTGTCAAAAATCAAAATCCATTTCATTACCTTTCTCGCATAATTTCGTATTTGGAATTATTCCAAACTTCTGGAAGTATTTCACAGCTTCTTCTTTTAAAGACAGCTATTCCCAAAATTTTATTCTGTTCACTATAGATAGGCTATAACAAAAGCAATAGGACAAAACACAAGGGAAATAATATACAAAATTAAACAATATAGAAAATTTAAAATTTTATAGAAAATTTAATAACGCAAGCAAAAATGACTCAAAGATACAAGTGGTAAGAAGGAGGTTACTCGAGATAAGGAAGTAGGTTTCATGGAGACCGGCTAACGCACAAGTACCGGAGTAGATACGTTAACGCCTTGCGTCATTTCTACGCCCCGATCATATCAGTAAAGGGGAGGTTCCTCGTACAATGATTATTTAATATAATAATAATTTCGTCATGAAATGAACGTTTCCAATAAGACAGAGATTAAAACCTAAACAGCAATAGGAAGTAGTGGTGGGGTCAAAATAGCAGTCTAAAATAACGTATTGGAAAATAACGGTTACTGTGATAACGTGTTACCAGAACGAGGCCGTTATATCCCTTGCTATCCAAGTGGCTCCATCTACGTGATTCTTAAGCGTGATTGGAACTAGGTGATTGCATTATTCTGCTTTTTCTAGGGAATATGGAAGGATTTCTTTCACAATTAATGATTGAATGATTAACAAAAAAAATAAACTTAGCTAATTCGCGCATAAATATGGAAAAAATATTAATTAAAATTTTTTTTAAAGCTTAATACTCCCTTAAACGTTATCAAAGTGGCTCCATCTACGTGATTCTTAAGCGTGATCGGAACTAGGTGATGCATTATTCTGCTTTTTCTAGGGAATATAGAAGGATTTCATTCATAATTAATAATTGTAAAATTAACAAAAAAAATATTTTTTTTTTATTGAGCCAATATGGGCTATGTTTCCACTCTCACATATATTTATATATTGTGTACCAAAAACAATAAAAAAACAACTTTATTTGCAATTTTACATATACAAGCAGCATAAGTGTGAATACATATTCCGGACTTCCTTTGCATGTTTAAAGAACAGTGATTTTAATTAATTAAAGTTATCTTTTATAAATAAGTTTTACAATAGCAGGAAAAATGTAGAAAACCCCGCATAAAAATAAAAATAAAATAATAATAAATAAATACAAATGATAATAATAAAGGTAAAAAAAATATAACAATAACAATTAAATAGAAAATAAATAAACAATTAAAAATAACTATAAAATAAATACTGATTACTATATTACAATACCTGCAAATGTTGTTGGATATATTCTGTTCTTCAATGAAATAAAACGTTACTCAAATAGCGTGTTACTGGAACACGTTATTACAAGGTAGCAGTTATCCCATAAGGAGTTATTAAGATTTCACTGTTTAGCACATCACTATTAGCAAGTCTTCTTAATCTATATTTCTCAACCAAGAACACGCCACTATTACGTAACACCCCTTAACAATACTCGAAGCAGGCAATCTGCGGAATATATTCCGTTATTTTAAGGTAGAAATAACAAATAATCTTCTTTACTTCAATTAAAACGCGCTCTCTTTGTTTTGTCAAACAAAAGATAGTGAATTGTGTTGAATAATCAACATGAATTATGTATAGCTCATCTAATTCTTCTAGCTGTTCTTCTTTTGTGTTTTAGAGTCACTCCAATTATTGGTGAAAACTGCATGAAAATCCGTGCAGTAGTTATTGAGTTTACCGCGAACCATCCTTCTGAGGGGATCGACGACCATACAAGTTAACAAATAATTTTTTGTTTATGTACCACTACAACCAATGAAGGGTCTGGGGTTCAGTACATGGTAGAGACTGTACTGTTTCATGGGCAACGGTTCTGCAAAGAGGTGACGTGTCCTAGGTCGCGCTCAACCGCCAGATTTGTCCCCTTATTTTGGGTACCCTATTTTTATAGTATTTTATAGAGGCTGGGTGGGCTCCAGGAGGGTCCTAGATCCTATATGATCAATCTCTCGCTGTAAAGAGACTAAATAAAAGTCATGGCCTGCAGCGGGATTTGAACCAGGATTTCCGGCATGGTAACTCAGTGCTTTACCACTGAGCCACTCCGCTCCCCTGACAAATAATTTTACTATTTATTAAAATAATTTCGAATGAAAGCAAAACAAAATAAATGGATGTACAAAACAAAAAGTTTATTGCTCACAGTGGTGATTACACACACCTTAAAATAAGACAACAACAACTCATAGTGGTTATCCATAACAAACTATTTCAGGGTGAACAATATATGAAGGTTATCTTATTGCTATTACATTGTTCATATATCAATTCGATTTATCGATAATCGATGTCTTTCGATGTTCGATGTCACTACAAAGTGATTCAAATTATCATACTCTTATATTATTAATATTACCACTTTATTTTAAAAAGATTTTTTATGTGGTTTCCTACATTGAAATTTACCCAAATTATAGTTTTTATCTCCATCCTAGGTCGCAAAACATTCATTATTGATGTCCAAAATATCTAGCTTTCGGTTTTTTTTTATTTTTAAGTTTAACATATATTTCAAAGAACTGGTAGCCAAGTTCAGTGAAAAAAAAAGTAAGTAAAAAGTAAAAGTTTATTCCGAAATATACAAAATTTCTTATGATATTTTGATCCGAAATAAGCTAAAAATTAAAATATTTTTAAAAACTTAAATTATATTACAATTATGTATTAAAATCGCATGTAAATCAAACTGGATGTAACTCAATGAGCTTAAAAAATTCCACAATTATTTCTATAAAAAAAATTAATTAGCCCGATTCAATAGAATAAACCAATCTAAATATAAAGAAATGTATTTATTTGTCTAAAATAAATATTTTAATAAGTTATATGCAGCTAGTAATCATTCAAATTTCAAAATGAGTAACCTCTGGCCTAATGGTTAGCATAGCAACATACTAATCCCAAGATGACAGGTTCTTAGCCTGGCAGGTAGGATTTTTTTAAAGGGAGTAAAAAATTCTTGGTTATGCCGTCCTTCAGAAGGAACGTTAAAGGGGAGTCCCAAGCCTTTACGATGTCAGATACTCTTATAAAATCTCTATTATAACTAAACCTATATAATTAATGGATAGGCACTAATTTACTTGAAAATTTACAGCTCCCAATTTAGCATCGTTCGATTAGCCGTAGCAGCATAAAGTGACGTTCAATGAACAAACAAACCAATTTCAAAATAAATCCTCGATGTTACCTTCTTCCATCTCAACATTGAGTTCAGATGTTGTGCGTAATTTGTTATAATGAGGACAGAGTAAATACTGGATAAGTACGTTAACAATTTAGTAGTAACATAGTTATGGATTACTACACGATCATCAAATTTATAGTTTTTTACTTGAAGGTTTTAACACATTTCTATAATAAATATTTTAATTCAATATTTAACAGTTTTTACACAAAAAGATGTAATTGAAATACTGAAAGATATTTTTTATTTTTAAACTCTCGTATCCCTATATCGTTTATTCAGCAACTATGTGAAAAAAAAACTAGAAACTATTTTGTTGTTTTTCTTTACAAGATTATAATATATCTCAACGATAGCCTCTTAGATACCTTGAACCATGGAATGACGAAAAAGCAAATAATATTAATGAATTATTATTTAGTCTAAACATGCACCGTCTCAGAGCCGTTTGTTTGTTGATTTTCTTATTATTTATTGTAAGTTAAATACTATTTTTATTTGTAATTATTGTTTTTAAGATGTTATATTGATCAAAGATTGATTATAGAGATTCAATGGTAATCTGGTAATCTGTGTAATACTTTTAATAACACAGGTCTGCGATGAAAAAATTGAAGCATTTTTAATTAGTGGGTTTAATAGTTTTTATTTGTGCTGATTACGGAAAAAATTCCATCACCCCTAGATAAATCACAAATTTCAGCTGAAGATTTCTTATTTCAGAAGTCTGCTCCCTCCCCGATCATACTGCCTGCTAAAGGACAGTTACGATCCAGGTACCAATAAACTATAATAAAAAATAACTAGACCCTAAACTTTTCTCTCAATCAGACTTGAACGGTTTAGAACGAGATCTGGGCATCCCAAAGGATTCAGCGGAAGTTTTAGGGTTAAGACTTAAAGAAAGAGATATGTTAGCCTCCGCTGTTTCATTTTCAAGGTACCGATTTAGAAAATTTGCTCTTTTTACACAAGAGGGTCACCTAGTTATCTGCAACAATGCCCATTGTACATTGTAACGAACATCATGGAAATGTTCGAAATCACGTATGAACCATAGGAATGGAGACTTTTCATCGATTCATCAAAAAGGAGTTTGAAAGCTGTACTTCTTTAGAATAGTAGCCGATATGCTTCTGTGCCTGTTAGACACTCAGTCCATTTGGAAGAATGCTACGAAAATTCATTGCGATATAATTCATATATATAATTCAATATAGAGATCTTTTCATTTTTAATTTTATAACTTTCTGATTAACTTGACTCCTCTATTTGTATTTTGTTTGCACTATCACCTTTTTATACATCTATTATGTAATCATCTTTATTCATATATCCCTCCCTTTTTTTCGCTCACTTTTTCTATATTATTATTACAATTTTATTAAATTCTTGGTATTGTTATGTATTTTTGTAGTTATTTTTGTTTTTGTCTGTTCTTTCTCATTGCCCTGAAAATGACCTACAAAGTAGGTCGAAACGTTGGCACACATAGAATATAATAAGTTTCCACTTATTTATTGTGTAAATTTTTGACTGCACCCCCAACTATTTCCATCCTCCATAATTCAATATATATATATATGTATAAGTCTACAAATACATGGTGTGTGACCACCTTGTACTCTTTGCGTTTCCCCTGAATTATCTTTAGTGAGAATATCTGGTCCACTGTAGACTGCCTTTTACTAAAACCTGCTGGATAATTCCCCAGCTCTTTCTCTAAATGTGGTGAGAGTCTTGCAAATAAAATGTTCCAAAAAACTTTATATGCGCATGATAGCAGGGTGATTCCCCGGTAATTCTCACATTCTGTCTTGTCTCCATTTTTATGGATGCCTTACTCCATTCAATAGGCATCCGCTCCTCTTTCCAAATGTCGAGGATGAGGTTCTGTAGAGCTCTTTAATTCTTCTCCGCCATACTTAGAGAGCTCTGACTGAATGCTATCCATTCCGGGGGCTTTATTACTTTCTAGTTTGGCAATGGCGTCTTAGAGCTCATCGTCATCTGGGTTACTCAGTGATTTTTTGAATTACCTTACCCATCTCTCAAGGATCTCATCTCTTTGGGTAGGAGGGTTCCATCTTCATTCTTGCAGTAGGTTACCTTGGGTTTGAGTATGTGTTTCCCTTCATATACTTTCCAGAAGAATTGCCGGATTTCAAGTGATCTTCTGAAATCCTGTATATCTTCTATTTGCTTATTCTCCCATGCCCTTTTCTTCCTATGGTGGACCTTCTTTTCTGCTCGTCTAGTTTCCTTTAGACAGCAGTTGTGTACCTAGTGTGCCTTTGTATCATTTTTCGGTGTGCCTTTTGTCACATAAGGAAGCAATGCATGGCTATATTGCTCTTTTATTGGTCTACAAAAAGTCAGAGATAGCATATATCTATCGTTTAAGGACAACTTATTATGCTTATTTTATCTTCTAAAAAATTGATAATAGGTGTTTGAAGGTCGCCATAAATTGATGAGAGCTGAATTTTTGATATTTTGTAAGGGCATGTCTGAGTAGTGTAAATCCAAGTTTGCAACCGAAAAAACGGATGGGAAAACGTTTGGTGGCCCAAAAGCCCCGAAATTTTCGGAGTTAATTCAGTTTTGATAAAAAAATCATAAGTGGAAATTTTTATTGTAGATAAAATTTTCTACAATTTGATTCCAACCGCGGCTCCGTAGCTCTAATACATTCTGAGTTACGTCCCTTTGAAAATTGTTCATTTTTTCCAAAAAGTCCAAATTTCACGTTTAGGCCCACTTTCATGAGGAACACCAGCCGAAGGAGTAATCCTACAATTAATGTCATGGAGAATGAAGCTTTAGTAAATTTAATTATCTTTAATTTAAGCACAGACCGAGGTCTGTAGGTGTCATTTTTTCCAAATTGTCCAAATATAGGCCAGCGGCCAGGTGTTTGTAGGACACAAAAAATTGAAGAGAGCTGCATTTTTGATATGCTATAAGGGCTTGTCTGAGTAGTGTAAATCCAAGCTTGCAACCGAAAAACTGGATGGGAAAACTTTTGATGGCCGAAATACCTTGAGGAGACTGGGTGGCTCCTCCCCCCTTGCATGATAGTGCCTACTAGTACTACCATTTTTTTTTTTATAGGTAATTTACAAGTAAATATTTATACTTTATAATATACAAGTGTTTTAGATCGATTCGTGGTGTACAAGGTCATTTTCTTAAAACACCCACTTATTTAATTGGAAAAAAATAGCACCTATGAGTACATATATTATCGATATTCAACAATTGATTCATGTAAAATTAGTAACATTATAATTTTGTGCGGTTGAAATGAAGCTTTGAATACAACTGTACAATTTAGTCTATTTCCATGGATTCATTACTTCGGACTCTATTACTGACGAGATGAAGTGTGCCAGACTTAAAAAAATATTAGATTTCTAAATTCATAAAAATTATTAGAATTTTTTTTTAAATTTGATTATTGATATTTGCAACTGTATTAAAAAAAAAATACATCAAGTAAATAGGCCATGTGATACAAAATGACATGAGTAATGGCTAGTTGAGAAACTACCCACTGGTAGTACTCAAAATCGCTAGTTCAACTAAGAAGGTCACGTGGCCATCTTCTTTTCAGACGCCTCGGAGGATTATCGGGAATCGAAGAGGAAGCTAGGTTTGAAACTAGAGGGTTTGAGTGGGAATGATGTTTGTTATGAAAGGATAGATAGCGGGCTCGGGCCAAATCAGCGACAAATGGGACATTAAGGTCGTTATGGGTGACGGTATTTTTAACAAAATAAGGAGTGTTGAGGATTTTACGAAGGATTTTGAATTGTAGGGATTGGATACGAGAGGAATTCGATGGCTTGGTGGAGCCCCAAAGCTCTACTCCATAAGTCCAAATAGGTCGTATGATGGTCATGTTGATGAGTCTTTTGTAGTTAATTGGGAGGTTAGAGCGTTTGCCTATTAAGTGTTGAAGTAGCCTGAAACGTCGAGCGGTTTCTGGCCTTTTCAGTCTAGTATGAGGATTCCAGGTTAATCGTTTGTCGAGGTGCAACCCTAAGTATCGGATCTGTTCTACAGGCACCAGTGGGATATTATTAAAGGATACTGAAGGGCAGGAAGTCATTGGTTTAGGACGTAAGGTAAAAGTGATTTGATGGGATTTTTGAGAATTTATTTTCATTCTCCACTTTTGACACCATTCTTCAAGATCAGTGATATGGGATTGGAGGCTTTGGGGTGCAATAACTGGATTGGTGTTGACTGATAATACACATGTATCATCAGCATACGTGGTAAGGATAGTGTTAGGATGAGTTGGGATGTCAGCTGTATAAACTGTATAAAGGATTAGAATTTTAAACATGAATTTTGTCCAGCTAGCTCCTACTTATCGAAACACTGTGAAGAGGCCGCTCCAACGTAGTCCTATTAAAAAAGAAATGTAAAACTATAACTGTATACCAATATTTTTAACGTTAAAGATGAATTTGTGCGGGTATTTAATTTACCCGATCTTTAGATGTCAATAAATATAATTTTGTGCGTTTCTTGAACATTTCCTTCTTTTATTCCACCTAGTTTTAGTGACTTTATAATTATTATATTATACATTATATTTTATAATTATTACTAACTAAAAATTATAATACAAAATATTCAGTAGATATCTATTGGACATTAAGCTCATATACTATGTTGAAATTGACAATGTGTATATCGATGCGTTAGTGTGATTCATATGTGCTAAGTGCCGAAAACAAGGTTTTACATGAGTCAACTTAGAATATAATTTAACACAAGAAATACAGTTCAAGTTTAAGCACACAATATATTTTTGTAGCCTTTCCAGCTTCTCTATTAGTTTTATATCAACATATGATCTATGACTTCCTGATCACAACTTTACAATATTATTTACTAGTGACCTGCTCCGGCTTCGCACTGAAAGTAGCAGGAAATTAGCAGGAGTGACTTTAAAGGATCTGGTGGCGCAACTATGTCGTCTAGTTTAATCTTACCGTTGGAACAACATATACCCTTGGGCTCATCATTCCATTTTAGAGCTGTGCCAATATTGAGAAACAATAAAAGGAGAGCCTAAAGATATTGCCGGATTGTTTCTTTATTCAATTGTCGAATCGTAATTCATGCCAGAATATTCTTCATTGCAGCATCTATTAGTATTTTGGGTCCTACCGCAATTAATTTGAATAATACACCTTAAATTTCGCCTTTCTCGGACAAACGGACAAATAGACATCCATTTCTTGATCATTTTCGTTGCTTCGATTCAAACGCCCTCTTGGCAGACGACGTATTGCGTCCAATATTACATCTTCACCGAGGAATGATAAAATTATCATGTGTTAATTTTTCCAACATTTTCGACAATTATCGTTATATTCCAACCCATTTACACAAAACCTCGATAAATTATATACTTAAACCTTCCTTTTACTCTATCTATTTGTGAAAACCGCATGAAAATCTGTCCTGTAGTTACTCAGTTTACCGCGAACAAACGCGGCCGAGGACTTTATACATATTATAAAACAGATATAACAAAACCCATTTTTGAAAAATTTGCACTTAACACATTTGTGAGGTAAGGCATCGATATGTAAGTACATATATCTTAACTTATCGATTTTTTTATTATAACGTCAATAATTTTGATGTTTTCTCAGGCCAGTGTATTAAGTGATAGCCATCTTCAGATCTTTGGAGGCAGAAGACTTCTTTCAATGATAACATCGCCGATGGCCGGCAATAGTACAACGCACTTTTATAGGGGAAGGGGTTGACAGTAAGTATATTTTAACTTATTTTTCAATATATGTATATATATATATATATATATATATATATATATATATATATATATATATATATATATATATATCTGTACATATACTTACATATATGTTTAGTATACACATAGGTTACATATAAATATATATTTTTCAATATATGTATATATATACATATATATATATATACATATCTGTGTGTGTGTGTGTGTGAGTGTTTTATGTTATTTTCGTAGGAAAATAAGCTTACATTGCTTGAAAATTTATTAAACCAAACTAATATGTAATATAAATGATTAATAAAATACAAATTCTATATATAATTCTAATACTGACTTTAAGATTCTTCTTTAGATCAGAAATACGACTTAACTTAATGGCTGGTAGATAACGTCCTTCTAAATGAAATTAATATGTATACGGATTAATATTCAAAGGAATTATATTTGACTTTCCCTTTTATTTAAAAATTCAAATATAATTTAAATTTATTACTGAGCAGTTAATTTTCTACAATAAAAATTGAATCAGATTAAGGAAGCATCTTGTCAGAGTTTGCTATAGGGAACGGTTGTCCAAGGGTGCAATCCCTGTAACCCTTGCGGCGCCCTAACACCTGACATAGCTTATCGCGCCGCTCACTATAGATTTCTATTGTATATTGCTTTTTCTATTTCTACATCACTATGAAATAATTATTTCATGGGTTTAAAAAAAAATCTGTTTCCATTTTAGTTGAGCCTGAATCCTATGAGGAACATATGGTGAGTGCAAAAGATGTGATCTTACCCGGGCACATGATTCCTTGACACGTCACTGATCGCCATCCGGCCTTCATCTTTATCACAGATTATTTTAATGTTTTTAAATTTTATACATAGTTTATTTGTCAATTTTTGTAATATATGGTTGAAGTAAATATGTTTTTTCTTTCCAATAATTCCAATTATTTAGTCTTCCTCGAAAAATATTGTATTAAAGTACTATACAGGAGAGAAAGAAAATGATCCGGGCGGAGGTTAAAAAAAATTCTGAACTGTTATTGGAAAGCCAACGTTTCGGCACACAATGCAGGTCTTCTTCAATGCTAAATATACAAAATACAGACAAATTAAAATTATGCATGGTAAATATCAAAAATACATATAGGCGTCAAGGTATCAGAGTGATAAAACATAAAGATGGGAGACCCTTAGATAAATATACAAACCAAAGAGAACAATTATAGAATATTATTAAATAACATATAGGGAGCGGATTGCTCAGTGGTAGAGCGCTGAGTTTCCATAGCGAAAGTCATGTGTTTATATCCCGCTGCTGGCTAGAATTCTATTTAATCTGTTAGCAGCCAGAGATGGATCCTACGGGATATAGAACTGTCCTGGGGCTCACCCAACGTCTATAAAGTGGGTACCCAAAATAAGGAGGAAAAATCTGGTGCTTAAGCGAGACCTAGGACAAACGTTGTCCTAGAAACAGTACAGTATCTACCTTATACTGAACCCCAGACCCTTTCAAGGGTAGTAGTGGTACAGTTTTTTTATTATCAAATACGTAATAAAAAAGATAATACAAATTAATCTAATAGAGATGGTGAAATACACATAATGGGAATATTAATGATATAGAAAAATTGTTGATAAAATATTGTAATGGGTACATAAATAAAATAGATAATAGAAATGTTGTTGGAAAATATACAATAACATGACATAAACAGTTATAATTGAAATATAGAATAGTTGAAATGAATGAATTAAGAAATGAATAGTATACATAACATTATTATTATTATTTTGGCTCTAGGGTCCTCCAAGAACCCGGGTCTCCAACACCACAGCCGACCAATCTCCGCGATCCTGTGTATCCTCCTCCAGTTTCGTACACTCCGCAGTTTCAGGTCCTCTTTGACATCATCTAGTCATCTGATCCTAGGGGGTCCTCCTGCTTCGTTTACCGTCCGGTTTCTCATTGAGCTTTCTTCTCGCTATCCTGTGGTCCGGCATTATTTCCACATGACCCATCTATCTCAGTCTGGCTTTCTTTACCAACGCCACCATATCTGGTTATCCATATAGCTCCATCAGCTCCTCATTCTTTCTTTTTCTCCATACACCAATCTGCCCCAGATTCTTCTAAATATTTTTCTTTCCCATGTGTTGACCACTAGTTTTGATTTTTTTGGTCAGGGGTCATGTTTCGCACCCTTACAAGACTATTGGTCTTACTATGGTTTTGTACAGTTGAATTTGTATTCTTTTAGAGAATGATTTTAACTGAAACATTCTTTGTAGTGAGGAATAACACCTATTTCCTGCTGCTATTCTGGCTTGTATTTCACTCTCTTGTTATCAACTGTGACCACACTTCCCTGGTACTTGAATTGGATTACAGCTCTAAAACTGTGCTCTCGTTAACTCAGCAAATGCTAGATATAGGGACATGCGGTTGTTTATAGTTCCTCCAGGATTTGTTTTTACTGTTCGGATGGCTGCTTCAAGGTTTAACTATACGTAAAATAGCATGTTGTGTATATTTAGCCCAGAAGAAGACCTGCAATGTGGATCGAAACGTTGGTTTTCCAATAAACAGTCCTCACTATTTAAGATAATTTATTTTACCTCCACCCGGACCATTTCCTTCCTCATAAATACCTATATAAACTCAACTAATATTATTCAAGATATTATACAGGAGAATTTGAACTTCTTGGACTGAGGTTGGTGCCTCTATTTGAAGAGCCTGTTGATGTGAGATCTGGTACATTTGAAGTTTACTGCCATGTATCGTCTATGCCTAATCGGGCTTTATTGTTAGAAAAAGAAAAAAGACTTTAGAAAATAAGGATTATAGAAAATGACGGTTACAAAAAAGTGCAGATAGTATAACCAAAAGGACACATAGAAGGACCAGAGAAAGAACAGAGGCTCTGGCTCGTGGACAGTCGAAGACATCCTTTCAAGAAAGGCCGGCAAAGATTGGCGAAAGAAGTGCAGAGATGTCCAGACCTGGAAGATGCATTACAGACCTACCTGACGAAGTATCCCTTTTATAAGTGTTAGTATAATTTATGTATGTGTTTTATGGCAAAACTCGATCTGAATCATTAATTGAATATAATATAATAGAAAAGTAAATTTACTCTCGGACTAAGTCCCTTAAGAATATCAAATATGAATAAAGAAAGAAACATAAAATATTTCTGGCCATAAAATGCCATAAAGTAAATAAATCAAAAAGTACGAATCATGAAAAGATATTAATAAATAAAAAATAATAAATAAATTGCTAACAATATTTAAAAGAATGAGCTAGGGTGTAATCATTTCTTAATGATTTATTCTGTAAGAATAAAAAAACAATTATTCAATACTGATTCATTTAAGCAAATGACTAACCTGATTAGAGAGCATCTTTTTGGGAGCCAGGAGATGTTGGAAAAGCATGAGGATAGTGAAGAAGCATGACGGATTATAGGAGGGATTGAGTTTCACACTGTGTAGAAGGGGGTGAGAAAGGAACTTTTCTCACCAAATGAATGCTATGTCCTGTAGGTTCTGTGGGAACGAGTATAGAGATCGGAAAGACGAGATCTTGTTTCACGGTGCTAGTCTACGAATAAAAGAGCCATATTCACTCAACATAAAGGTGGGACATGCGAGACCCCTGGAGTACATAGGAAAAATCGTAGAGAGCAGTTCATTATTCCCTTTGGTAATTATTACGCAGGTTGTCGCTTCGAGTTGAGTCACAACTGTTTATTTGTTTCTTTTTTAATATTTCCCAAAAATACAAGTTATCGTGAGATTCGGTTAGGATAAGAGAATGTAATTATTGTCAAAGAGTAAATTTTCGGTAATTATATTATATTATTATTATTTCATTAAGAAATAAAAGTTTCAACAACCATTTCGAAGTATAGATGATTAATGTTTGTCGAAACGTTCATTCCTACGCGAAATGATTACTGAAGTACACACATTTACTATAACTACATTCTTTTTTCCATACTAATGCTCATGATAACTTTCTATTTTTGGAAGATATTAAAAGGCAAACGAATTAAAAGTTAAAACTTGATCTTTCCTCAAGAACATTTTAATACCACACTATAGAAGCCAAAGTGGGGGAAGATGAGCGATGATATGAGGAGCTGGAAGTGGAAGAAGATGTCGAGAACGATGGAATAACTTTAGGGAGCTTATGGACCGTCGGGATATTTGGGTGATGTGGGATTTACAGGAAAGGTTTTGGTCAATAGTAATATCTAAGTTTTAGACAGAGGAGCTGAAAGTGATGGGGTGATCGTTTAGGACTAAATTTGGGAGGGTGTGGATGGATGTAAAGAGGGAATTGGAACCTATAATAATGAACTCATTTTGAATGATAATAAATGACCTTGATATATATATATATATATATATATATATATACACATATATATATAAATACCTTATACATATATATGTGAAAGAAAATGGTCCGGTGAAAGAAAATAAATTTATATTTATTGACCGCGGGGAGCCCGGTGTAAGTCCGTCACTAGTCCCACGACAGCCTTAAAGAAGACCTGCAATGTGGGTCGAAACATTGGTTCTTTAATAATCATTTTTCCCTATTTTAGAGAAATTTATGGACCTCCACCCGGCCCATTTTCTTCCACATATTAATATTGAACCTATAATACCATATAATAATGTCCTGAGTTTGCATTGCTTTCAATCCCAGTTGTTCTGGTTTAATGGTTATTTATTAATTTCAATTTATTTATTGATAGTATCCCTAAATAATATCTATAAATTACATTTGTTTTAATGATTGAACTGATCATACAATACATTATTCATCAATTATTGATGATTCCATAAAGGTATTAAGTTGGGGTTGTTTGTAAATTGGTAAACACAAAACCAAAGGGGCAAAGAATCCTTTATTATAGAAACTAAAGTAAATAATAAGTTAAGTAATTATCATCAATTCAATGGTACCCATTTTATGGAGACTTGGTGAGTCCCAGATAGCTCTGCAAGAGCCACAGGGCCTAACCATGGCTGTTAACACATTAAATAATTTATTTAATTATTTAATACTTCATTGACCAATAATTCACATCAATTATCTAAGAAACCACTTATGAAACAAATAAAACTAAATGTTTTGTGTATAATTTATTTTAAATTTTCATTAGGAATGAAAATTGAAATTGAAAATCTATTGGTTTGTTTATAGGTTTATTTCTATAAATAACTTTATAAATATCCATATCTATAAGCATTCGTATTTATTCAGTTTTCCAGACAAATTAACAAAAAAATGTTTTCCATTTCAGAGTTTGACATTCATCGATAGGAGAGCACCCAGGTAGAAATAAGACGAATTTACTACCTGGAAAAAATTGGAAAAAGAAATGGATTAAATAAATAAATATATTAAAATATATAAACGTTTAATAAATAATAATAAATTTTATTAGTTTATAATGTTGTTTGTCTGTTGTTTTTTTTTACGTCACTTTATACGTAATGCTATGACTAATCGGAGTATATCTTTAACGAGAACCTGAAATTGCACAGGCTCAGAAACACCATTTTACGTCCCTCTGAAGGACCCCTTCCTCTATGGCCAAGGATTTTCACTCCTTATAAAAATTCCCCGGTATAAAAATATAAAAATTGTATTTAAAAGGTTTAAGGCTTTGCTTTTGGGGATTTTATTTTATTTATTATTAAATTTTATATACAGGACTGTTAAACAATTATTTTGTTTCTAGATATGCTTAAGATTAAACTTATCATTTGATTATATTTATTATCATGCCCAATAAAGTTGTTATGTTTATTGCAATCAATTAACCCTTATAATTATTATAATTTGTAGTAAACTAGTAGTGAAATTATTATTTTACCGTTCCGAAAAATTCCATGTCAATTTGGTTTCCCATTGCAGTTCTTATAGCTATTGGTTTGAGCAGCATAAGTTGAATGATGTGAATTGTCTTCCTGCAAGGTACAGGTAACTTGTACCACGACGTGTTATAGATTGTTACCCGTAAGTTGTCCATCTAGGAACACAATAAAAATAATTATCTGGATATATATACACATATATCTAATCCAATATATATATAATATTATATTCAAGCATTCAAAACTAAGTAAGACTTTACAATACAGACATATAAACAGAGTGCCTCTATGGATCAGAGATTGGTGAATCAAAAATACCTTACAGTTGCCGGAATTACCTTGTATTGATGGGTTCATTCCCAATAGTCATCAAAATAATTTTACATAAATTTCCTATTTCAAAGAATCAAAGTTTAACATAAAAACGTAAGATAAACAGACCTTACCGGTCTGTGGTTAAATTAAAGCTAATTAAATTTACTACAGCTTCATTACCCATGACTTTCATTGTATGATCACTCCTTCAGCTAGTGTTCCTCAGGAAAGTGGGCCGAAACTTAAAATTTGGACTTTTTGGAAAAAAATACCAATTTTCAAAGGGGCGTAACTCAGAATCTATGAGACCTACAGAACTGCTTGGCAGTTAATAATGGCTTTAATTAACGCAAAAACGCACCGATTAGGGGATATATCTCCGGCCGAAGGAGTGATCCTACAATGAAAGTCATGGGGAATGAAGCTGTAGTCAATTGAATTAGCTTTAATTTAAGCACAGACCTAGGCCTTTAAGTCAAATAGATTCCGAGTTACGCCCCTTGGCTATTTTTTCCAAATAGTCCAAACATATGCCAGCGGCCAGATGTTTGAGGGTCGCAAGAAATCGTAGACAGTTGCATTTTAGATATGTTGTAAGGGTATGTCTGAGTAGTGTAAATACAATTTCGCAACCAAAAAAACCGATGGGAAAACTTTTGGTTGCCAAAAAACCTCGAAATTTCAGTTTTTCGTCTGTATCTCACAATCGGTGCATTTTTGAAAAAAAAACTCACGGTTAACCATTTTAAAGTAGATTACATTTTCTACAATTTGAATCCAACTGAAGTTCTGTACGTCTCACAGACTCTTACGATGAAAGTAAAGGTAGTGAATTTAATTAGCTTTAATTTAAGCTCAGACTAAGGCCTGTAGGTGTAACAGGTTCTGAGTTACGCCAGTTATACCATTTGAAAATTGGTAATTTTTTCAAAAAAGTCCGAATTTTAAGTTTTGGCTGAATTTCGTGAGGAACACCGAAGTGATCCAACGATGAAAGTCAAGTGATATGGAGTTGTTGTAAATTTAATTAGCATTATTTAAGCACATAACGAGGCCTGCAGTTGTTATACTTCTCTTGTTAATTAAAAAAAAGGAAAATCGAGGATAGTGGGTGTGAAAAAATGACCCAAATACCAATGTTTTTTTGTTTTTTTTAACGCACCGATTAGGAAATATAGCCCAAAAACTGAATTAATCCGAAAATTTAAAGGTTTTTCGATCACTAAAAGTTTTCCCATCCACTTTTTTGGTAGCAAACTTTGATTACCACGAGTCAGACATGCCCTTAAAACATATCAAAAATCCAGCTCTCAATTTATTGCAACCTAAAGCCCTTTATTGGTACCTGGCCGCTGGCCATGTATTTTTTATGTATATTTTTAGAAAAAAAAATTGTGGCTTTTTTTGTGATTTGGCATCTCATGTCCAATATTTATACAAAAGAAAAAGCTCTAAACACAAATAATATTAGAATATAACCTAACAAGAAACCACCAACTAAAAAAGTAGAAATAAAAACGCCTGCTGATTTGTTTGCCAATTCAACACGAATGGAATATAACCTTATCGAGCTAGGAGGTGGTGGAATGCTGTCACTCTTTGATGATTTTTTGGTGTGTTATTTGAAAATGCTCTCTATTTGTTCTTTTTATGTATCTTTACTTTTCATACTCTCATTTTGTCCTGATAATGACTTAATTGATAAAAATATTTTCGGAATTACGATTTTCTGTTGTTTATTTAATATTTAACGAATCTAGTTCAGGACTTTTCTAATATACATATATATAAAAATATATATATACATTAAACTTATACACGTACATAAATACGTATGTATACCTGATCTGTCAAGATCTGATTGATGCAGCTGACGATGAATTGGTTTACTAAAACATTTACTACCATCACTATTGCTTGGACGATTATGAATTTGTTGTTCCTTTCCTGAAAACAAAAATAATTTTACTAATATAACATTTTGTATGAAGAATATATACATATATTTTTTTTTAGGCACCAAAAAGTTAAAGTTTTTTGTTAATCATACTATTCTGAAAATAATAAATTGTGTTTAGACATTAAGATGTGTAAACGATTCTTATATATTCATAAGCAGAAGATAGACAGAAAGAAATTAGATATGCCGACCCCTACACCACAGGTGACCCCAATCATGCTTGGTGTAATCCACACCAAATCCTCTCCATCAGCTTATAAACAACCACACTTATATAACATAGCCTCGGTACTGTTACCAAATTATGATTTGTGGTGTTATAGGCTTTTTTAAAGTGAAACTTTTTTTCTATCGCCCCAGAATATTTCGTTCATCTATCGCATGTCGCATTACATTACCTTCTCGCATTTCTTATTTCATATGAATATTTGATTAATTTTTAATTTTTATCGACTTTTTTTTCCTACTCTCCTAATTTATTTATAGTACAAAAAATACGAGTAATATTGTTATATTGTATTTTTTTGTATTGTAAACAAATAAATTAGGAGGTTAAGAAAAAAAAATTGGGTTCATTTCAACTAGAGGGTCTAAACATCAAAGTGAATCCCAAAAAGACAGACTACATAATTTTCTCCTTTCAGGGGAAAAAGCGCTGGCCTCTCCCTAAGGTCTATAGGGCAGCATACTCTACTTAGGTGACACCCCTAACCGGCACCTGTAGCTAGCCTACCACTGAAGGAAGAAACTCAGATCGGTTAGGACCAAGTCTTACAGACTTAACCACCTGCTTACACCTCCTAACTTATCCCTCCGCCTCAAGTTGACCATCTACAAGAGCATCCTAAGACCGGCACTCCTTTACGGAGCACCAATATTAGGTAACATCACGCCGGCAACAGCGAAAAAGCTCCAACACTTTCAGAATGGCGTACTGCAACGCGTAGTGAGACACACAACATTAGACAAAATAAAAACGGACCTCCTACACACTACTCTCGACATACCGACAGTTACAGACTTCATTAAACGTAGACACATTAATATTTTTGACAGCCTGAAATACTGTACTAACCCTCTTTTCAGGACACTCACCCCAGCAGGACGGCCACAAACGTGGCAAGATCACGTACAAAGTCTCAGCCTGAACTGAGAAATTAATAAAATAAAAGGAAAAGGACAGGGTGAGCCCCATCACTGGAAAAATCTAAAGTTAATAAATATAAATAAATTAATTAATACCTCATATTTTCTCACCCTCCTCTTAAACTGTACATCATACAGCATAAGAGATCCTATCCATCCTATCCTAAATCCTACTTAGCAACCTTCAAAACCAAAGGGGTCTAAGAAAAAAAAAATCGGGTTCATTATATATATTTAATTTTATTTAGGCCTTCAGTCATCTTCACAAGCTGAACTTGACTCTGAGCCACCGGAAAAAATTAGTAGACTGCCGACAGATGTCATGCCGAGTACTAGTAGAGGTCCAGCGTCGAGTGTTGGATTTAATACGTTTATCGTTCAAAGTGGCGAACCTATATCCGAAAATACTGTTACAGAAAAAATTCTGCATCGAAAGCGACTAAATGCGGAATGATGCCGCAGATATCGTCAGAAATGCAGCTGCTAAAATCGGGCGCCAGTTCTAATCAAGGCACGAGCGGCAGTGATACGAGTACGAGTCGAGATACAAGCATTTACTTATTTAAGTTACCATAAACTGTTAATTACATTTATAAACTGTGAGACTCGATGGGAAGAAGTTATTGATATTAAGGTTGACAACGATTCAATGATTTAAATAAATATATATCTTACTTTTTAATATGAGTTTATCATCTAAATCAGAGGTCGGCAAACTTTTGCTATAGGGGCCACAAATGTTGCCAGAGTATGAGTGCGGGCCGCACGTTTTTTATAGGTACGGACATGTAATTTAATATTTGAAATAAAAGGCATATCTAAATTTTTAATTAAATATATGTATATTCATATAATCATGTCTATTTAAATTGAATTACTATACTAACATAAAAGTAAGAACTAGTGAGATTTTTGCGGCTGCATTTGACTTGCAAGTTTTTTGACGTCTGCTTTAATTTTAGTCGTTGACAAGCGCAGTATCGCGTCTAAATGTTCATCTGTTAACCGCGAACAATTCTCATTTTTGCGGTAGTTGAGAATTGATAAAGTCTGCTCACACAAATACGTACTACCAAACATTATGATTATCTGCTGAGCAACTTTTTCAACTCTTTGAAGTTTTCAGAACTCAAACCTCCGTAGAACTGTACCAAGTCAGTGCTTTCCCTAAAAGCCGTTTTAAGTGAGCTATTACTTTGCAAATCGACTATGTTCATTTGCAAATTGCTTGGTACATCATTATCAATTGTGAAAGGGTTTTGGAAAATTTCCATGTTAAGGGAGATCTTTTTAAAGTCGGTGAATAGATTTACAAACACAGTGTGTAGTTGTATTAACACGTTTCTCATTGTATTATTTTGTCACTCAAAATTATCTCCAGCTTCTTCCACGGCTTTCTTGCAATTAGGAAAATGGTCAAGCTTTCTTTCATCAATATGCTTGATAAACAGTTTCAGTTTCATTTCAAATTACTTTACATCTGAACACACATCGCAAATCAATTTGCATTTTCCCTGCAAGCGTTTGTTGAGCTGATTCAGTTCCGTAGTCAAACCAGTCAAAAAAACAAGATCGATAATCCAATGCTTGTTAGTAAGCTCTTCGACTGGCTTTCCTTTCATCTCCACGTAGTTGCCAATTTTTTTTCCTCTAATAAAAAAACGTTCCAAAACGGCACCTCGACTGAGTCACCTCACTTCACAGTAGTAAACCACGTCGCCATGATCAGCTTCCAGATCTTCCAAAAACGTTTGGAACTGACGGTGTGTGAGCCCATTTATTCTTATAAAATTTACTGTGGATGTTGCAGTATCCATTATTTCTTTCCAGGGTATAACCTTGGAGCACAATGCCTCTTGATGGACAACACAGTGGAAAATCCACTATGGCACAGTAAATCCAGATTCTTTGACTTTGCTGATAATTTTCCCAACAACTCCTTTGTTTTGATCGTTCATGTTCTTGCCCTCATCGGTAGTGAACTTGTTAACTTTTCCCAGTTTAATTGTAATGAGTCCAGGCCTTGTTCCAAATGATGATATAAATTTTCTCCCGTAGTTTTACCTTTCAAACTGCACACTTTCACAAGCTCTTCGTAAACAGTAAAGTTGTCGACAAATATGAGTAGGTGTGCTGTATCCGAAACGTCCGTACTTACATCCATAGCTAAAGACTGCACCTTATCCCTGAGTTGTTGACACAAATTAGCACCCAAGTCTTCGGTACGTTGGGTGCAATTTCTAGCCGAGATACTAAAACTTTCAAACATATTTTTTCTGCTATGAGCATATTTCTTCTGCGATAGCTAATACACGCTCTTTTACTAATTCATTATCGGTAAACGGACGTCCACTTTTTTCTAGAATCTCTTCTACCCTGTAGCTGGCACGAACATTCGATTCGCTGTTGTCTGTCACAACCTTAAATATGTTTTGTTTTTTTTAATGGCGATTTCAAAGTGGAAATTTTCCTTTTTCGTATTTCTCCTTTAAGTCAGTCAAATTTAGCTCTGTGCTCGGCGTCGTAATGTCGCTTCAGATTATATGCCATTACTACAGGAATACTCTTTTAACACATCAAGCATAACGGTTTTCCTTTAAACACGATAAAAAAATATTATTCTGTCCATAATTCCTAGTGTATTTATAAGGTGTTTTGCTTCGGTATTTTTTTCTTGCGGACTTCAGGCTTGCGGGCCGCACCGAGATGGTCCACGGGCCGCCGGTTCCCGACCCCTGATCTAAATGATGAGTATTAATTATGTATTCCGTACTCTAATACGCAAATTTAAATTAAATTTTATAATTCAATACTTTGTCTACTATTGATTTCCCATGATCATTCCCATTTTTCAATAGATAAGTTAAGATTAAAAACGCAATTTTAATACCCTAAATCGAATAAGTTTCGAAAAGATTTTTAGTTAAATGCCTACAAACCGAAAAAAAAGTTTCACTTGCATCGTGGTTTCATAAAACCACAAAACCTTTTTTTTTATATATAATGTTTATACTAAAGTTTTCAATTTACAGGTATATTTTGTACATAATTATGTAACTAGATGTATATAATTACAAAGAATAATACGTATTGGTACTTTTTTTTAAATGAAAATAACAAAAATATAAATATTTAAATTTTTATACCGTAGCTAATTTTCCACAAGAGATAACCATAGCCAATATTCCCGAGGAAAAACATACGTTTATAGGAGTTGAGAAGACGAAGCAAGCTTTCTTGGACAATCTGGAAATAGAAAACAAATTAAAATTAAAATTAAAATCAAATAAGATCAATATTAAATATCCTTTCTATCGCTTTTAACGCCTGAACTTACCTGAGCATCTTGTGATAGTGCTTCACGCTGTTGGCTAACTCATTCTGCAACATGCGGACATAAGTTTCGTACTCCTCCTTCTCGTTCAAATTAAGGAGGCGCATCGTCTTCACAACCCTCTCCTCCACGGTGACCAGAGATATGCCGATGAGCTGCAGCTGTTTCCCGATGGTCTCCATGACCGTGATGAGGAAGCTGATAATGTTGGCCCAGGTGTACATCAAGGAGAGCATGGCTGTGAGTTCGACCAGGTAAGTGATAGAGAAGCCCCACCAGGTGTCCAGGGGGAATGGCGACCAGCAGGCGTGGAGTAGGAGGTTCCTCGAGTTCTTCTCAGTCTCGCTGAAGTAGCGGCAGAACGGCATAAGACAGAAGCCGATCGACATGGTAACCATGACTGCGGAAAAAAGAGATTTATACATAAAAAGAAAAATTAAAAATATAAATAAATAAATAAAAATACATGAGAAGCGAGGGATCGTTGACTGGATGATGTAAGGAAGAAAATAGTTGGGGGTGCAGTCAATTAAAACACTAAATAAGTGGATACTTATTTTAATTAAGTGCCGACGTTTCGACCCACTTTGTGGGTCATCTTCAGGGCTATAGGACGCTCGCAGTGCACAAAGTGGGTCGAAACGTCGGCACTTAATTAAAATAAGTATCCACTTATTTAGTGTTTTAATTGACTGCACCCCCAACTATTTTCTTCCTCAAATAAAAATACAGTTTATTTTGAATTATTTTTCTTTCGTTCCCTAGATATGATTTATAAATTAACCAACTTCATTTTCTGTTATAAATCCCTATTTATCTTTACTTTAACTCGTCTTGAAGGAAAAACTAAGCTTCCTAACAGGAAATATTTACAATAAGAAGAATATATCCTCTAACGCAAAAATAAAAAACACAATAGTGTAGGAGGGTATGTAAATCAAATGAGAAAGGAATCAGAAAAATTAAAAACAAAATACATTAAGTGGCGAGATAAAGAATATTACGGGAAAAAAATCAAAGTAACAAGGTTCTTCGTGGAAAATAAAGAAAAACGAATGGGTACTGCATGGTCGAAAGAGGGGAAGCAATGGCACGTAGAAATTGTGAGAAAATACTCGGAGAAAAACAGTGCGACTTTAGAAGAAAAGAAATTTATTGATGCCGTTAGCTGAAAAGAAAAATAGATGGAGAGGAAGACAGTAGAGTATTGTTTTGTGTCTGGCTGAATCATTTTCGCGAATTCACATTGACCAAATAAGGGCGACCTGTGGTCTAGTGGTTAGCGTAACAAACTACTAAGCCAAAGATCGCGGGTTCGTAGCCCGGAAAATGGCCCTAGGATTTTTTAAAGCGAGTGAAAAATCCTTAGTTACGCCGTCCTTCGGAAGGGACGTTGTCAGGTACTCGTTAAAAATCCCTATCCTAATTAAACTTGGATAGGCAAAATTTAGAGCTCCCAATGTAGCATCATCCGATTAGTCATAGCAGCAAAAAGTGACGTTAAATGAACAAACAACAAAATAATACTCACATCTTTTATAGTAGTGGTGGAACTTTTTTAGCATCCTCTGTAACCTCTCCTTCAATTCCTCCTGTTCTCGGTCGAGGAAAGCGTACATCCACCATTCATCGAGAACCTGAGTGAAAACCGAGATCTCCTTCCTCTTTGCGTGCAATGTATAAGCGAAAAGGAGTGATCCTCCGGTATAATTGTAGTCGAGGATTTTCGTGAACCATGACGCGTCGCTGAAGTTTGAGATGTGGTCCATGAGAATCCAAAGGATGGTGGTTATTGTGAACATCATCATCAATGGATAACGCACTATGAGGTATTCGTTCTTCCTCACCTCCATTATGAATATGCCAAAGCGTATAGTAGCAGACGACATATATACATAACCTCTTGATTCATCTTTGATACTGAAAACAAAATAAATAATTAATTAAAAATATCATAATGCTCTTAACACTTTAATGCGTTATTAAAAAGGTGATACAAACCGAAAAAGTTTGAATTTGAAACTGAATAGTAAAACATATGTGCGTATGTTTGCTGACGATTTGGTACAGTTGGGTGCAGACGTTGAAACTATAAAACTAAATAAAGAAACGTTGATGGATGCAGGTAAGGAATTATGGGTGGAAGTAGATTCGGATAATATTAAGTACAATATGGTTAGTAACTGAAAAGTGGGAGGTTTCGGGAATATTGCTGTGAGAGGGAGTAATTTTGAACCTGTCAAGAAGTTTGAGTACTTAGGGTCTATGGTAACTATGAAAAACGAAATTCCAGAGGAAATAAATGCGCGATTAAAGGCAGGAAATGTTGTTATTATGTGGTCTCGACATTGCTAAGCTCCTGTATTTTGTCCCGAAATATAAAAATCAGAATTTATAAAACAATCATCCTCCCAGATCTTCTTTACGGATGGGAAATTTGCCCACTAACTCTGAAGGATGAAGGACGTCTGAAGGTATTCGGAAATAAGGTGTTGTGTAGAATATTCGGACCAAAAAAGGATGAAACCACTGGAGAATTTAGAAGATTACACAAGGTGGAACTGCGGATTCACTAATGATATTTTACAATAACTATAACGAGATAAAAATAAATGAATTGAATCAAACCGCCTAGCATTTGAAGATGAATCCTCAGTGGCGTCAGACAGCCTAACAAATGGAACAATACCAATCAATCTTGTGAAGAAAATAGCCAGCAAAACATGACAGCACTTATAACAAAAAGGCCTTATCTAGGGCATTAGGTTAAGGCGAGGGAATGAGTAGTATTACACTACAAAGTAGATATACTTAAAGAAGAATCTTAGGCTCAGTGAAAACATGGAAATCGAGATCTGCTAATGGTACACAAGACATAAAAAACATAATATTATATATCTATATTAAGTGCCTAGCATAATCATTTGGGTTGGCCACCCCTGTTCTTAAGGGTCTTGTCCCAGAACAAATTTCAGGTAATATTATTATGATCATCTATTTTTTCACGCTTTTGCGGGTTCAAAATAGAGATGATGGACATCTTCATCTGCAGTTATTAGATGTTGTTTCTGTTTTGTTTTTCCTCTTTAAACATTTAGACATTTCGCTACCTTAGTATTACAAAGTTGTATGATACACATACATGAAAATGAGAAAAACGATATAAAAAATTCTGAGTATCTTTTTAGTTTTGGTCTTTGGGTGATACTTAGTCGCGATTTTTTGACGTTTTGAAGATCTATGTATAGTTTTCGGCCCACGGAACCATTTAGTATCAAAATCTCTGATTTTTCAATTTCGTAACGTAGAACATTGTAATACTAAGGTAGCGATTTGTTGATTTAATAATAGTTTAAAAAAAAAATTTGATAATTATATAAATTCTGTATATTACACTAAGTGAGGGAATGAGAATTTTCATTGTTAAATTCACTTAGGTCAGGTTTATTCTACTTATTTTTACTTTCACATACCTCATATATTTATGAGAGTATATACTAGCTTTTGGCCACGGCTTAGCTGGAATTTGGTGTGGAATTTGGTCTGCAACATAAAGTTTCGTGACAGATCTTCAAATGTCTAACTTTTAAACTGACGGATTCCATACAATCTGTGAACGCCTATTATATTAAGCTACACATGTAATCATTTAAGCTATACAAAGAACCTATCTGGGAATTTAAATATGCTAAGTTCAGTGGTTTGGACATCAGAAACCGCCGGGTCTGTTAGTCAATCAGGTTACAGTTTGTATAAACTTCACCTGTGTGGTATGTTGATAAAAATAGCCTATGCCCTTCCCCAGGCTTGATATATATATATATATATATATATATATATATATATATATATATTGGTATCTACTTGACTCTTTACAAGTATTTTTTTACTTTTTGTTCTTGAAATTCAGTCGATTTTGTTAACTTTTTTTGGCGACATTTCGAGGCTATATTGTTCTCAAACATGAAATAATATTTTTAATTACCGAGAGTCCAAATAATTCTTAAAAGTATGCTATAAAAATTGGTGGTGCAAACATCATAAATTAATTGAAAAAAATTAAACACCCGATTACCTATCTGATGCATTTTTAATTTCTAGTATGAAAACTATTATTTGTAAGGTAAAAAAATCTTAATTTTTTTTTTTTAAATACAGTACAATTTAACCCATAAGGGATCTCGAGTTCAGTAAAGACTGGACTTTATCCAGGAAAACGGTTATGCAGGGAGATAATTTGCTATTGGTCGCGCTCGACCCTTAGTTTTCCGCCAATTATGGATGCACACATTATAAAGGCAGGGTCGTAGATGTTTAGTAAAAACGGAAAACAGTCTGCTCTGTTAGTTTTTCTACACGTAAAAAAAAATCTAACCCCTCGGTTAGATCGGAAAAATAACTTTTCTATCCAGCAAAATATTTACCATAAATAATAAACAATTGCTAATTCCCTGTTTACCAACATAGTCTGTTTTTGTTTTCTATTTTAAATAATGGTTTGTAAACGACAATGAAAAAAAGTTCTAACATCCACCAAACCTGTGGTTTTACGTTTTAAGTTACCTAGAATCCAAGCATAAAAATAAAAAATAAAAGGAATATAAATATTGGGGTTGCATTTAGTGTAGTGGTTAGCACGACCTACTTGCCCTAGTAACCGGGTACGTACTATGGCGGAGTTCCGCCATGTTTAGCAATTGACTGCTCACGTCATGCATGTAAACAGGCTATTTGGATACTTGTGTATTAGCCGGTCTGCATGAAACCTACCTCCTTATCTCGTGTAACCTCTTCTTACCACTGGTCTCATTTGATTTATTTGTTTGTGAGCTATTAAATTGTTGTTTTTGTCTTGTTAATATTGCTTATTGTATTTCTTTATTGATTATTAAATATAATTTTGTATTATTTCTTTTGTTTATTGCCTATTTAAAATGAAAAGAAAAACACTTCGGGAATAGCCGTCTATAAAAGGAAAAGCTGCAAAATACTTCCACAAGTTTGGAAAAATTAAGTGAAAAAAATCATCAAATGGATTTTGACAAGAATGGAAATTTTTTCATCGAAAGTGTAGGGACAACATTTATATAAGAAGAGGAGCGTCGGTAGAGGAGTCTGGAATTATGTTTTCTTCAAACCCCCCCCCCCTCCCAAATTGTAAACTGTTTAAATTTGTTGGACTTTTGACTTTTAAAAATATAAACACTTATTAACCCTTTTTCAATTCCTCTTGTTTTTTTGCACAGGTTGTTTACCTCTGTAACATTTTGCAGCTTGGAAATAATTCAATCTTTACTAAGATGTCAAAAAGTGATTTTCGCATAGTTTTGATTCAGCCCATATGTTTTGATTCATAAATAACTAACTTGAAAATGTATAGCATGTCCAAGTCTATTTGAACCTTTTCCAAGTCAACTGTAACCTTTTACAAATCAAATGTTACCCTTTCCAAGTCACAAGCAACCCTTTCCAATTCAAATGTAACCCTTTCCAAAGCAAATGCAACGCTTTACAACTCAATTGTCACCCTTTTTATTTCAATTGTAACCGTTTCCATTTCAATTGTCACTCTTGAAAATGTTTTGAAAATTTACCGTACTGGGGAATGGCCGAATTTAGGGCCTCAGAACTCGACAGGATAAAATCATCACAACCTTTTTCTTTATAACTCTTGTTAGGACAAAAATGAGGGAAATATTTCAAAAAACAAATAGTTGATTTTTTGTTTCTGAGAATGTTTATTTTTAAAAAAGTAAAAACATGTAATCTGAACTTAACAACGGTATCTTCATAGTTTTGGTAATAAAATAATAAACATAACAATATTCTTGTTTATAAAAAATTAAGAAAAAAGTTTATTATTTTATTTTGTAGTTAAGTTCAGATTTCATGTTTTTACTTTTTTTAAATAAAGTGTCTCAGAAAGAAAAAATCAACTATCCGTTTTTTAAAATTATTTCCTTCATTTTTGTCCTAACAAGAGTTGTGAAGAAAAAGGTTGTGATGACTAAAAGTCAAAAGTCCAACAAACATAAACCGTTTACAATTTGGGGGGGAGGATTTTGAAGAAGACATAATTCCAGACCCCACGCTCCTCTTCTTATATAAATGCTTTTCCTATACTTTCGACGAAAACATTTCCATTTCTATCCTTGTCAAAATCCATTTGATGAACTTTTTCAAATAATTTTATTTTTGGAATTTTTCCAAACTTGTGGAAGAAGTAATTTGCAGCTTCTTCTTTTACAGACGGCTATTCCCGAAGTGTTTATCTTTTCATTTTAAATAGGCATTAACAAAAGGAATAACACAAAACTAGAAAATTAAATTTAATAATCAATAAAGAAATACAATAGGCAATATTCACAAGACCAAAACAATAAAAAACAATTTAATAGCCCACAAAAAATACATATAATACACAAATACGGCTAATACACAAGTATCCAAATGGCCTGGCGAGTTCTGAGGCCCTAAATTCCCCCAATTCCCAGTAGGATAAATCTTCAAAACATTTTCAAGGGTGGCAATTGAAATGGAAACGGTTACAATTGAAATAAAAAGGGTCGCAATTGAGTTTTAAAGCGCTACATTGGAATGGGTTTCAACTCATTTGGAAAGGGTTACATTTGATTTGGAAATGCTATATAAGATTACTTTTGGAGTGTCAATATTGTGAAAACAATATGACAATCAGTAGTTGCGATGTTTTGAAACATTTAAAAAATTCGCACAAAGTCATCTATATAAATAGGATGAAACAGCATATAATGACAAGGGGTAAAATATGTTTTGTTTTTGTTTTTTCACAGTCGATACTTAGTGTTTTGTACCCCATAACAACCTACTAAGTCCAAGATCATGGGTTCGCGGCCCGGGAAGTGGCCCTAGGATTTTTTAAGGTGTTCTTCGGAAGGGACATAAAGGGCGCTCCCGAGCCTGTGCGATGAAAGTACTCTTTAAAAATCCCTTACCTAATTATACCTCGATGTGAAAAGTTTATGACCCCCACTGTAGCATAGTTCCGTTAGTATATTAGAATAAAGTTAAGTTCAGTTACTAAACAGACCAACGGAATTACTTCTTCCTAAACAAAAATAAATCATTGAATAAAGGGACTACCCGGGAGCGGAGTGGCTCAGTGGTAGAGCGCCGGGTTGCTGTCCAGAAGGTTCTTGGGTTCAAATCCTGGTTCCTGGGAGACTTTTATTTAATCTGTTAGCTCTCCCAGTCTCTATAAGTTAATACCCTTAGTTGAGGGTAATAACCATATTAAATAAATAACTAACAAAAAACAAAAACATAAAATAAATTGAATCAATATATGCATAATTCAAATCAAGGATCCTACTAACATTGCGCCTACGTATTTCCTGAAGAAACGCTTCGTCCCAGCAAGGATCTCCATGTCTTCTCCTTGTTGTAGGTGCTCCATCGATGTAGAAGGCACTTATAGGAAAGGTAAGATTAACTATTCAGTAGAATTCTTGATATGGGCCAGATATTGGGCTCTTAATGACCGACCTCAAAGACGGAGTGCCAATTACTTTTCGAACGGCTCGTTAACTCATTGTTTAAGGAGTCCTCTGACGCAACCCTACCCGCATATTTAAGCAGTTGGGTAATTTAAACCGGGATTAAGGTTTCTTAAGGTTCGTCCAGGTTCGGAAAACATTAATTTGTACTACTAATTATTGCTTCATTCCATCGATTCAAAAATACTGCTTCCGATTAATTTAGAACCAATGCTGACCCATTATAAACAAAACACACAACCTATGGATGACTTTGGTTCAGTACGTATTTGAGTCTGTGCTGTTTCCTGGACAACGGAAATGGACGGAGGTGGTCATTGACTGTGATTGAAGGTGACTTAATCTCGCTCAACCCTCAGGTTTTTCTCCCATTTTTGGGTACCCACCTTTCAGAGGTAGGGTCGCAATTAGTTACTATTTACGAAAAACATACTGCTCAATTAGATTATTATTTTCCATAAGGAACATTTGTAATCTACAGAGAAAAAATCTAACCCTTGGGTTATAAAAAAAATATTTTTTTTTATCCAGCTAAATATTTACCAAAAATTGTAAACATTTGCTACCTTCTGTATACCTCCTATGTTGGTTTGGTTAGTTATTTTAATTAATAAAGCTGAGTAAACGGCAAAGAATAAAACATTCAACCATCCTCCATACCTGAGGGTTTCCCTTTTAAGATACATGTAATTCTACCATTGAAAAAATACGCTTTAATACGCTTATATGTGCGCCATTTATAAACATAGGGTTCGTATGTGGTTTAGTGGTTAGCACAACCTACTATGCCCTAGAACGACGCCTAAAGATGGATTAACAACCATTAGCAAATTATACAATAATCTATACCACAACAATCCATGAAAAGTCTGTGGTTCAGTACATGATAGAGACAGTACTGTATTTCTTACGAGGTATGTGCAGGGAGGGAAATCCTCATAAATCACGCTCAACCGCCAGATTACCCCCCTTTATTTTGGGTACCCACTTTATAGATCCTGGGTAAGCCACAGGAACATCATATATCCCTTAGAATCCATCTCCGGCCGTTACAGATTGAATAAAACTCTGCCAGTAGCAGAATTTGAACCCAGGACCTTCGCCATGACAACATAGTCATTTTATTTTTTCAATTCTAAATGTTATTTCACTGCATCCTCTGTATTTAAATAACAGTGCTAAAATCGAACTATATAAATAAGATGGTGGTTCTTTGTTATTTTTTTTAGATTGATTTGTCCAATACCATGCTCAACAACCTTGTTTTACCCTCAAATAAGGAAACTCAGTTTATAGAGGCTGTGCGAGCCTCTGAAGGGTCCCTAGATCCCACAGGATCGATCCCGGGTGCTAAAAGATTAAATACAAGTCTGCCAGCGAGCGGGATTTGAACCCACGAACTTCTGGACGCCAACTCAGCGCTCTACCATTGAGCCACTCCGCTCCCCGCTAGCCCTTTTTTACAATAATTTATTTGTATTTAGGAAGAAGTAATTCCGTTGGTCTGTTTATTTATTGAGCTTCGCTCCATGCTAAAATATTAATCGGACTATGCAACTGTGGGAGTCTTTACTTTGGCTTATCCAGGTATGATTTGGATAGGGATCTTAAACGAGTTTCTGACAGCTCACAGGATCGGAACCGACATTTTTCGTTTTACTGAAGGACGGCATAACTTAAAAAATCCTAAAGTCACCTGCCGGGCTGCGATAGATATTCAGATATCTTTCCTAGACTCATTGAGTTGTAGTCCCGATTATGAGGGAATGTTATCAAATGTCGATTCAGTTATACAAGTAAAATATTGTACAGGGAGGGGCCAGACTAATGTTAATGTTTTAAATTTAAATAATAATATAATAATAATATATATATATTTCAAAGAGTTTTTCATAATTTTGAAACTTTGAAGTGATGAAAATTAATTGTACCCATTTGTATAACTATAGATTTATTTATTTATTATTATTTTTATTTTAGAGGTTAGATCACCACGACAGAGACGTGGGAACCCGGGTTCGAATCACGGCCGTGGAAAAATCTTTTCTCTTGATAATAAAAAATTTAAAAATTATAACAATTAATAAAAAAATCAAGTAAATTATAAATAATATAATGAAGTAACACAACAAGATCCTAATTAAAGTAATAATCAATGAATATTCTTCCCCTTTTATACATCGCAAAATTTCGAGAACACGGGGGTATAGGATCGGTGAAGAGAATGGATTTGTCTGGCGTGTTACGTACCAGGTTAGGTCAGTTGGTTACAGCACCACGACGGAAACGTGGGCAACCTGGATTCGAATCCCTGGACAAATCTTTTTTCTTGAAAATAAAAATATTTAAAAAAAAAATAATTAATTGTTATATTAATAAAAAATAAAATGAAACAAATTATTATTATTATTATTTATTATTTATTTATTAACTACCATACCATTCCTATGAATGATGAGAAACATTTTAGCCTGCACTCTCGAGCACAACTTTTTTTTTAGAGTACTTTATTTCGAGAAGAGATTTTGTTGAAGAATGGTTGAGGCACCCCAAGGAAGCAAGAAACTCTTATCTCTTAGAGTTTCTTTCGACCAAATTTAATTTTGAAAACAGACGGACTCTGAAAGGAAAATAAAAATGATATTGACAAGCAATTCTTCCAATTTATTATTTATTATATATCTTCTGTGTGTATATATATATATGTATATATATATATATATATATACACACACACACACACTTATTTTTAAAATAATTATAGTTTTTCTGTTTCTTTAATTATTTAGTTGATGTATTGTTTTCCATAATATTTGTTAATATGTGAATATTAGTAGTTTTCTTTCTTTATAATTATTATTATCGTATTTATATTTTTTTCTTTCATTTAATTCGTTATTGTGAGCTAGCTCGTAATTTAGTTTTTTAAATTTTATTTTTATTAATTAATTAAATTGTAATTGTATTCTACTCTGAGATATTATAGTTCATATTTTATTTCCTATATTTTATTCTTGTCGGGTATCAATAGCTATTTTTTTATTTATTTCAATTTTTTTTTATTCCAAACGGATATTTTATTACATTAAAAACCAGATATAATTTTTGGTTTATATAATTCTTACAATAGTAAAATTAGCTAAAAGGAAAATATAAGAATTCAGATAGTAATTTAATTTTCACATTGTAATTAAAACATATTTTACAATACTAAGTAGTGTGATTCCATACCACGTTGAACACACCGGTTCCCGTCCGATCACCGAAGTTAAGCAACGTCGGGCGTGGTTAGTACTTGGATGGGTGACCGCCTGGGATGACCGTGCTGTTGGCATCATAGAAAATACCAATTACTCAAATAAATATATCTGGCTGTATGGAAGTATGGATCCAATGCCATTAAAAAAAAAAAAAAAAAAAAAAAAAAAAAGTAGTGTGATGTTCGAAAAAACAAAACAAGATGTGTCTCGAGACAATTGTCGTGTGAGGTTGTTACTCTACTTGCTACTCTAGACTTTGATTTGTCGCCAATCTCTCCATCTTCTTCATCTTCTCAAATCTCACCAGTAAAACTTTTTATTTATTTTCTCCTCACCTTAGACTTACCGGTAAGAGACATTTATTTAATTCTACTCCTCATCGTATCGAATATTCATCTCATCATCTTCAAGAACTCACCTCAAACTTTTCAAGAACTCAGTTATTTTAATTTATTCACTGACTATCAATATTTTTTTGTTTTAAAACTCATTCTTATTTTAATTAAATAGTTAATTTCAAGTTTGTTTTTGTAAAACTAATTGATTGTACGTGCTTATTGCATTATATTTTTCATAATTTTTAAATAACTTTTTTTTTGTATTTCGTTAGGTTTAGATGTGCACATTCATATTTTTGTAATTGTTCTCTCTTTTATTTTTACATTATACATCTATTATTTACTCATTTTGTATTTCCTTTCATTTGTATTTATTTGATCAATTCTTTTATAGCCTTAGTTTATATAGTGTGGGGAATAAATTTATCTGTTTTTTAATAGAATTCTCGACCGGCGTATTCGCTGGGATAGAAGGTCTGCGAATTATTATTAGGAGCCCCTTCTTCCACAATTCTAAAGGGATTAATACCAGATATATACGGATTTTAATTAGTTTTATTGTTATAAATTATGTAATACACGTTGTTAAGGCCAGATGAAGTATAACCTTATAAAGTATTATTAGTTTTAATCATAAAAAATTAAATAATTGTTTTCGTAAAAGAAAGAACATTTTCTTTACTTATTTTTCACATTTTATTTAATATAATAATTTAAACGTTTAATTTCATAATTGTTTAGAATAATTCAATTTAAAAGGTAATTTATTTAGTTTAGATATAAGCGTAATATTTGTAGTAAGTTTGAAAACATATATTATAAAAGTGAAGAGAGAAAACAAAAGAGAGGCGAGCGGCTTTTGTTCGCCCGGCTAGACCGAGCAAGACTGTTGACGCGAACTTTAGCCGTGCACATCGTATGCTCTATAGGAGCCCAAAATTGTTTTGTGTGAATTTGAAGAAGATACTAATTTGCTCCCCACCTGCAGGTGTAATTAGTTTAAACTTCGTCATAGATTCGACCAATTTGAATTGACCCAGTCGATCATCTCAACTTCTGTTGTCTCAACGTCTTCGCTCGCCCTGCCGAGAATCTACTATCTACTGGAAACTACTTCGACAGACGGATAGGAGTTTTCATTTCTTATATCATTTCAACTAGAAAACCACATAAACATTTATTATTTTGTAATAGATTTATTTGGACATTTTATTTATTTGTAATTTCCTAGAGTTAAATTTACTATCGTAAGATTAAATAATATTTGTTTTCTTTTTGTTATTAATTAGTTGTTGATAATTTAGTTAATATTAGTAACTTCATTTCTCATTATAAAAGCGTTTAAATTGTTCTTTAATTTAATTAATTGTTTTTCATTCTCAAAATTATTAGTTATTTAATTTATGAAAATTGATTTATGTTATTAGTTTAATAAAAGGTTACATTTAAAATGACATGCGATCTGGTATATTTGAATCAGAAATTTATTTTCCTTATCCATTTCGGAGCTCTCATCGAAAGGTCCAATAACTATTTCGAGGTTGCTCAGACACACGTTATAATACGTGTTTTTATTTTTTGTAATTATAATCCTGGCAATCCTCATAAATTCAGTTGGTAATTAATTAAAAATCATTTTTATAATTACATTACATAGTTAGTCGAAATAAATGTAAAAATGCCGAAAAATAATTTTGTCCACCTAGCTCCTAATAATCGAAACACTGTGCGGCGTTCTTATTTTTTTCCTGCTGTTCCATCGATATGAGGAATCGCTGCACCAGCAGAACAGCACCTACTGTCAGCACAAAACCTTTTTATAGCGAAACGTTATAACCATTAAATAGGAATGTAAACCACTTTCCTTTTCTTTTTTCTAATTCCATACTAGGCCTTAAAAACATAAAAATATATTTTAAAGGAGGCTGTAACATTATATCTGTGTTGTATGAAAATCAATTTAGTGGTGTAAAATTGTATTGGCGTTGCCAAGCAACGGATCGAGGAACTCAGTTTTGTTTTATCTTTTGTCGTGCACGATCAGTTAAATTATAAATATTTTTTAAAAATGGCACATTCGCAAAATCACTATTCCTGAGTTTTTTAAGCCATTACATAAAGTATAGCACTGTTTTTGAATCTAAATAAAAATCATGGAATGCATCGATGTAAAAAAACAAAAAACAACTAGCATCTTATTCATATATTTTGATTCTAGGAATGTTTTTTCAATACAAGAATGCAATGGAATAAGATATAGGCATTTAAAAAAAATTAATAATATATTATTTCATTTTATTTAAAGTAAAATGCTTGAATCTGAAAACAAAGCTAAGTGAGCACTCATAATTTATTGACTCACAATAGAAATACAATATAAATATTAAACTGATCATAAATTTCTAGAATAAAAAAGTACTTACTGTAGTACAATTAAGTGAATGGTTGTATAATTTGTACACAGAATTTGTAAGGGAGCTGAGTGGGTCAGTTTTAGAGAGTTAAGTTGCCATCACGAAGCTCTTGGGTTCAAATCCCGCTCGCTGGTAGACGTTTATTTAATCTGATAGCAATCAGAGATGGATCCTATGGGATTAGGACTCTACTAGGGTTCACCTAGCCTCTATAAAGTGGGTACCCAAAATAAAGGGGACCATTCTGGTCGTTTAACGTGATCAATTTACATTCCTGCACAACCCTTGTTCAAGAAACAGTTCAGTATCAACCATGTACTGAATCCCAGATCCTTCATGGGTTACAGAGGTGCAGATTTTTGTATGATTTGTATAATGGTTCTAGGGCATAGTAGGTTTTTGTTATTGTGACTAACCATTACACCACATGCGACCCCTGTGTTTGTAGATGGCTTATATAAGCGTATTTTTTTATTTATTTTTAATGATGGGATTATACCTATCTTTAAAAGGAAACCCTCAGGTATAGAGGGTGCTTAAACTTTTTATTATTTGTCGTTTGCAGAGCTTTATTATTTAAAATAACAAACCTAACCAACATTGTTGGTAAATAGGAGATTAGCAATTGTTTACGATGTTTGGTAAATATTTAGCTGAAGGAAAAAAAACATGTTTTTTTTATAACCCAAGGGTTAGATTTTTTCCTGTAGATTACAAATGTTCATTATTGAAAATAATAATCTAATAGAGCAGTCTGTTTTTTGGAAGTAATAACCAACTGCGAGGCTAAATTAAATCCCTGCACAACCGTTGTTCGAAAAACTGTACAGTTTCTACATGTACTGAACCCCAGACCATTCATTTGAATTTTTACAGGTCTTTGTGGTATAACGGTGGTTGGTCTGCCTATTAGGGAGCATGGAGTACTCTTTAAGTTTGTTAGAGAAATAAATTCAGGAAGTAATGAGCTTAGGATTTTATTTACAGGAATATATGAAATTTTTTATTTTATTTATTCATCAAAATTTAAACTGTATGATAATAATACAACAATTAAATGGCAGGAATGGTACATATTGGCATGAATAAAGACAAGTAGAAAAATTGCCCAGTGGTATAGTACTCAAGTAACAAGTTCAACTTAAAAGGTCACGAGGCCATCTACTTTTCAGACGTCTCGAAGGATTATCAGGAATTGAAGAGGTTGCTAAGTTTAAAACGAGTGGGAATGCAGTTTGTCGTGAAAAGACTGGTTTCGGGTTCGGGCCAAATCAGCAAAAAATGGGACATTGAGGTGTTTACGGATGACTTTATTCGTAACAAAGTGTCGAGCATTGAGGATTTTGGAATGTAAGGATAGGATACGAGAGTAATTCGTAGGATTAGTGGAGCCCCAAAGATCTACTCCGTAAGTCCAGATGGGTCTATTGATTGTCATGTATATGAGTCTTTTGTAATTAATAGGGAGCTTAGAGCGTTTGTCTAGTAAATGTTAAAGTAGCCTAAAACGGCCAGTCGTTTCTCGTCTTTTCAGTCTGGTCTGAGGATTCCTAGTTTTTCGAGATGTAATCGAAAATAAGTAAATAAGAAAATAAGTATCGGATTTGCTATACAGGAGTCACTTGGGTATTATCAAAGGATACTGAAGGAAGTCAATGGTTTCCTACGAAGGGTAAAGGTTATTTGACTGGATTTGTGGGAATTTATTTTTACACCATTCTTCAAGGTCAGTGATATATATGAAAATATAAATACATGTATTTATAGTTTTATTTATACAAAATTGTACATTATAAATATAAACTTTCTACTATCAGTTTCTATTTACAAAAGTATATTTACACTTAAATTAATTGCATTTTAATTTAATTACGTTAAAATAGTCCAACTTCTTGCATAATTAATAAATTGAATAATTAACTATTATTTTAATAAATATTTATTTATAAATAACCATATGTAACTCTGCGTCTATGCGAGATTGGTCCAAGGAGGAGTTTCTTCCTTAGTGGGCACATACCTCCTCCAAGAATCGCTCCTCCGAAGTACCTGTGGTTCCTCCTTGTCTTGAAGAAAGCAGGGTATCTTGGACAGGTACATGTTTGGAAGCAGAGGCACTGCAAAGATAAATAACAATTATAATAATAAATAAATCATGGCAGAGTGATAGACAAATATAAATTTACTTGCAGAGGAAAATTACTGGAATCAAGTCTCACTGTGAACCTAGAAAGATCTGTTCAGATCTAAGTAAGGAGCATTGAGCATTTTATAAAAGAGTTTGGATTGTAAGGAAACGAGAGGAATTGGATGGCTTAGGAGAGTTCCAAAGCTCTACTCCTTAAGTCCAAATCGATCTTTAAATTCCCATCTATATGAGTCTTTTTTAATCAATTGGGAGCTTAGAGCGTTTGTTTAGTAAATGTTGAAGTATTCTGAAACGGCGAGCATTTTCAGTTTACTATGAGGATTCCAAGTTAAATGTTTGTCGGGATAAATTCTTATTTTTGAAAACCAAATAAAGATAATTCGAGTCGAGAGGTCATAAGATAACATTTCACATCTTTTCAAATTTTCTGATTATTTTTGACTGAAGAAATATTTAAAGCTTTATACTGGTATCATTGAGTGTATTTGTACCCTACAGTTAACAGTAAGTAATCTCAGAGCATTATGTCCAATTCAAGTATATCATCAATGATAACACTTGTAAAGATTATCGGGCACTTATCGATACCATAAACTCAACGTCGACGAAATCATTGTTTTAAATAAAACAAATGTTGGTAATAATTCCCCGGGCTGTCGCCTCGAGTTGAGCCACAATAAGTTTCAACTTTTCATTCGTTTCAATTTTTAATAATTTCCAAAAATATTTGAATATTTCCAAAAAGACAAGTTATCATGAGCTTTAGAAGTATGGAAAAGAGAATGTAATTATGGGAAATTTTGTATACTTCGGTAATCATTTCATCTAGAAATGAACTATTCAACAAACATACATCATCTGTAATTTATTTAATTTTATTTATTTATTAATTGTTATAATTTGTAATATAATTATTTTGAAGAGAAAAGATGTGCCCAGGGCCGGGATCCGAACCCGGATCTCCCACGTTTCCGTCGTGGTGCTCTACCCAACTGAGCTATTCTGGTTCGTCAGACCAGACAAATCCAATCTTTTCACCGACCCAGATCCCCGTGTTCTCGCAATTTGCGATGTATACAAGGGGGAGAATGTTCATTGAACGTTACTTTAATTAGGATCTTGGAAACGTAGGAGACCCGATTCGAATTCCGGCCCTGGCCATATCTTTTCTCTTGAAAATAAAAATATTTAAAAAATATCATCTACACTTCGAATTGTTAGTTGAAACTTTTATTTATTGATGAAACGATTACAGAAATCTATACATTACCCAAAATTATATTCTCTTTACCATACTGAATCTCGTGATAACATGTATCATGTAAACTATTCAAAGGGAAACGAATAAAAAGTTGAAACTCATTGTAACTCATATATATGAGAATGGAAGAAAATAGTGGAGGAGTCAAAAATGTCTATATTTTTTTTAAATTTTTATTGAAAAGCCAACGTTTCAACCCACATTGCAGGTCTTCTTCAGGGCTAAATATGCAAATTAAATTTACATACGGTAACTATTGAAGTTAAAATATATAAGCATCAGTGTATCAGTGTGCTGGAAAATAAAGGCGGGGGGGATCTGAGATGTTGATACAAAGCAAGGGGAATGAATGTAGAGTACTAATAACTAAGTGGCAAGGAAGGTAATAAAAAGAGTAATAAATAATAAAATAAGTAATACAGACAGTAATAAAAATTAAAGCGTAAGGTAATAAAGATAAAAATTAAAATTACAATTGGTAAATATTAAAATTAAAATACATAAGTATGAAGGTATCTGAGTGGTGGAAAATAAAGATGAGGGCGGAGAACCTAAGCTATATATACAGAGCAAGGGTAATCAATCTAGGCTATTAATGACAAAGTGGCAAGGGAGGTAATAAATAAATTAATAAAAAATTGAGACATACGGTAATAAAAATTAAAATGAAGAAATATATAAAAATGAGTTAACAGGAATAAGGAAAGCAATACAGATAAATCTAATTGAAATGGCAAAATACAAATAGCCAATGGTAGTCATGAAGAAATAATGTGTCAATAAACCTAATTGAGATGGAGAAATACAATTAAGCAATAATTGGGATGATAATGCATAAAAACTGTTAATGAAATATTGTAAGTTGTAGTACATTATGTAATAAGTAGTAAAACATACTAAGAAAGGAAAAAAAATCGATTATGAGAAATGATATATACAAATTTTTAAAAAAATGGGATCAGTAAGTTACAATTGATAAACTGTATTAGACAATTGTATAAATGTAAAATGACAATAATTTTTTGTTATTATGTGAAAATATTAATAAGCGTGTATAAATATAAATATATTCATAATATAAATATAAATAATTGTCTGTATTTAGCATAATTAGCCCTGAAGAAGAACTGCAACGTTGGTCGAAACTTTGGGCTCTTCGATAAACTTATTCGAAACTCAACTATACATTACATATTTTATTATAAGCGCATATTAATAAGATAAATGACAAATTAATCCTGTTAATAATGTTGATTAAATAGCAGCAAAAGAAAGCGAGCTTCAATAAGCGTGATATTTCTCACAGTCAGTTTCATTGACCTCAGCGTTCGTCTCAGTTTGTAGAGCCATGTCTGTTATTGAATATTTTAATAACAAAAAGTGTAGTTTAATTAATGAAGAATATCACTATTGTTTACTCTCTCCGTCAGGAAATCTGCTTAACGAGGATTCTATATTAATCGTAAATATTATTGCTACTGATATCGTTCTTTTCTCTTTTAATTACATCATAATTTTAATGATTTTCAATTATACTAAACCAGGAAGCGGAAAAAGACTTTGAGTTCTATGATTTCAATTTAAAAAAAAATATGAATGAAAGAGCAATATGAAAAAAATTTAATGAAATGATAAAGATAATCTACAAGACATGTCAGAGGTCAAAAATAATCGGGCAAAGACCTTTTTCATTTTCAAAATTATTGTTAAATTTATTTATTTATTGGCTCAACAGGCGCCTGAAGCTGCCCTTGGCCCTCTCAACTCATTTCGGACGGCAGCATGTCCTCTGGACACTCCAATCATCCTCAAGTCCTCAACCACTGCGTCCTTCCATCTTCCTTTCGGTCTTCCACGTGGCCTGGCTCCGTCCCGAGTTCCATAAAATAATTTCTTTGCTGCTCTCCCATCATCCATTCTGAAAAGGTGTCCCAGCCATTTGAAGCGCTGAATTCCCACGAAATGGGAAACTCGTATAAGTCGTAGATCTTTTTGTTCTTTCTTAAACGGTATATACCATTTTCTCTAACAGGCCCCATGATGCGCCTCAACACTTTCCTTTCAAACCTGTCAATCTTTTCAGCAAGGATCTTTCGTAGGGTCCAGGTTGCACAGAGATAGGTCAGTACAGGTCGGATGATTGTTTTATAGAGCTTCATTTTGGTACCCCAACTTAACAGTTTACTACAGAGTAAACTTCTTAGGGCAAAAAATGATTTGTTAGCCCCCATTATGCGATTTTGAATTTCTTCTTCTTCGTCTACCCAATTATTTACTATGGAGCCGAAATATTTAAAACTAGATACGCCTTGGAATGTATTCTGTATTGTTAAATAAAAATAAAAATTTAAATAAAATTAAAAGGTAGTCATGAGGACTGTTGACTGAAGGACAGGTTCAAAAAACTGGAATAACTGTGCTCTTTATTAAATCTCTAAATCAATTATAGTCCGAATTATTAAATTTTGTAATCATAAAAACCTGTACCACAACAACCGGTAAACAGTTCTGGGGTTCAGTACATGGTAGAGACTCTAGTGTTTCATGGACAACGGTTCTGCAAGGAGGTGACTTGTCCTAGGTCACGCTCAACCGCCAAATTTTCCCCCCTTATTTTGGGTACCCTATTTTTATAATATTTTATAGAGGCTGGGTGAGCCCCAGGAGGGCCCTAGATCCTTACGATCCATCTCCGGCTGCAAACAGATTAAAGTCTCGCCCGCAGCAGGAATTTACCAGGATTTCCGGCATTGCAACTCAGTGCTCTACAACTGAGCCACTCCGCTCCCTTAAATTTAATAATCATAATGTATAAAAATTGTTAAAAAAATAAAATTATATGCATTTTCAAATAGTTTATTTATTAATCAAACCATATGATGGGCAGCACAATTTGTTTTTGTATTTGCATAGATGCTAATGAACGTTATATTAATTTTTAGATTATTATCACCATTACTTAGGTCATTTATACTTTCAACTATATCATAATGCAAGACATTTAATAATGAAAAATAAAATCTTTCCGGGAAATTAAAAGTTCAATTAGTTATTGATGTTTTAAGTTATTATTTATACGGATTGCACAACTATTAAATTTTTAGCTAAATATTATTAACTATATATCGCTGGAATAGCAGGCTTTGAACTGAAGTCTAATAAAACAAATTGTATAACTGATAAAGAGGCCGCTAGGCGTCGCCAGTCTCGCGCAATATATCACCAGCATGTCATTCATATTGCTGGCGCGAACTCTTAACTTATTCCTTCACCATAAGTCGCTAAACGCCTCTAAAGATGTATTCAAATTTAAAAAAGAGCGAAAAGAACACTCCAACGAGATCTTAAGGACATAATGTTATTTTTTACTGCAGGTAACTACAGCATTTAAGTTGATAAGCATTGATACAATACTCGTCTAAATAGCTTTCCAAATACCACATTGTATGTAACCAATTTTTTAGAACATAAATAGGTATAGTAAGCTATCCTTAAAAGATAGATATATGTTATCGCGGACGTTTTTGTAGATCTATAAAAGACCAATATTCCACCATGAATTGTTTCTTTATATCTCAAAGGGATTAGGCAGCGTCTTCGATGAAACCTCACAGACGGCTATATTTTTTCCAATACTTCCAACAACTATCGTTATATTACAACAAATCTACACAAAACCTTGAAAAATTATCTTCCTAAACCTTTCTCATGAATCGTTATATCTATTGGTGAAAACGACATGAAAATCGGGGCAGTATTTTCTGAGTTTACCGCGAACAGACAGACAAACCCGGCGCAGAACTTTGTTTTATGGTATGTAGAGAATTGATTGACAAAAGGAATTTGAGTAAAAATAGTTATAATATGAGTAATTATATATATCTTATCTGAAAAAAAAATCATGCCATGTGTTTTCCGGAGGTTGCCATGGAAACCCCTTTAGTTTTCAATCGAAACATATGCTATATGGGCATATTTCAATCACGAAGAAGTGATTCCTATTAATTAAATGACTTATTATTGTCATTATAAGAAAAAAATCATATAAATCATTTTTTTTTAAATGATTGATAATTAACAAAACAATAAATAAATTAATGACAACATGTTAATTACCTGTCCCAGGGCGATAATGGCTGAAAGGAAGATAACAATGGCAGTGAATTTCATGTTGACGATGACAATACTGACTTCCTCCTTCCTCTGCAGGTATTTAAAGAGGCATCGGAGCAGTGTTGTATGAAAAGTATCACGTCCGTACACCTAGGGGCGTTTGTTTTTAAGATTTGTCCATAACAGAACTCATTGGTCACACGTTTGAATGGTTAATCTATAATTGTAAAATTTAAAGTTCATATAAGAATAAAAGTCCCGACAATAGAAATTTTGGAGTTTACTCCTTTAGAGACGATATAAGGCCCCTGGTATGAGAAAAATATGAGGGGTAAAATAGTGAGAAAAAATACCGCTAAAAGAGTAACGTTTTAACGCCCAACATCTCTCGCGCTCCTTTCACTTTGGAATAATGTCTGTACTTGCAAATATCTAACAAGGTTAGAATTCATCGATATAAGGTTAATAATATTTAATTAAAATGCCGTTTAATTAAAATGGCGTTTAATAGTCGTGAAATTGATACTAATAATAACTTGTAACATTAATACTGCTACTTTTCGTTTCCCTTTAAAGATTTTTTTCACACGAATCGGCCAGCAAGGACCACGTGAATATTACTTAATATTCTTCTCCACACTCTCCGCTTTCCTTCTACTCCAATACTCTCTCATCTTCCTGGACTGTTCCTCTCGCTCTTCCCTAGTCCATTTTCTCCCTCGTCTCTTCTTCATTCCGGCAAGAACCCCAACATCTATTAGTTTTTTTCCCGAAAAACTCTCTATCCAAGCAGTCCTTATCCTTTTAGCCTATCCAGCTCCTCTTCTATTTGTTTCACATATCCACCAATACTCTTATAGCTTAAGACTTTATCGAAATTTTTTTTGTTCAGCCTCTTATTGTTCATTCTGACCATGTGGCCGTAGAACCTCAGTCTCCTGGTCCTGATGACTATTTCGAGATCTTCCGAATTTCTGTACATTTCTTCGTTGGATTTTCCCCTATATCCATCTTGGGTAACTTTGGGTCCATGAATCCTCCTCAGAATAGTTTTCAGGACTTTCTCCAGACTCGGAAGGCTGATTGTTACCATACCATACAGTATTACTGGTCTTACTACTGTACAGTATTGCCTAATTTTGGATCGGAGGACACATTTTTCTGGCTGTACATGTTTCTAGTGGCAAAGTTCAGTCTTTCCAGTTTGGGTATTCTTTCTTCTACGGATACCCTTTCTGTTCCGTTGCTATATATATTATCTCCCCTAAGTATTTAAACTTTTTTGTCCATACTTTGTGTTCGATATTTCTTGTTAAAGCTGGCATCCGTTGTCATAACCTCTGTCTTTTCATACGAAATCTGTAGTCCCGTTTTCTCAGCTATTTCTTTCAGGGTGTTTATCTGTTTTATAGCGTCCTCCTCTGTTTCGGCTAGCAGCGCTAGATCGTCTGCAAAGGCCAAACACTTTACTTTCACATTGTCCCTTTTTGTTCCTATTACTACACCCGCATCGTCATTTTGTCAGAGAATTGTCATGATGTTGTCCAGCACAACATAAACAGAATCGGTGACAGTCCGTCGCCTTGTCTAATGCCCGTATTTATTTGGAATGGTTTATTTATTAGTCCCTGGAATTTTGTTTTATGAAATGATTGATAATACAAATGATCTATATAAGTATTGTTAAACTTAATCATGATAATTATGCTAAATAAATAAAAATTTCACAATAATATGATAATAATAAAAATAAAAAGACGTTTTATTAACAGTAGTAAGAAGTATTTAATAAGAACACAATTTAATAGTAATGAAAACTATAACAAAATATAGAATTAATAACATTATAATACAATAGTAACTCCCTCAAACACATTTTCCAATCAATTAATGCTGCTCTCGACATTTTAAGTTCTTCAGGGTAAAATTTAACTGATGTAATTTCTATACACCAGAAAAAAATAAATATAATCTAATAAGAAATGGCGGTACTTGTGTATTGGATGCACCACCAGAAAATGCCAATATTGTACGCATGCGCAAGAAGTTACGTTTTATAACAGCTACATTTCTAACAGTTACAGTTATATTGTTTCTGTAAACAATGTAAAAAAAAAAATATGTATTCATTCTTCTTTGTTTCTTCCTGTGTTCTAGAGTTGTTGTATCCTAATTTTTGTTTGGTGGTTAGGGGTGGTTTTTATTTTAAATTGTTGATGATATATCCATTATTTATTTTTATTATTGGTATATTTATTTATATTATATATTTCATTATTTCTAGAGTTGTTGTTGTATCCTCATTGTTGCTGATTTGTTGTTTGTTTGGTGATTAGGAATGGTTTTTATTTTAAATTGTTGATATATTCCATCATTTATTTCTATTAACATTTTGTCTATTTATATTATATATAGTTCATTATGATGTTATACATTCAATTATATTATTATTAGTTCTATTTATTTATTTCCATTATTGTTATATTTCATGTTATGTTATGCAAATTCTAACCCTAATAAAAATAATTAAGAAGGTTTTCCAAGGTAACTGTTATAAAACGTAACTGGTTGCGCATTGGCCTTTTCTGTTGGTGCATCAAATACAAAAGTACCGAAATGGTAATCTTATTGAATCAAACCAGGTTCCACTTCTTAAACCTCACTTAGTTCTGCAACTTCTTGACTGACACCCCAAAATAATTTTATTTGTAAACAATTCCATATTGTGGCTCTGCTGACAGAGCTTCTTTCGAGGCAATATCTATGTTTCTTGCAAAATTGCAACTGCATCAATCACAGGTTTAGGTAAACGGAGTAATCACACTCGTACACAAACGATAAAAGGCTGCAAGATTTCTATATCCTCCAGTGTTACCAGTATTGGGGCCCCTCTAAAAGACAAATAACTTTAATTTATATTTAATGTATTAAAATTTGGGAAAAAATAATTAAGTTGTGTTAATTTGTACATAAATATGAAAAAAATATTAACTAATTTCTGCAACCTTATAACTGTCCTTCTAAACGTTACAACAGCGGCGCTATCTACGTTATTGTGATCTCTTTTAGAACTAACATCGTTCAAGAACCACCTTTAGTTGAAATTAAAACTTGTTCATATAGGAAATAGTGAAGGATTTAATTTACAACTAATGAATAAAAAATTTGGAAACAAATAAATTGTGTTATTTTGTACAGAAATATGAAAAATAGTTATTTATTTGAGTTTGTAATTTATAGTTAGTGAGGAAAGTTCCACTTCATTACACCCGAGTGAATTTTACCGGAATTTTAGCCGAAGGCTCGTGTGGTAATTAAACGAGGATGTTATAAGCACTTTCTCAAGTGTTAAATATTACATTTTTCCTACAACCATTTAAAAATTAAGAAATTAAAAGTAAAACTTTAGATTTGTTAAAACTACACTAGTGCTATCTCTTACAATTTTCAATTACTAACCAAGCAAATTATAACTCTAGGACAGTTTACTCATTAAAACATTTATTTATTTTACATAGAAAATAATATTCTGATAACACATGCAAAAATAATATAAACGTATATTATTATATCTTGATTTATATTTATGTTTCTCTTCATATCTGACTTAAGATGTTTTTGGTAAAAGTTGATTTATTCCCTGTTCAGACTGTTCTTTTTATGAATGTAGGAGTAAATTCTATGAATTCATCAATATCTATTTGCATTTTTTATTTTGTTTGTGGACTGATCACTGTTTTAATGCTAGATCTCCAAATTTCTGACGAGAGAAGGTTCTAATACATTTAAGGATATAATAAATATTTCTATAAAATCGCTTCAAAATAAATAAAATCTATCTTGAATTAAATATAAAATAGTTCTAAAATTATTTATTTTAACATTATAGGAATATAAAATGAATAATATTATAATACCGCCATTTAGCATCTAAAATAACAGAGTGCTGATTGTCAAATTCGATCTAGGTGTTGGAAAGTGGTTTCCCTTCACTAGTGGGGAAAAGTGGGACTTTCCACACCAGTTTTAGTTGAGTAATGGATAGCATTACTCAATGGTTGCAGCAAATATTATTAACTATGTTCTTTAACCTTATAACTGTCGTTCTTGCAGTGGTGCTATCTGCCTTATTGAGATAAGGCTTAGGCTACACCTGCATTGGATCCGGTGTGATACGATGAGACGTCGCTAGCAAACCAAATGACTGAAATATATCAAGAGTTATAACATTTGGCTCTTTAAATTTATAAAATTAAGATCATTTATTAATTATTTTTAATACATTTATATTTTACTATAATGTATAGTAAAATATGTATAATGTATACACCCCAGCATCGTATGTGATAGAATCATGTCGCACCGAATCGGATCCAATGTAGGTGTAGCCTTAGAACTAACATTGTTCAGAACCACCTTCAGTTGAAATTAAAACTTATGATTATTAGAAATAGTGAAGGATTTAATTTACAATTAATGAATAAAAAATTTAGTAAAAAGTCAATTGTGTTAATTTGTACAGAAATATGAAAAAGAAATATTAAATGTTCTTGAACCTGTAATGGAATAATACTCTAACGCTTTGAGTACAGATAGGGTTCTTCTGATAATCAAAAATATACATATCAGCCCTTTGCGAGATTTGAATCCAGTTTCGACAATATCGAAACAATGGGCTACCATATTCATATATATATATATATATATATTTATTTTTTTTAATTACATGGTTGAAAATTTTTTTTTGTTCAAATAGATTTCAAAGTTGTATGGAAAATAATTTAATAGGCTAAATTTCTTAGAAAAGTTATTCGTTAAATAAAACTAAATCCGTTTGAGTACAGATAGGGTTCTTCTGATAATCAAAAATATAGATATCATCCCCTTACAATATATCGGAATCAAGTTTCGCTATTTCGCTAAAGAAAATATCGTTATCATGTGATATCGGAAAATTTTATAGTTTTATGTTTACAAGCAAAGTTGGTAGAATAGCTACGAACTTTCGAATGGCGGGAAAACACCACACGTCAGGTATCGGTGGAACCCTAAGCGTCTGATGGAAGGTTAAACAATTTCCGGTATTATAAATTAAAAGACAGAAGTAACTCAAATAACTTGTTTCTGGAACATGTATTATGTCAGGTCCTTAGCACGTTATTACCATTTTCAGGGCATGTGAATCACAGATCTGTGTGAATCACATCACAGGGCATGTGAATCACAGTTCGGGATCACTTTACTGCGCGTGCTTAAACCGTTGCTAGTCACAAACTTCCCGTCCGTCTAAACCTATGTTGGAACGCTTTTATCTGACTTTCAAATGAAATTACAGTTTGATTTAAAAAAACAACAGATTTTTCGTCAATGGATTGAAGAAAGTTGAGTTTTCTTTTTGTTCAAATTGGTCTTTGATTTTTCATTTAAGAATTTTAGACTCCTCTGATGAATGAATAAATTTAAATGGGATATAAAATGAAATAAACATTGATCAAATTTAAATGAATAATGTTGAAATCTTTAAAAGTAAAAAATAACTGTTAAATATTCATTATTAAATTTTATTATAGTTAACTAATATAAAATAGTTTTTATAAAGATTTATTTTTACTTTTTAAAGAATACAATAAAAATTGATATTCTATTTTTATTTTAAGCCAATGTGAATTAAATAAATTTAGTTCTCAAAATACTACTTTGTTATTGAAACCTAAATTATATTTCTTATAATTTTGACCAATCAGGTGCTCATTATAGCGTAACAACCAATATTGTATTGAAAGCATCTTGCTGAGATATATATATATATATATATATATATATATATATATATATATATATATATACGGATCATATTTATAATTTGAACTCTTTCTTTTCTCATAAAATTTTCATTCTGACTCCTTGTATTGGATTATTTTTTTGTTTATATAACACCTTTCATTATAAATTAATTTTTATTGTTTTATGTAAATATTTGTTAAAATTTCATTAACTGCACCGTCCCACCATTTTCATCATCGGTCAAATAATGATATAATTATTACAACTGAAAATTATTAGTGATAATATTGATTCATAAAGCAAGCAAATGAAAAATATAACTATTGTAATAAAAGTAATACAAAAATTCAAGATACAATTTTTCATTTTTGAATACCACAAGTCTTTGCATAAAATTTTGCAAATCTTGATGTTTATTATTAATAAAATTAAAATAACTTTTGAGACTACGTTATCCTACAGGCAAACAATAATAACATATTTAGTTGTGGGAGAAAAAGGAAATAGATGTAGGTGACCATCCAAAAAATTGCCAGAAAATTCCTACTGTAAAAATACAAATTCGACAGTCGCTGGTTTTGGAATTACTTGATTAAAGTGCAGATTTAATTTTGAAATCTTGAAAGTAATAATAAAACATTGATTATGTTGACATCTTAAAGAAAATAAGATCATTTTGTATAATTATCATTAGTTGGTGCTGAGTTGCAGGGCAGAAGGTCCTGGATTTAAATCTGGCTGTAGGCAGATTTTATTGCATCTGTTAACAGCTGGGGACAGATCCATTATAGATATGGGATCCGTTATAGACTCACTAAGCCTATATAAACTTGGTACCAGTATTGGTATCAAAAAGTACTTGATTGGTAAAATCAGGTGGTTGAGTGTGATCTAGGACAAATCAACTATTTTATTCAATTTCATGTAGCATATTAAATTTTAAATATAGTTGATAAACTGGAAATGATATCTTAGTCTGAAACATGAAACTACAATTGATTGCCGAAAAAGATTTCATCCCACATGAATGAATTATAAGGTAAGATTGAAGGTATCTTATTTCTCTCTTAAAAGATGTTATAACTACCAAGCAGTTTTTTGATAATGTTTAAAATAATTTAATTTATCAAAAGTTTTCTAAATTTTATCTTATTTTTTATTTAGACGGAGAATCCGGCTGTTCCATCTAATAATTTATAGGTTGAAATCAAAGGACATAAGTCATAGTAATAAATTTCTACTAATATAAAATAGAGATACGGCTTCGAATCCCGGCTGGGGGCAAATCTTTTCTCTTCAAAATAAAAATATTTAAAAATTAAAGCAATGATTAAATAATTATAATAAATTATAAAATATAAAATAATGTTTGACTTGAATTGTGTATTTTTTTATTTCCATTAAAGATTTCTGAATATAGGGATGAGATATAAATAGGATTTTAATATCAGTAAAAATTTAATTTTAAACTGAAAAAGTGTGTCTAACCCTTAATCATGTTTTCAGATTTTGAAATCACTTTCAGATATGGTGGAGAGAAGACAAAGAAGATTGCCCACAGTTCAGATTTCCTGGTGCAAAACTTCTGACCGTTTTGAGGCTATGCGATCAGTTCTGTTGGAACGTACATCCAACAGGTCTGACTTCTGGTTAGAGCAAGAAACGGTACTGCGCATGCGTCGGCAAACACGATATCATTTGGAACAAACCTCTAAGCTTAGAAGCTCATCTATTCCTGACTTCGCCACTGTGAACTTGACCATTTCTATATTGCTCGTAAGTATTCATTTATTTTTATAATTTAGTATTAATGTAGCGCTTGTATCTGAATATATAGTTATTAAATTTATAATATTAATTTATAAAATCTTATTTCTGAAATCAAATTTATGATTAAAAAATAATTCTCTGATTTTATCATCATTAATTGTTTATAGAGGTATAACATAACTGGGATTTTGTTGCATTTAATTTCTACAAAATTAATGACTAAATGAAGCTCCAAGTTAATGGAGTTTAAATGCATTGTGACGTCTGTCAAAAATGCCAAATCAGTCAGCCATTTTCCGTTTTTCAGCACTGAGTGTCATCACTTATGTCGTCCAGAAAAGCTGTTATTTCCGGCAATAATTCTTGAAACTTATGTAGGAATTTTCAGCGACTCAACCACCTGACGTCCATGTGAGGAACTAAATCAGTGTGTTCATATTCAGACGTAATTGTGGATGGAATAAACTTTAGATGTTTATTCATTACATTTTGTTTTAGATACTTACATATTAAAGAAAATCTGTTAATAGTTTTATATCGGGTATTTTCCCTCCCTAGAGATCGACTCAAAAAGCGCTGTGATCGAGTTGTGACTGATTTTTCACTTTTTTTTAAAATAAGATTGCAAATTACAAAGACCTGTGCATTGGAAGATACATCCTAGAGCCCAGAATTTTATGTACTGGCAAACCTGTAGAAACTACAATTATGTATATTATGACCAAGTTGGTAAATTAAGCCAGGAGGTTTTAAATCAGATGATGAAGGCCCATTGATCATAATAAAAAATGATGGATAAGCAAGAAGTGAGTAAAGAGGCTAAACTTGGACAGTATAAATCATTCTTCCATCCAGTGCTGCAGTATAGATCAGAAAGCTGGACAACCCTCAATAAGCACGCAAGCAATATTTCAGCTCCCAAAATAAGATTCCTTCTAAGAATTGCATGCAAGACCTAAAGAGAGGTCCAAGAGAGCAGGATCTCTTAGAATAGCACCAATTAAAATGGTGTGGAGTATGAATGATACTCAAAAGACCAGTTGGTTATTAGGAGCCATAGCAGAGAGCAGACTTAAGAGTATGTATTAAGGCTACATTGGGAAACTGGGATTATAAGCAAGAGACTGGATATGCGAAGACTTGAAAGGAACAGAGACCGCTGGCTTAGATAACTAAGGCTGTATCTTCTTAACCTTCCTAGTACTGGGTGGGGTCATTGGAAGACATTTTTTGGGTGGGGTCATTGGAAGACATTTTTTCTGCCTTCAGCTACAACAATATCAACCATCTAAGAGTCATTATTTATGATGCTGATAGAAAGCGACTGTAGGACAGCAATGGCAATAATTTTCAAACTCTTGAAATGTATGATTGTATTTATTTTGAAAATAACTCACTTAAGTAAACAACAAATGTTTTCCAAAAGAACCTAAATTACAATGAATGCATGAATATGCTGTGGTTCCGTGCTCTTGACAAATATATTTATTGCAAACATTACAAACAAGGTTTATTTTATTGTCATTTTTTCTTGGGAAAAAGTTGAACCTTGCCCTCTTCTAAGTAACCTTTTCTGAATCATGGGTGCAGTCAATTTTTTTCTGAATTCAAGTAAAAAAAAAACCATCATTGGTGGTCAGCCTTTTTCCAATCCAGATGCAGATCAATACAAAAGACGAATCCATTTACTACAGTAATATCCATCAGATTCATAAAAAGTGCAAACAGCAACTTTTTAGTTGTCGCTGAAAGACATACTCAGTTATCATTCGTTCATGATTGTCCACATCTCCTTTCGTGTCATTGTAATGGACAATGATGTCTGGCTTTTTCTCAATATCATTTTCGACGATGTTTCCGCTGTGGTTATAAGCAAATGACAGAGATTTTGCAAGTAGTGTTTTAAAAACTCAACCCACCCATTTCTCTCTTTGGTTTAGTAAGTACCTACATCATCTGAGAAATATCTAGGAACTGGGACACTTAAAAAAATTCATAGCTTCTGAACAAATAATGCAATGAAAGAAAGATAACTGAAACAAAAAAACACCAAAGATTGAACGACTTTTGAAATATTTATTTAGCCAGCGGCAGTAATTGGAACCCACGCTGGCAAATTGACATTGTAACTAACACAGTAACTGAAATATTCTAGAAAATTATATAAAGAGCCTGAAAAAGCTTGGTCTGTGAATTAGGCGATCTGAAATAAGGCTAACAGTAACTATTTGGAATAATTAATCCACAGTAATTTATTTTGGCATGCAATTTGTTAGGACCCTACTCTTTGTGTTACAAATAGTCTTAGGATTAATGTCCTAGACCCTAGTGAGCATAACTTTGTTTTTGGCTTTGAGAAAGTAAAAAATATGAGATGTGGGGTCGTTATAATAAACAACCCGGGTGACCCCACCCGGCATTAGGAGGGTTAATGGCACATAGGAGTTAAAGGAAGAAGAAGATTACAAATTCAGATTCTCTCCTTCGAAGTAGCCACACTATGCTGAAGGCGATTCTTCCTTTCCTTATAGTGCTGGAACAGCCTTCAGTTGGTCTGTTTAAAATTCTTAAAATGTTTTTACTAGCCAAAAATTCATTGATAATATCATGGTGAGGCAAACATTGTCCGCGATACACTGCTTTGATAAACCCATGCGTTTTTTGTGGTTGGTGTCGCACCCATGACCCTGTTTTGCATCTTGTCTAGAAAAATTGTTGATTATCCTTCGAAATTGTGGGTACTACCAACATTTTCATTCGTTCTTAATGATAAAGCTCTTTCGCTTTAAGGTTCTTCTTCAATAGATTCTCTTCCTTCTGAAAATATCTTAACCCCCCCCCCCCCCTTAAAAACCTCGACAAATCACTGTCTCCATAGGTCATGAGGTAGTTTAAGTTTTTCCATTGCTCTGTACCTAGGTCTGAATAGTAAACCAAAAAAATAAATCTTTCTTACAAAAAAAATCTCCACGGACAGCCCAACAACTCTAGCAACCTTTATTAATAAAATATCAATAATCAAAGACATGAGTGAATGGTGATTAAAAATGTTGACCAAGTTTTTCAATTCTTTTTATATTAAGGTTTGTATAAAAAGTAAAAAAGAAATGTATGTATATATTTATAAAATGGAGAAAAAGCCATTTAATAAAACCAATGATTTGATATTAAAAAAAAAAGGAACAAAGGATATTTTCTTAATATTCTAGTGATAATAGTTCTATATTATGCCCATAAAGAGAATAATAATATAATATTATAGGATGTAAATAGTTGGGGATGCAGTCAAAAAAACACAGCAAGTAAGTTGAAACTTATTATATTATATATGTGCCGACGTTTCAACCTACTGTGTAGGTCATTTTCAGGGCTATGAGAAAACAGACAAAAACAGAATAGAATGTAAAAATACATCTATTCTGTTTTTGTCTGTTTTCTCATAGCCGTGAAGATGACCTACACAGTAGGTCGAAACGTCGGCACATATATAATATAATAAGTTTCAACTTATTTGCTGTGTTTTTTTTACTGCACCCCTAACTATTTACATCCTATATTAGTATCTACCAGTCAACGAATTTCTTTCCTACATAATAATATAATATATTTAAATTTTTTTAACCTTTGCCATAAAAAATAAGTGGGAAATTATTTTCTGTAATTTTTAATGTATATTAAAATATAATTATACATTAATTACATGTATATTAAATATATTTATACATTATAAATTAATGTAAATTTATTATTTTTCTCATAATGTAAATTAATTTTGTTTGCAGAAATGGGGCTTTTTACATATATACTCGTTACTGCAGTGGGTGGAGCAGCAATTACTCTTTGCCCACCATTGATAGCACCCGTTGCCAATTTAGTTGGCATAGGAGCGGTAGGTATTGGAGCAAATACCGTTGCGGCGTCTGCTCATTCATACGTCGGCAACTTGGCTGCTAATTCAGTAATTAGCATTTTACAAGCGGCGGCTATGTCTCCAGCCACTCCTTGAGTCAAGGAAAATCTTAAATCATTTTCCTTCCTATATATAATAATAACATTTGTTTATAAATATTATTAGTTATCATGTTTTTATTGCCATTTTTGCACCATGTTTCTACAATTTAAGATTCTTTAAAATTAATATATAATTTTGTTTAAAATCAGTTATTTCTAAAAATGTTCTTGAAATTATGTTTTTCTTAATGTGAGGTCTGTTGTGTAATTTAAAATTTGATAACATGTTCTGTAATAAACTGAAACTAATAAATATTTTTATTTTAAAATTAATACAATCAATAACAAATAAAATATGTTTCATCTTTAATTCCTGTGTCGTTAAGGTATCTGTAAGTACCTCATTAAGGTATTTTGTAAGTACCTCATCGATTTACTGCTCCTATATTATATTGGTTGGATGATATCTATAAATAAATATATATATATTTAAAGATTTTCAATGAATACAAGGGTTAATCAATTGCTAGAAACAAAGTCTAATTTTATTAGGTATAATAGTAAAAAAATCAAGTGATAAATATATAAACTAAAGCATAACTAGAAATTAAGCAATTGACTGAAGGCCTTTTCTCCCTCTTAAATATTTTATAGCGTCACTTACAGAAAAATAAAAAAATGGTTTATTGTTATCTCTCTCTCTCTCTCTCTCTCTGTATATATCCATACATACATATTTTTATCCTAAGCCTGGATTATCCTAAATTAAATTATCCAACTGACTTCACAGAAAATATACAAGGAGGGCCATCAGGAGCAAAAAAAAAAAAAGATTCCTTTCTATAAGATTAGATATTTATGAAACTCCAGTCTTATATATTAGTTCTTAATGAGTACCAGAAATTGCTAATGTAGCAGATAATATAAGACTTCTTCACAATCCAATAATATTTTTTAAACAAATGATAAGCGTTATAAATTTTTTTTGTAAGTGAATTCCGAATACCTTAACTTTTGTTTATAATAATAACAATCTAATGATCAGAATTGGTAATCAATGTTCCACTGCAATTGGATTTGGATATTATCTTACTTTTTGGAGTTAATTTTATAGATAGGTATTCAAATTTGTATTTATTTCATACATCATTAAACTTAACGTTATCTTGGTGTCTTTTAATATGTATCATCCTTCTACTCATTGAGATTCCAAAGCCCTGAAAAATGAAGGAATAGTATAAAAAAATTATTTGAAGTAAAATTTATTTATTTGTTTAAATTAATTTTTTACTTTTTTGTAAAATAAGTTATGGAATGGTTGGCTGCTAAAAACATCTAGCTCCATCCTTGTGCAGTTATTATCATTCGTGGCGCTACAACTCCTGTAGAGTCACGCCCTCCTGCAGCTTGGTTCGCCAGTCTTCTCTATTGGTTGCCACTGCTCTCCCACTGCGGATTCCCGTATTAGGAATCTGATCCTGGGACATTCTAATTATATGACCTACCCATAGAAGCCGGCCTACTTTTATTACCCTTAAAATATTTGGGCTCTTGTAGAGTCTTGTTAGCTCAGCATTCGTCCTTATCCTCCAGATCCCATTGGTGCAAACTGGGGCATAAATTCTCCTGAAAATTGTCTTCTCAAACCTTAGGAGAAGGGCTGTGAACTGGGTAATATCCAAAATTCGGAGGCATAAGTAAGAACTGGATTTACTAGGGTCTTATACAAATGGACCTTCGTGTTTTGAGAAATAGCCCTGCTTCTAAAATGCTTCAGTAACCCGAAATAACATTTATTTGAGGACATAATTTCTGCTTTTATGTCATTATCCGCATTCACCTGCGATCAAGATACACAAATTCCTTCACCCTTTTAAATTTAAAGCCTCTAGCCATAAAATGCGATGGTTCATGCACATCCAGTTGTGGGCCTGGATGCATGCATATATTTGGTTTTGTAATTCATTAACCTCTAAACCCAATCTAGCTGGTGCTATCTGGAGACTGATAAAAGCATTTTCTAATTCTGTAGGGATTCTTGCCACAATATCTATGTCATCGGTGAAGGCCAAGATCATAGGAAATCTATTGCATATAGTTCTGCCAATTTGTATTCCATATTTCCGCACTGCACTTTCGAGGGCCAAATTGAAGAGAGAAGGCATGCGAGGCAATCACCCTGTCTCAGCCCTTTGTGAATTTCAGCTTTCAGTCAGATCACCTTGAACATGCACTGTGCATTGCACCTTCTTCATCGTAGGCCTAATCAGTCGTATTAGCTTCGGTGGTATTCCCATATCCAGCAGGTCCTTGCTCTTTATACTATAGTAGGCCATTCGGAAGTCAATGAACAGGTGGTGTGTGTGGATATTGTATTCCCTGCACCTATCCATAATGCTTCTAATGGAGAATATCTGATCCATGGTAGACTTTCCTCTCATGAAGCCTGTCTGGTACTTTCCTATATTCTGCTCGGCAAAAGAAAGCAGTTTTTTATAAAGTATCTGAGAGAACACCTTAAAGGCACATGGTAAGAGGGATATACCACGATAATTGTGGCAATCAAGCACATCCCCTTCTTGTAAATTGGGCATATAACTTCTTTGCGCCACTCACAAGGGATTTCCTCCATCTTCCAGACATCCATTATTGTATTATAGAGAACTTTGACTATTTCTTCTCCTCCATACTTAAAAAGTTCAGGGGAGAGTCCATCTGGTCCTGGTGCTTTATTATTTTTTAGCTCTTCCACAGCGTCATAAACATCGTCCATATCAGGGGGGTCCAATTCCCCTGGGGGCATCTCTATTTCCTTTCTTTCTATTCCAGATTTCATTAAGTAGAACATCAAAGTAAATCCGCCATTGTTCCAGAACCTGCCTCCTCTTTGTGATGAGCTGCTGTTCATTTCTTGGGAGTTCTTCCATCTGCTGGAGGCGTTCCCGGTGCCATGTCCTCTTTTTCCTCTGGTGGGTGTGTTTTTCTTCCCTTCTTCTGGATCTGTATTCCTCCACTGATCTTCTTGTATGCCTTTGCTGTAACATTGTTTTATAGGCAAGGTTCTTCCGGCTGGTCACTTCTTGGCATTCTTCCTCAAACCAGGGTACTTTCTTAATTGGTCTTTGGAATCGAAGCACACCAACTATCAATTCTTCCATTCTGGTGTGCTTGTGCAGTTAGGACTTGTTATATTTTATGCCAAAGAATAATAATTCTTATATTTGTTAGTAAAAGTCATGATTTTAAACAGCTTCCTAACATTAAGTATGGCTTCTTTATTTCCTCCAAGGATTTGTAACTGAACTGGGTCATTTTGAGGTATTAACAATATTCCATATGTTTATTGTTTTGATTCATTAACTAAGGTTTTGTCTTAGTAAGAAAAATGAGTTATTATACTACAACCAAATTACTTCAATTAAAAATTATTATTGTCAATTTTTTTTATGACCAATATCCTCACCTTTATGTGTAGTAAGGAATGCAATTAAATTATTTTTTAGGAGGATAAAAATAGATACGTTTTACTTTCCCACACCTCACTCTGGAAAAAACTTGCTGTTTGAGAATATTTTATTTTTTGATTTCATTTAAAATGTATATATTGCAGCCTGTATTTTTAAAGTGAGTTACATTCTTTTTTTACTAGGAATTTGGTCATTAAAATATTACTCATGGTAGTTATAATAAAAGAAATATATAAAATTTCTGTTGATAAATATGTTTGGGCATAACTTAATCTATTATATAAAATTAATTTCCCACTTTTGTGGAGAATAAAAAAAATAAACCTGTACCACTACAACCCATGAAGGGTATGGGGTTCGGTACATGGTAATAACAGTACTGTTTCTTAGACAACGGTTGTGCCGGGACAAGATTTGTCCTAGATCATACTCAGCTGCCAGATTTTTCCCCCTTATTTTGGGTACCTACTTCATTGAGACTGGGTGAGCCCCAGGACGATTCTAGATCCCGTAAGATGTGAGATCCACCTCCGGCTGCTAAACAGATTTAAATAAAAGTTTATACACGGTTTTTCTATATTGATTTGTCTAGAAAATTCTCCTCTGAGCTTTTTTAACCCTTAAGTACTGAGATAGGGTACCTGAAACCTTTTGGTACCTATTTTCTGGAATTTCCCACCCATGAGATTATGGGAAATACTCATATGACTCAGTACCTTCCTATCTTGCTAGTACCTTATTGAATGTACAAGTGGAAGGTTGGTTCTACAGTTGTTCACAAAATATAAGCAATGCCTGGTCCCACGGACCATACCTCAGTACTTGTGAGACTTCTTTGATTTTTTCAAGGTAAGTTTCCATTTAATGGTCTATATTTATTAGTTAATATTAATCAGTGATACTATTAAATTTTTAAAATTTATCAAAATATTAACTGTTTTTATTATTATTGTTTAAGTTTATACATTACTTTATTTTAATTTTTAGTTCTGTTATAATTGTGGAACCCCTTCTTGTAAATCAAAAATAGTTATTAGGACTGATGAGCTGATATTTTGTTACAAACTAGGCCTCTTGTGATGATTTAGAGAAAAAAGAAGCTGATATTTTCGAATCAGATCTTGATGACGGAGCCTACATCGGAAGTGATCACAATACAGCGTCAATTACTTGGAATATTAATAATTTTAGTCTTGAAAAATATTTGTATTTTCATGTTTAGATTTTTAATTGTTTAAATTCAAAATTAAATATATTGCAGTTATAAATAAACAATTTTTAAAATATGTAGTTTCCTTCCTAGTGTACTTCCTTGGTCTTATTCGTCGTCTTTTATTGAAATTTGAAAAAATATCATTTATTCAATGATTTTGGGAAATGCAAGAAGGTTCATATAAGTGATAACACGCAATAAAATGTTTAAAAATTTCATTTTGTATTTTTTATTGAATTTTTAAAACAGGTTGTCCGTGTGATCAGGTGTTAGTACTAGCATAGCGAAAAACTATGTCAGTTTTAAGACACTAATAGTATTTATTCAATCTCTTCACCTATTTTATTTTTATTGGGTTGTAACATATGAAGAAGTAAATTTAAGTTAATAGCAAACAAATTATTAAGCAATACTTTTATTAATCAAAATAGGATCTTTTACTTTCAATACACTTCTCCCTACATGAAACAAGCATTTCTATCCCCGGTCTGTAGAAATTAGTTGTCAAGGAAGAAGCAAAACCTTGGAATGCTGATTTTGTTGTCAATTTTTGTATTTCTTAAAAAATTATCCTAACAACGGAAAAAGTAAAAATCAGTTGGAGGAAGGTCCTCTATATTCAGCTCCTGAAAAAAAAAATTGGGTGAGCTGCTGGGCCTCGGTTAATAATGTGGTGCCCATATTTGCATCTTTTTTGTCTTACCTAGCTCTTTAAGGTGCCGGGAAACAAGTTGTGAACCTAATTCACGAGTGGTTTGGGAAGAGCCCGCTTAAACCAGGTCTTTCAACTTTTCGTTGTCCAACTTAGTCTTCGGCCTACCACGTTCTTTGTTGGTAAGGTCATAATCCTCAGACCGAATTTTTTAAAATCAACGGAAGATTGTTCTTTCGCTTACTGTATCTTCACTGTAAACAATGTTAATGTTTCGGAACGCCTCCGGTATGGCCAAGTTTAAATTCGTAGAGAAAAATTATACGAATTTCTCCAGAAGACATAATTTTATTCATATTTATTTTTAAAATGTTGCTTCACATGTCAAAAGGAAAAGTAAGACTGCTTATGGAAAAGGATTAAATGATCTTTAAAACGGTATACACAACATAATTGTTTCTGTTCAAATAATCTAATCCCTGATTAAAAGAAAACTTTAGATAAACAAAACTGACATTTCATCCGTTACGACCCAATATAATGAGGAATCAAACATCCATCCTATTTTAGAGGCAAAAGAAAAAAAAGACCCTACCTCTTTAAATCATGAAGGGTCTTAGGTTTCAGTATATGGTTGAGACCTTATTGGTTTTAGCACAACTGTTGTGCAAGGAAGCGATTTTTCTGGGATTATGCTCAACCACCAGGTTTCCCCCCCAATTAAGAGTAACCACTTTCTAGAGGTTGATCCCCTAGAGGGTTTTTCAGATCTCACAGGGTCCATTTGTGGCTGATGGCAGATTAAATAATAATTTGTTACAGACAGATTTGAATCCGGGACCTATGCACAATGAGGTGCCCCAAGTTTCAGGGGAAGCAATCAACAAATGCTGCTTATTTCCAGATAATACTTGTATGAAATATTTTAGTAACTGCTAAAATCTTTATTTAAAAGAGATGAAACAGAATATCAAATAATAAGAATGGATAACATTTTCCATTTGAAACACATAATCAAAAATTAATTGAAATTAAATGAAAGTTCAATGCTTTCTAAATCATAGGATATGTGTATGCATAGTAGTTGTAAGGGGAGAAAATGTTCTGGGTAGAGGTCAAGAAAACTCTCTCATATATGGAGAACTTTTAACTGGTAAGCCAACGTTTTGACCAAAACTGAAGCTCTTCTTCAGGGCTAGTTGATGGGCAGGGGGTTGACACTGGACCATCAAGAAATCTATCATAGTCCAGAGTCAACCCACTGCCCATCAACTACTTCTGAAGAAGGCCTGCACTGTTGGTCAAAACATTGCCTTACCAATAAAAAGTTCTCCATATATAAGAGAATTTTCTTGACCTCTACCCGGACCATTTTCTTCATCATATATACAAGGTCAACATATATTAGTAGATCCTTCAAGTCTAGCTTTTCTAAGCTCATTTAAATATAATATTAGATCTGATAGTACAAGGCCTCTTATGTTTATAAAAAAATAAAAGATGAGTAAATTAAAATAGTGGTAATTGAACCAATAAAAACAATTGATAATAGAGAAAAAATGTATGAATTTTTCATTTATCTTTATCAAAATTTTCTTTTCCATTGTATTCCTTCATAGGCGCTTTTTATTAATTGTGACATCTAGACTAAGAAAAAATTATATCTAATTCGAAAATCATTGGAATACCCTAGTTTTTCGCAGAAATTAACTGTCCCATCTCTCAATAATTATTCTGGTTTTTCGTAATATTACAATTAGAAACAAGTTAATAACGAAGAAAATTGAAAATAAAACATTTTACTTTAAAGACTCAATTAGAAGGTAAGAAGAAAGAGTCGACTAATAATTATTCGAGAAAATATGTAATGTTAAAAATTCTATTCATAAGTCAAATAAGTATATATTAAATTAATTCAAGATATTTAGGTAATTAAAATAGATGTATTTTGAATCTATAACTGTGACAAAAATGTGTGAGATACTAACATATATTATTGCCATGTCACGCCGACTTAAAAAAATAAAAATATTATGCAGCATACCAAATTTATTTTACATATAGTCAATAGAAAAACAAATGTTACATTACAAAAGGGATTGTATAGAAAAGCAGTTACATTCTATCGATCCCAAAAATTTACATGAAAATTATTTACTTAGAGAAGTAGATATGTGTACTAATGCAAATAAAGAAATGTATCTTTACTCGTTCTGTTGTTTTTCCAATTTCTAAAAAATACTATGTTCTCTTCTATAAGCAAAGCTTTAGATTCCTTGATAATATATTCCTTAACAATAAATAATAATATACATGCATACATTAATATTTATTGTTTGCAGTCCATAGATGACCAAATTAATAAATAAATATATGTACACACATATATGTGTGTGGGTGTGTTTTTGTATTTTTAAAATTTAATAAAAACCTATGTTGTTCCACTAATATAAATTCAGATTAAAGTAGCTTTAAATTCATTCAGAATGTATCATTTTACCTTTAGTTAGTAACTACTCAGATTCCTGAAAAAATGTATAGTGGGCGCCTCAAATGATGAATATATACCATCAGGGACATATATACTGATTATACCCTGATGGATGAATATATCACCAGAGGAGGTGAACGTGATAGGATGGTCGCTTAGGATTAATGTTGGGAGGGTGTGGGTCAATGTAAGGATCAGGCCCAGCCACTGATCCTATCTAGGCCTTACTGAATACTGGTGAACGCAATTAATAGCTCAGAAGGAGGAAAGGTCAAATATATTTGGAAGTTGTCAGCATATAGATGGTGGGAACAGTGGTGAACAGATATAGGAAGATCATTGGTATAGCAGTAGAATAGAACAGGAGAGATGCTTGAGTCCTGTGCCACGCCTGAGGAAAGAGGAAAGGGGATGATTAGGTATAGAAACTGCTTGAGATCTATCAGAGAGGAAAGATTGGAACCATCGGATAGAACTGTTAGAAAAGGACAGTGATTTGAGTTTACTGAAAAGGATTGAATGGTTCAAGGAATTAAAAGATTTAGAAAAGTCAAGAAGGATAAGCACTGTTAGTTTTTTGTCATCCATAGAGGTATGTATATCATTGGTGATTTTGGTAAGTGCTGATTGAGTGGAGAAACCGGGACGGAAACCTGATTGAAGTGGGTAGGAGGCTGGACTGTTTGACATGTGGAAATTTTACATTTGTGACTGGACTATTCTTTCTAGAGGCTTGGAATGATTGGAGAGAATTGAGATTGGACGGAAGTATTTGAGTGAGACAGAGTTAGAGGATTTGTTAATAGGCTGGAATAAAGCTTTTTTCCAAGAGGTAAGGAATACTGTGTTTTGCAGTGAAAAAATAATATTAGCTAAAGAGTAGGACAGGTATAATATCGATAAGGCAGGATTTTAGCAGTTTGAGAGAATTCCCATCAAAGCCTGCGGAGTTGGAGTGGGATTTCAGAACAGAGGAAATTATGTCATTGTGTGAAATGTCAGCTAAGTAAAAGTAGTCAGGGTTGAAAGATGGCGTTAGGGAAAATATGGGAGAGGATGAATTTGAATTATTAACTGAGGTGGACAACAAATATGAATTTATTTCATCAGGAGAGGCTGGAAAGGACCTAGAATAAAGCCTCACCAGTTCAACCTCTCTTTGGAAATCACTCCCACACGACATCCGTTATGCGTCTTTTTCATCCACATTCAAATCCAAACTTTTCCTGCATCTCCTAAATTCAAACAGATGCTTTCTAAAAAATAAATTTAAAAAAACCTATATTCAGCATAATTGATTGATGAATTACTGTTATTATTCCTCACTCATAATGATATTATTAGATACTATTATTTATTTATTTTTCTATTAGCCTATTTCTTTCTATTGTAAATTTGTATGCTATTTTTTTAAATTTTGTCTTACTTTTTCTAGTTCTCTATCAGAACATACATTTTTGTTAATATTTATTTTCACGTTATTATGTAAATATTGTATTATTCTAATAATGTAGCCAGATATATTTTTTATTAAATTTTGTTCACTTCTGTTATTCTTAAGGTACCTGGTCCAAGGATAAAAGTATTTTTCTATTCTATTCAATAGTGGACCGCAGTGAAGTCAAATGCACCTATTGCACCCAAAATTACCTTGCAATGAGTAGTAAATAAAGGAGTTTATTCAATTAATGAATCCATCTAGCGTTGATTGCCATTGACAATTGATTCGCCTCGGAGTATTCAATGTAGTTTGCTGATATTACGTTGGGATAAACATTTCTTGTCACTTGAAACATAATATCTTTCATCTTTGGGTTTATTTTCTTTGCCATGGATTTGATACTTCTCAATCTCGGGCATTCAGCAATTTGTCTTGGTTGCTGAGTCACGATCCAAGAGAAGACAAAGAATGAGCCGGGTACTTTCTTGCTCATTTTTACAGACTGATCCACGAAAACGAAATTTACTTGGTCGGTATCCACAATATTGTCATAAAATTTGAGGCTTTTATGGTCGAAGAACCCTTTTCCAGCGTAGCTTCCTAGAGAGACGTTCGGCGCATTGACGACAAAGAAAACGGCTGATTTGTTTCCATTATGTGTCATCATTCCCAAAGTGGTCAGTAGCAAAGTGTCCTCCGGCCCTTCGTAAAGGTTGTCCGTCTTTGAAATGATTTCGAAGAGCCTGTCCCATTCTCCTTGTTCAAAAGTTCTGAAATCCGGGACGTCCACATTGAGGGCTCGAGATAGGCTTGCTATGACTAGCTCGGAATGGTTTTTGGTGAATTCATTGATTTGTTTTACGATCGATTCTACATCCTGCCCGTTACCTCCATGCCAACCCTCATCAGTTATGTTCTGGTAATGCCCAGTCCTGTATTCTCCTCTGGTTATGACAGGCCTCAAGTCCAGATACCTGATGCCACGCATGAGCTGCTTCAAAACATTCATGCTCTGGCATAGAGTGTTACATGCCTTGTGGGATGCTGTCCCTCCACTGCCCTGATTCATCCCGGCTTCGTTGGCTCCCGGCAGACAGACCTGAGCCAGAGCCAGTTTCTTCAACCATCCCATGTTGGTCTTCATCCAGTTTTCCCAATCAGGCTCATCAGCAGTGCTCCTGGCAGACAGGGTGAAGATCGTGACTAACCACATCAAAGAAGCCCGTACTGTAAGCATCTCCCAGGACGGTAACAGTACTCGAATCTGTGAAATAGTACAGCATTTAAAAGATTAAAATTATTGTTATTATATTTTTTCAGTACATAGCTATACAATTGAGATTTATTAATGCAAAATATCTTTATTTGAAGATAACTGATATAAAATTATTACGAGCATATACATTTGTATAATAACTGGATTAGCCTTGTGTTACGAAGACCGGAATGCAATGTCTTTTTTTTTTTTTTTACTTTGAAGTTTTTAAATCTTTCATTTTATCAATGAACCAGTCGCCCTCATTATCATCAACAAACTTTTGCTATCAATTGTGCGAATGTTTAAAGGTAGATCGAGAAAAATCATTTGGTTTTAGTAAAAGATACGTGGACATGGCATTTTGGACATCATCATTTAACTTTCAAATTTTTTCCATTTTGAAAATGTAGAGCTGCCTTGCCGAAGGTTCTATGTTCAAATGCCACTCACAGGCAAGACTTTTATTTAATCTGCTAGTGACCGGAGATGGATTTCTTGGGATCTAGTACCTTCCTGGGGCTCACCCAGCCTCTATAAGTGGGTACCCAAAATAAGGTGGAAAAATCTGACAATGTTGACGCGTGTTCTAGAAAACATTAAGAGAAAATATTTTGGAGAATTTCGGGAAACGATTAAAGAAGAAGAAGACCAGTATAGACGACACCATAACCAATACATCATCACGTTCATAATAAAATGAAGAATTCAGTTCTATGGACAAATACAAAAGATGAATCCAAACAGAATGTCTAAAAGTGTATTCAGTTATCTAGAAAAAATGAAAATGGAACAATCACATGGACTAAAGAGGCTGACATCAAATCAGAAATAGATTTATAACAATATAGGTTTCATACACGCCATGTTGAATTTTGAAAGTGATAAGTTGAAATATGAATTCCCAATTGAACTGACTGTTATTAAAACTGGGTCAGGTAGCAATGGAGCTTAACGGGTGTGGCGGTTCGAAAAGGTTACAAAGATCCTGGAGGGGAGAGGAGTCGATAAGATTGCTTCAAGAGACACCGAAGGAGACTACCAGGATAAGCCGAAAGTTGTGGAAGCTAGCTTGGGTGAGAGAAGATGGCTAGACCCGAAGAAGACTAACCCCTCCAAGAACTATGGGATATGTGTCCTGTGATACCAGGTCTGTGTTTATTTAGTTAATGTACGCATTTTATGGCAGTTTTATGGCAGCTGGCTCAACCGGCCCAGAATTTCCAAGAAGAGTTTTGGCCGCTAATAAGTGTAACAATTTACGAAGTCGTCTAATATCAAGGAGATCCAAGGTCATGTTGTACAAAACAATCTTCAGGCCTGTTTAAACTCATGGATCGGTACCATGACCTCTATCTAGGGCAGATGTCAACAGTTTACTGCTTTTCGAAAGAAAATATTAAGAAGGATGATTGGAGCGGTAAGAGTTGGGGATCACTTTAGACTCAGGCAGAATGCAGAGCTGTATAAGGAGCTAGACGTGGTTCAGCATCTAAGAATAGCTAGGCTGAGACTGGCTGGACATGTGGCCAGAATGGAGGACAACGCTACTCATAAGAGACTGCTATTTGGGTACGTTGACGGACTAAGATAGGCAGACATGGTCGAGAGGGATGCAGGTAGCATTGTTATATCCAGACCTTGGAGGACAGAGAAGAGTGGAGGCGACGCCTTAATTCAGCCAGGACCCGTACTGGGTTGTAGAGGCTGTGTTGTTGATTAATAAAGTATATTTGTTATAATTATTTATGTGCTTACTTAACCCAAATACACGATTTATATATAAAAATGAATACGATATAATTCAGATTTTGAAATTTCTGATTAATAAATAGGTTGGTTGTCCTCTGGAAAAGAATCTAATTTAAAACAAAGTTAGAACATTAAAGTAAATAATAAGTTTGAGTAATTATTATTAATAATTACTCATGGCGTCCCAAAATTTTTTTTCTTTTTATATTTTCATCCACACCTGTTAAAAACAAGTAATTGACAATCAGCGGAATGGCTGACTGGAAAATAATACAGAATGACATGGAAGGCATGACGAAGAACAGCATCCAGCGATAACTCTCCATTGGCTTGCTTTAAGTTCATACTGTAATAGGTGCTTCATCCACGTTCTTTTAGTCTCCTCCTAGTGTTCTCAGGCATGAGAGTCGTGCCCATTTGTTGTATCAATGGGTTTGGGTGTCCTTATAGTTTTTCTTGAAATCGTTTGTAGTACGTTCGAATGTGTTCGTCAACCGTTTATATTTTTATGCCCGTATGCAAAGCTTTGTTATTGACGTAACATGGTGCATTGGTGATAAGGCTATGTACTTTTGACTAAAAAGTTTGCAGCCGTTTTCTGTGAGTCTGTTTAGTGATGTCGTAAATTTGTAATGCATATGTCCAAACTGGTTTTAGTAAGTAAGTAAGTGTACGTATTTAATTTCTGTCTTAAATCTAATTTGGAGTTTTCCTGAATAGCGATTACATTATGACATGAGGACCTCATGTCATTCTCCTATCAAACGTTAGTCCAAGGTATTGTACTTTGTCTCACTGTGGGATGGGTGAGTTAAAAAGGTAAATGGGAGGGCATGTTTCGCGTCTAAGAGTAAAAGTGATGTGTTGTGACTTTTCGTGGTTCAGTCTGATTTTCCATAGTTGGCACCACTCATTCACCTTTTGTAAGTTGTGTTGTAAGCTTTGTGAGGCCTGTGTTGCAGCAGTGTCGTCAGCTTAGGTTTCGATCTGTTTTTCGGACTTTGTGGAATATCGTATGTATATGTTATGTACATTAGCGGTGCAAGTATTGATCCCTGAGGCACACCGGCTAAGATTGGTCTTATTGAAGATAGCTCTGAGCCCTGTCGGACTGAGAAAAATCTGTCTGCAAGGAATGAGAGAAGAATCAGATGGTAAATGTGTGGTTGTACAGTCTTGAGCTTAAAAAGAAGCTTCTTGTGCCAGACCTTGTCGAATGCTTGGGCTACATCCAGAAACACTCCAGTTGCATATAACTTCTGCTCTAGTGCTGTCGATATGTAGTCAGTTACTCTGTCTAATTGTTGAGTTGTCGAGAGTGAGTTTCGAAAACCGAATTGATGGTGAGGGATTGTATTTTTGTCAGTCAGTAACTTTATTAATCGGGAATAAAGCTATTTTTCAAAAATTATAGAATAGTTAGGGAGTAAAGTAATAGGTCTGTACGAGGAAGGGTTGGTAATATCTCTATGTTGTTTTTTGATCATTGTTACAATAGAATATTTCCAATGTGTAGGGAATTTCGTGGTTCGAAGTATTGAATTATAGATTGTCGTTAGGAACACTAGAGCTTTCCAGGCCATTTGCTGGAGCACCTCAGCATTTATTAAGTCATAGCCCGGGGCTTTTCTTTTTGGTTAATGTCTAATTAGTTCTGCTACTTCAGTTGGAATGAATGAAGGCGAGGGTAATGTTAGTTGTAATGGAACGTCAAGCGTGTTATTTACAGATATTTCGTGTTCTGTGTTTGTGAAGTCAGTATGTGATGTAAACACGGAAAAAAGATGGTCGGCAAAAAGCTCTGATTTTTCCTCGTCCGACACATCACAAGAGCCGTCTAATTTTCTAAGAGGTGCCGACATCTCTCGGTGTTTTAAGAGTCTTTTGATATGCTTCCATAAACTTCCATCGTCTGTCGAGAGGGATTCAATATAATTCTCATAGTTTCTTCTGTTAAACTTGGTAATTTGACGTTTCAGTTCATTATTCAGTTTGTTAAATGTTCGTCTATCCGATGGTTGTCTGTTTGTTTGGCATATTTTCTCTTGGCCCTGATCAGATCTCTAATATACTGTGAGTAGCTTGGTAAACTATCCGCTTTTCTATTCCTGGATTTCGATGATGACTACCGTGCGTCTTGAATACTTGCAGTAAATTTTTCCACTGCCTTCTCCAGTTCTTCTTCATTCTTTATAGAAATAAGGATTGAGAGTTGAGATAACATCTGGATAAATCCCTATCCATTATACCCTGTGTGAGGGCAGATCTTTTTTGTGCCTCAGAAGGCTCTTCACACAGGATAATTTGCACTAGGGAATGATCAGAGCAAAGATCAGAGCTCGTATTTAGTCTTGTGTACTGTTGTTAACCCTTTTGTAATAAAAAAGTCGAGTAAGTCCGGGGTTTTACGTCTAGAAATAGGCCAGTAAGTAGGAGAATTTGGAGTTGATGTGTCTAATGAAAGTTCATGAAGAGCATACCATAAGTTCCTACCTCTTGGGGTACACAACTTTAAACTCCAGCATTGGTGTTTCGCGTTGAAATCACCTCCTATGATAAAACATCTACCTAACCGTTTAAAAAACTCAGAAAACATCGACGATGTAAGCTTGTACCTAGGGAGACAATAAACTGCAGCGAACGTGATATTTTTCTGTTATGTAAGTAATGTGATTCCAGTTGATTGTAAATGAGGTGTGATAGGTAAATGAATGGGACTGTGTTTTAATGACGATTTGATGATAATGGCTGTTCCACGCTGTTCTCCGGATGTTCTGGAAGATGATGCTGTGGAGGTCTGAGATTTGGGAATTCTTGTGAATCTGGTGGCTACTGAAAAGTTTGAGCTGGTGTAATTTCTTGAGCTACGCTGAATTCTTAAGTCCCTCAGTGTTTGGCAGCCTTTGTAGTTGGCAGGATGTTTGCCACCACAATGGTGCAAGTAGCAAGAGTTTCTCGTGTCTTACTGCAAGATTTGATGTCATGGTGCCCGCCACACCTCACACACCTTAGTGTGTGGTTACAGTAAACTCTACTGTGACCATATTGTTGGGACCTTAAGCACTGAGGGATGTCTTTTTTCTTCCGCGGTTCTTCAATGGTTATTTTTGTGTATTAGGTACAATTTAAATCATTGATGTCTTCTTTTAAAGTTTCTTTTGTAATGTCTACAAAGAACATCAAATCTTGAAATAACGTTGGTTACAAAAGAAGCTTCGGAACCTTTCTCCTTCAACTCAGCCTTTATAATACTAATTGGAGAAGTGTGATGGGGGGCCTTAAACACTAACCTGGAGCATCTGTCCTGTGGGAGATGAAAGGTGTGAAAATCTGCGCCTTTAGTTTTTAGGCTCGCGTTTAAATTTCTTTATGTTTCGAGTGTATCTGCATAAACAGTTACACCTTTAAGTGTAGTTTCCGCTGTAAATTTGTTTGGTCCTGCTTTTTCTGTTAGAAATGAAATTAATGCATAATAATTTTCTACTCCATTTATGGGAAGTGGGGGCGGATTTTGATTTAGCGCGTGTCTCATAGTATTTTCTAGTTTTTCGTCTGGTATTAAGGTTAGTATTTGAAAACTGTTGTGTATTTGAATTGGCGCTTGTCGTTTCTATCTAATATGATCCTGTTCAATTAGTAAAGGTCGTTTACAACCAATAACTAGCTCCCATGAACCAGTATTATTATTATTATATTACTTAAATTTAAACTGTCCGCTTCCAAATCACTTACCGACTGCGAAGAGGTAGGCGCTTCGCCCATGCCTGGCGTTAAAAACGCGCACTTTTGTTATTTAAGTATTAAATCTAATCTGTCTGATCAGAATAAAATACTTTTTAAAAAGAAAAAAATAATATTAAAACGTTGACTGAAGTCATTTTTATAACACATAAAACTAACATATTTTTACTTTCAAGCGTCCCAAAATCAATTATATTAATAATCCATCTTCATTTTCTTATAAAATAGCATATTTTTATCATCCGCTCTTAAGGAAGATTACAACGACCTTAAAATTTAAGTTTTCCACCACGAGTTTCGAGAATAGAATCATTTCAACAATTTGCAAGTATTGATTTGGCGTTGTGTTTGGTTTTTATAAAAAGAAAAATGATTCGAGAAACGATATTATATGTTTTATTTCATTATAAGTTTATAATCTAATAGTTTGTTTTCCCTTTTGTGACTTCTTAATTAAAATTTGACTATTTACTATGAAGCTCCCTGAAAAATGAATGAAAATTGTATTAATGTATTATTATTAAAATATAATACTATATATTTAAAATTAATTAACACTTCATTGTTTTTATGTGTTATTAATATTAGTTAGTTTAAAAGGCCTTAGATTTGGGTAGGCAAAGAGATTTGCTTTGGGAATTTTCCGAGAAACTTGATTCATGACACTTCTATAAAATATATTTACTTTATAACAGCCCAAAAATACAATACAGATGTATTTAAAAAAAAATACATTTTCTATATAGCAATTAGCAGAAGTAAAATCTAGAGGGGATTGAATTATATAATGACAAAGAGGTACGATATATTTAAAAAAAGGTAGTGTTTAAATCCAAGTAAGTAATGTATGCAAAATTTTAAAATTATTTCTACTACTTACTGCATGTAACATCATCCTATCAATATACTACATATTATTCTGTGTCATGTATTATTTTAATTTGTTTGTAACTTGTATATTTAGCCCTGAAGAAGACCTGCAATGTGGGTCGAAACGTTGGCTTACCAATAAAAAGTTCTTCTTATAAAAGAGAACTTTCTTGACCTCTACCCGGACTATTTTCTTCTTCATATATACAAGGTCAACTAATAATATTTAACATAATACAGATATTGTTCATTATGAACTACTAATAATTTTATAATAATTAAAGAACTAATTAGACTCCTTCTTACTTGTTATAGAGCCATTTCAGGTTAATGGCCATTGCTAATTCTGCTAGGTCAGTGTTTTCAATGTAGTCCACGGATATGACGTTAGGGTAGATAGCCTTAGACACTTGTGTCAATATTGTCCTCAGCTTCCTCTTTGCTTGTAAGGCGAGCTCGCTTATAGATTTAGCTATAGGGCACATTACCGCATCGAAGGAGTTCTGATTGAGGGTCCAAGACAAGAGGAAGTATCTGCCACGCGAGACTTTCTTCATTTTCGCAACCTGGTCCATGTACATGAAGTCTATCTTGTCCGTCGCCGAATACTGGTCGTAGATATGGAGGCTATAATGGTAGAAGAACCCTTTGCCTGTTCGGGTTCCGAGCTTGAGGTTGTTCTTCTGTTCGTCGATGATGTAAATAACTGCAGGTTTGGTCCCGTTTTTAGTGAACTCCTTCAAAGGAATCACAGGGAAATAGACGTCCTCTTTAGCGTGGAAACGGTATTCCGTCTTGTCGAGAATTTCAAAGAGGTTATTCCATTCTTCCTCTATGAAAGGCCTGTAGTACAGCTGCCCGTTGTCCGTGTTGAGCGTATGAGACAAACGTACAAAGATCAACTCGTTATGTTCTTTGTTGAACATGTTTATATTGTTAACGATTGACTCGATGGTATACCCGTTACATCCTTGCCACGAACGGAGAATCTCATTGTAATGCCCAGTCTTGTATACTCCGCCGGATATTACCGGTCTTACGTCAAAGAATCTGATCCCTAGTTCCAATTGTCTCCGGATATTCCTAGACTGGTTCAGGCAGTTGCAGGGTTTGGCGAATGGTGTTCCTCCGAATAGTCTGCTCATTCCAGAGTTGTGAGTACCTGGCATACATATTTCCTTAAGGGTCTTTTCACCAAGCCATCCCATGCTACTTTGCATCCAGTTTGCAGCATCAAAGTTAGAGTTCGTGAATGAAAATGCTTTGCCGAAGTACAGCCAAAGTGATGCAATCCGCACTTCAAACATCTTCTGACAATCCAATCTGTGAAATACGAAACTATTTCAAGAACGGTGAATATTGCATTTATTTTATACAATAAAATCAGAACTGTATTTAAAGACATTAAAATTAGGAATTTTTTTTAAACTTCTTTTATACAACGACCATATTAGCTTTTCAATTTCCTGAGAATGATGAAGCTTATATTATGAACTGTAAAATTGTCTATTAAAATATATACTTTAGTTTTTAAAAGAACCAAGTACAAATCTCATTCTTATAGACCAGCTATGATTTTTCTAACGTGTTCGAAATTTGTTGAAAAGTCTTTTAACAACATTTATTGAGCCTATTATAATTTTGGAAACGGAATGTTTCACAAGACAATAGAACAATTAAATAAGATATATCTTCAGGTTCAAGGATGTGATAATCGATAAAAAATATCCTTTTGATAGTTTTTAGAATATCCAAATGTTATTTTGAAGAGATAAGATTTGTCCTAGCCGGGATTCAAACCCGGGTCTTCCGTATCTCTAGTGTGGTAAGCTACCAACTAAGCTACCAGGCTCATAACTAGGCCAAACAAATCCATTCTCTTCACTGATCCTATATCCCCAGTACTCGGAATTTTTGCAATGTATTTGGGGAAGAATTTTCATTGAACATTACTTTAAGTAGGATTTGGTTGACGTGCGTCAATTTTATATTGATAATTAATTATTGTTTTATTTCGAAGAGAAAATATTTGTCCTGGCCGGGATTCGAACCTGGGTCTTCCGCATCTCTAGCTTAGTTGGTAGAGTACCGCGCACTACAACCCATGGAGTGTCTTGGGTATGTGGTAGAGACTGTATTGTTTCTTGGAAGTGGTTATGTAGGAAGGTGATTTGTCTTATATCACAATCAAGCTCCAGATTTCCCCCGTTACTTAGGGTACCCTTACACATGCTTACCATAATTTAGGGAGAGCACCAGGAGGATTCTAGATCCCATAAGATCCATCTCCGGCTGCTAACAGGTTAAATAAAAGTCTGCCAGCTAGCGGTAATCGAACCCTATCAGTCAGCCACTCCCTTTTTTAGTAATAATTGTTTTTTATTTATTATTTTGAAAATTAAATGTTTCTATTAAAGTTATTAAAAATCTATGACTTATTAATTTTAATTATCCTTAAGTTTAATTCATTTTTCAAAACAGTTTTTCTTCGATTTTCAAAAAGACTTAAAACTCTCGATTTGTTAATAGGTACATGTATCGATGTTTTGCGATATTTACATCCTTAACTAAAATCCATCCACCTTTCGGACCCTTTTCATGGTACTAAGGGATTGAAGCAAAGTTATAGCATGTCACCCACTCTTTTCAAGATATACCTTCACGAGGCTATGAATCCATGGTACAGGCAGTGTGGGGATGTTGGGCCGTTCATTGATGGAGAGCAACTACTGTCCTTGTTCTTCGCTGACGACCAGGTCCTGTTTGTGAGGCGGAGGGTCTACCTTGAAATGATGGTGTATGCCCTAAAGATATGCTGCGAAACGGTGGGCTTAAAATTAACTTTGAAAAGACCGAGTATATGGCAATCGGAGATACTGATACTAGTCCGCTTCTGGTTGACAGGAAGGCCTGTAAAAAAGTAAACATATTCAAGTATATGGGTTCTTGTTTAGATGCTACCGGGTCGTCCGAACATGACGTCAAAAGAAGGTGGAGCAAGCTCGAAAGGCTAGCAGAATGATGCATCCGGTCCTCTGGAATACAGAAATATCTAAAGATAATAGACACCATATTCTTACACCCATAGTGGAAACCATCCTTACATATTCCTCGGAAACCTGGATTATGAGCCCCGTCTGTACTCTAAGGTGCAGGCTGTTGAGATGGATTTATGGAAGAGGTGTCTCCGTGTCACTAGGCTGGATAAAGTAAGAAATCAAGAAATTCGACAGAGGGTGAATGTGCGTATTTCTACAAATGAAAGAATCGGCGCACGCCACTTAAGATGGTACGATCATGTGAAGAGAATGGCGTTTGAATGTTGGCCAAACCGAGTTCTGGATTGGGTTCCACCTGGGAGGAGACGTCGCGGACGGCCCAGAAGCAGGTGGATGGAGGGAGTCCAGGAGAAGATGGCTGGTCGAGGACTCCAGGAGGATGATTGGATGGATCGGGAGACATGGAATTCTGCTCTGACCAGTTGAGGCAACAGTTGTCGGAACGCCTATAAAGTAAGTAAGTAATAATTATTTGACTGACACAATAACTAATATTGAAAGATTAATAAGAAATTCTCAAAAATGTAGTTTATTATTTACGACCATGACTATTTCAGCTAAAGCAGGGCTTTCAACAAAATCGACCGATATAATATTGGGATAAGCACGCTTAGACACTTCAGACAAAATCATGTGAAGCTTGCTATTTGCCTCTTTTGCTAGCTGTCTGATACTCCTTCCAATCGGGCAAGTACTTGCGTCGATTGTGCTCTGCGTAAGCGTCCATGAAAGGAGAAAGTACCTTCGCGGAGACACTGACTCCATCTTCTCCATCTGGTCCTGAAACATGGTGGAAAGTTTGTTTGATTGAGAATATTCGTTGAAGGGGTTTAGACTCATCGGGTAAAAGTATCCATTGCCTACACGGTTTCCTAGAAACACGCTTGTGAACTGACTTTCAACGATGTAGAAAACTGCCGGTCTGGTCCCATTGTTGGTGAGGTCATTCAAGGTCATCTGAGAAAAATATGTGTATACGGAAGCGTTGATCAAGAATTTCGTCTCGTCAAGAAGCCGAAAGAGCCTGTCCCATTCTTCTTTGTTGAAACCTCTGTATCTCTTGTTACCGACGTCTGTATTCAGGTCGTGGGAAATCCTGACAATAATGAGCTCGTTGTGGTATCTGGTAAAGGAATTGATGTCACCGACGATCGAATAAATGGACTGTCCGTTTCCTCCCAGCCAATGGTTCAATACCTTCGTATAGTGACCTGTGAGAAAATGGCCGCCAGATATGACTGGCCTCACGTCGAAGTATCTGACCCCAAGCTGCAGCTGGTTTAAGACACTCTTGCTTTGGTTCAGGGTGTTACAGCTCCTTGCAAATGCCGTTCCTCCATTGAGTGAGCTCATCCCGGAATTGTGTGTTCCTAGAATACAAAGCTCCCTGAGTGTTCTGAAGCCAAGCCGTGCTATGTTATCCTTCATCCAGTCGGAAGAGTTCAAACCACAGTTCACAATAGGTAGGACATTGCTCAGGCATAGCCAGAGGAAGGAACCCCGCGCTTTAAGCATTCTCCACTACAATGACTGGAGACAATCTGTAAAATATTAAATTATTTCTGGATTGATTTAGGTTTTTAATGAATTATTAAGGTTAAAAGAAATTGTAGTTGGCGAAAACATTTAATAATAAGTTTTATTTGTATTTAATCGATTTTTGAAAAAAGTTCTTGATAACTGAAAACATTTTAGCTGAATAATAATTATTTGGCCATATAAATATTATTTTATTGGAAAATAGTTGACTGGATAATTCTAATAATGATATGAAATGGTCAGGGGGTGCAGTCAATGATTACACAAAATAAGAATGACTTATTTTATTGTGGTAACGTTTCGGCCTAAGATGTAGGGCAGTGTGCCTAAGATGGGGGGGGGGAATTCATTCTGATGAAGCACTGTAATGTGGGTCGAAATGTTGGTTTATAATTAATAGTTGTATACAGCATAAGGTTTTATTTTTGGCTTCCACCCGAACTGATTTCACCTCGAGGAAAATATTTTATGTATAGAAGCGAGATACCACTTTTTTTTCTATAGCTTTGTAACAGTAAGATGAATGGCTGTTTAATATGTGGGAGAAGAAAATTCCCACAGAATGAGTTCTTATAAAAGAAGGAGAGGGGTGGATGATGAAGAAAAATGAGAAAATAAGAAACCTCTTAGAAACACCAGATATTGTTTCTACCATATAGATGGCCAGAATAAGATGACTGGGGCATGGCGAAAGAATGGAATCTGGTAGGCTTCAATGACTTAACCTGAAATGATAATGGAGGGTCATCCGGAAGGATTTATGGGACAAGAAGAGTGGGAAGACCTCGGCTCCGATGGATCCATGGAGTGGCGGCGGATGCCAGGTCCATCTAAGGAATCCGCAATTGGAGAGCAGTGGCAACTAATAGAGAAGAATGGCGAACCAAGCTGCAAGAGGCCTTGACTCTAGCTTGAACTAGGGTTGTACCGCCACGAATGATGATGATGAAGATATGGAAATAATGCTGCAGGATTTTGAAAACAAAAACAGCAGATTTTTCTATGGCAGAGTTAAAAAGATAAGAAAAGGATTTCAACCCCGGATATCCTTTTGTAAACACAGAGAAGGGCTTCTATTGCTGGACAAAAACGAAGTGATCGCCTGGTGGAGAGACCATTTCAAAGAGGTGCTAAATCCAGAGGGAAACTTTGAAGAGACACTCTGTGGACTCAGAACAGCAGAAGAGGATGTAGAGCTGGAACCACCAGATCCTGAGGAAGTGGAAGAAATCATTATGCCTTCAAAAAACAACAAAGCACCAGTAATAGATGGGATTCAAGCAGAAGCAATTAAATATGGAGGTGAGGCACTTCCTAGAGAAATATATGAATTGGTGCTACTGATATGGACGAAACAGGAAAAGCCTATTGAGTGGAAAGTGGCTGTTAGGGCGCCACTCCATAATAAAGGAGACAAATTGGATTGTAGCAATTATAGAGGAATTGCATTACTATGCATAGTCTATAAGATGCTCTCAACTTTGCTAATGAAACGAGTTGAGAGCAGAACAGGTGTTGAGCGATTACCAGCAAGCGATTTGTACAGAGTCTAGAATCATATCTCTAATTCATATGAAACGTTAAAGATAAATTAAATTGATTGGAGAGGAATCACCATTGAAGTTTTTAGGGTTTCTTAAATTTTGTTGGTTATTTTTAAAAAAATATTTTAAGTAAATTTTGTTAATATTTTTATATATTTTATTTGAAAAGAAAAGATATGACCAGGACCGGGTCTGGAACCCGGGTTTTCCACGTAACCGTCGTGGAGCCGAGGTGGCTAGGGCCCACGACGGTTACGTGGAAAACCCGGGTTCGAGTCCCAGTCCTGGTCATATCTTTTCTTTTCAAATAAAATATTTAAACAATTACAACATCTAACAATAAAATAAAATAAAGAAATTTTGGATTATTTTATTTTCAACAGAGCATGATTAACAAATTATTAAAAGTTTTTATACAGGATAACTGACACCAAACCAACCTCCATTTTAAATATTATGCAATTGTTCATTTAATTGTACTACAGTAGGTAATTAACGTTTTTGTAGATCTACGCCGATATTATTCTAGAAATTGAAGTTCAGATTAGTACTTACTTTGTATTTCCATAATAAGCATATTAAAACTTTTCTCATTTAGTATTGTTTTGAGATATTGAATATTTTGCATTAAATACAGCAATGTAATGTTTTTTTTTCAGGTCAGTTTAATGCATAAAAAAATAATAATTTTTTTTATTGGTCTACCTCAAATTATCCTTTTACATGACAATGTACATTATTGATAGTATTTCCCGCACTGAAGATAAATAAACAATAGGTGTATTTATCTATATTAATGATGATAATTCCAAATATTTAGGGATTACCCACGGAAATTTTCTTATTTCTTATTTGTTTGTTGCCCCTAACGCTGACTGTGTTTTGTTTCACCAGTTAAAACGTGAAATTGTCATCGCTTTTTTTGTTGATATTTTTAGTGAAAAATCTACAGTTTTTATTATGTTGCGTAAATGTGTTAATGGTGCAGACATTTTTGCTAAATATGTGGTAAGGTGACCCATATTGAACAAAGACCCTCAATAACTCAAGTTTAGAAACTGCTTACTTCCATTATTTTGAAATTAAAATTAAAAACCGACGCAAATCGTGGTTAATACATTTTAGTTGCACAACTTGCTCCACAAATTTGGTTAAGTGGGTAAACAAAAAGAAATGTACATCGCCTTTTGGTGTTCCAATGATGTGGAGGGAACCTGCCAATCATGAGAATGACTGTTACTATTGCTTGACTCCACCCATCCAGAACGGTATATCAAGAAAAATGAAACGAAGCGTGGTATATCCTGACGTAGCCTATGTATGGCGACCCGTACCACACGGAACCCACTTACCTTTTCTTCGACCTCCTGAAGAGTACCAGCAAGATTCTGAAGAAGAGATTAATTTAATGGAAGTTGACTACAATGAGCATACATCCTCACAATCGTCACAGTTTTCGGGTGACAATATTGTTTGTGACGAACCTCATTGAATTTTGCAAGATGAACTCAGTGACCTGATACGAGATTTAAATTTGCCAAAAGATAAAGCGGAATTACTGGGATCAAGATTTAAGCAATGGAATTTGCTTCAACCGGATGTCAAAATCAGTTAATACAGAAATCGTCAGAATAACCCTATTTCAAATCCGAAAACCAGCTTGTATTTTGTGATAACATAAATTGCTTGATGAACGCTTTGAAGATTGAATACCATCCACCGGGATGGCGGCTGTTTATAGACTCCTCCAAATTGAGTTTAAATGCTGTTCTTCTCCATAATGGTAACACACAACCATCGATTCCGTTATGTCACACTTTGCATACTAAACATAAGAAAGTATGAAATTAATTTCAGATGGTATATAATACTCAGAGCACAAATGGCAGATTTGTGGTGATCTAAAAGTCATAGCAATGGTGTTGGGCTACAAATGGGCCATACCAAGTACTGTTGTTTTTTGTGTGAGTGGCTCTTTTCATTACAAAGTCGGGCTAGATCTTTTCATTACATAAAAAAATATTGGAATCCAAGACTAAGCCTGAATCTTTTAGAAAAGAACGTTAAGCACCTACTTCTAGTAAATTGACAAAAAATCTTCTACCTCCTTTGCATACTAAATTGGGACTAATGAAAAACTTTGTGAAGGCTCTCAACAAGTATGGACCAGTATTCAAATACCTGCAAAGTAAATTTCCTCGTATAAGCGTCGCCAAAATAAAATAAGGAATCTTAATCAGACCTGTAATATGAGAGATTCTTAAAGACCAAAACTTTGATAAAGTTTTACAGAGATTTGAAAAAGTAGGATGGGAATCTTTTAGGGCAGTCGTTCATGGTTTTTTGGGTAATAAGAGAAATAAAAATTATGTTGAACAATCTCCTTCAAAAGTATCAACTGTTGGGTTCCAATATGTCCCTAAAAATTCATTTTCATCTTGATTTTTTCCCATCTAACTGAGATGATGTAAGTGACGAACATGGTGAATGATTCCACCAAGATATCTCGACAATGGAAAAGAGATACCAGGGTTCATGGAATGCTTCAATGTTAGCGGACTTCTGCTGGAATTAGAGAAGAGATACTCTCAAAGGAGTTACAATAGACAAACGAAATAGAAGAGAAAATCTTAATTAAACAGGTTTAAAGCTTGTTGTATTTTTTAAATAAACAAATTAAATTTTTTCATTTTAATTTAAAAAACAGAGCTATATGTGTTAGGAACAGCATCTCTGTGATTTGCCAATTTTAAAAAATATTCGTAATTCAAAGTATTACATCGGTAAAAACTTTTTTTATATACGAGTTATTTTATATATATATATATTAGAGAGATATTATAAAACCTTTTTAAATTTAGCAGAGCAACTGGCATTTTTGAGAACAAAATATTAAATAAAGTTTAAAGCATGTTTACTAAAGTAAATCATCTTAGTATATGATCAAAGTTTGTAAACTTTAAAAAAAAAAATTTTCGATAATATTTTAACTTGATAAGAATACATTTAAATAAAATGTTCAAAATATGTATAAATTAAAGTAAACATTTGTATCTATATAGTAATCCATCGACTTATGGTTGGTTTATTTCTGTTTTAAAAATAGTTATTAAATTCCAAGTTTAAAAACTAAAACCGAAAATTTTCCCACTCACCTCAGTAAACCCCAAATGTACACAATTGGATATTAACTAGCTATGTCATTTGTCTTTTATGGACCGTTGAAATCTATGCGATTGGACAATTATTATTGCCATTAATGTTGATACAGATCATTAATTTATGCTTTAAATTAATATTATTTCTTGAATAGTATAAAATTTCATCTCTTATTCATTAAACAATTTTCCACGAAAGCAAAGAATATTTCTTGAGTCCTATGTATACTATAGATTATGGAAGAAATATAACTATTTACTTTGGCTCTTGCACCTCCTAATAAAAAATGCTGCTATGAAGTTTGAACAGAGGCTTGTAAGCATTGTTGGTGGTGTCAGGATTGAACCTTTTGGCTCAACAAATTTTATGATGTTAGTTTAGAAAAATGTGGCTGTCAGTTTATATCACAATAATTTTTGTTATTAATTTACTTTTTAAAAGTTATGTTCCTGATTAGTAGCTGATTTACACTTATGTAGGCTGTAATTTTTTTTTAATTATAAAATATGGATAGATCCATTGAATTCTAATAATAAAATTTTTTTGCAATACAATACATCTTTTTATTCATACGATGGAGTAAAGAACTCATTACAAAGATATAAAACCAGTTTTATACAATTGAAACTTCCATAAATAGGCATTAAAATAAAAAATTTCATTTAGTAAAAGAAAATCAATTATGATGAAAGTCCTTTTCCTTGAAACAAAATTCTTCATCAAATCCATCAAACAAATGGATCAAAGCAATGGCTCTCCTGTGGTTTATTAGCATAGCAAAGTTTTATTTCCTAGTTCGGCAGTTTGAAGCTCATCTGGTGGCCTTAGAAATTTTTTAAAGGGAGTAATACTATCCCTTAGATGGGACCTAAAACGGTCAGTTACTCTTTAAAGATCTCTGACCTAATTAAACCTTGAGAGGCAAAATTTAGAGCTACCACTGTAGCATTGTCTGCATATGTTGCATATTATATGCTGTCGCAGTATAAAGTGACATCAAATAAATAAGCAAACAAGTTCCGCCTTCAGAAAGTTTTACTGTAAGAGTAATATATATATATATATACACATTTTTAACCCTTTCAGTGGTGGAGTACAAATAGGGTGTTTCGTCTCCCTAGCTATTCATTTTTTTTTTTAAATTTCAGTTTTATTTATTCTAATTATTGTCATCTTTGTTTCCACGAATTTAGTACCTGTTTCACATAAATATAGAACAGTGTTTGGGACAGGCTCCATACCTGTTTTAATCCTTTTGTGATTCAGAAAGGCTTTGAGACGTTCTACTGCACCATAAAACATTTTCATGCCCAAGCATGAGTACGCTATATTTATTTAGATGAAGGATATAAGTGGTAATGGAAATTTCAATAAACATTCCTTGCTAAAACCGCAACTTGTTTATTAGCACAAAAAATAAATACACTAAAACAAGACGAATAACAATAGTCTTTTTATAATTACCTACGTATGTACAGGGTGCTTTGACTAGTCTTCGTCTCTTACGAATCTTTGTACCATCTTTTATCTAGTAATAATTTAGTGTTTTATAAATATATATATGTTTATATATTTTTTCAATATTTATATCCAAAGGCAGTTAATTTTCACTGTTAAGCATATTCGCTTAACAGTAAAATAAATTGCATTTCACACCTTGCCCTGTCCATACACTATTTTACATAATAAATAAACAATTTTCACAATTAATTTTTTATAAAATCTTGAGGATTTCGATAAGCTGAAAGAAATTAATAAATAAATAATAGGAATGCATGTTTTTAATAAAGCTAAATAAACTATTTATATATAATATATACATATGTATATATATGTATCATAAAAGAAATATAATGCATTTATTACAAACAGCAAAATGTATTTTTCTTTTAATTTAAAATCTTTTTTTGTTGTTTATTTATGATAAGTCCTTCGGTTTCTTTAGTATAATTTTTATTTACAAAAATTCAGTGCTTTAAATTACATTATCTTCTATTCTCATTAATTTTTTTTCTTAAGTAGTCAAACTAATACAATGATATTCAGCAAGGCCAAAATACAGTTTTCTAATTTACTTGGTAAAGATATATTTAATGCTTGATGAATGAGTTGAAATTATTTTTCCAATTTATATAATATATAGAACTATGTTGCCGCTGGCTAAACGATTAGAGGAAGCAGAAATAGGCCAGCCTGAGAAACGACGGCTCACCTTCGAGATTGTCAAACTTTAGACAAACAGTAATTACACTTCATTTCATCTCTTTTGAAACCTTACAATTTTTTTTTAAATTTATGTTTTGTAAAAATTCTCACTTTCCATTTTTAATTGTCCAAGTTTTTTTAGTCAAAAATTGGCAACTTGTCAATCATGCGCATAAACTGAGATTATTTTTTATTACATACAATGGACAACTAATCTTAATTAAAACATATAATGTTTATTGAAATGCAATTAATATCAAAATAAAGCTTTACTGGAAACAACGATTTCTTATGATCTCTATGCATTCACTTGTTCAGTATAATTTTCGACTCAGTATTATTATTAAGGTTTTTAAATATTATTATAAATAAATTATATATCAGTACCTATTTAAAAATCAATTAAGTGTATGGTTTTAATTTTAATTGGATAATCAAAACATAACAGATTTTTTTTAACTAATGAAAAAAAAAACGACTCTAAAATGCAAATAATGAGTATATTCTCTACAGTTACATTGTCATATATTTTATTTGGCAGCTTATTTACTTGTTTAGTTTTCTAAACCTATACAAATTGATAAAATATTAAATTTGTTAGCCTACTCTAACCATACACCATAAAAATGTCCAGGCAAAGTAGTTGTATATACTGAGTTTAGTTGATTGTTATCTATAAAAAAAAAATAAAAAAAATAATGGATGTTAAAAATATTATATTTTTTAACATTCTAAGCAACCTAGGACCTATAAGGATATGACTCTAACATTAGTTATGATTCAATAAATCATAATATTTTATAAAATTGTTCATGATTTTAAAAATTAATAAACCTTCTTTTAAAGATCGTGTCCTTCATATCTGTCTCTCTGTTTATGTGCATAATCATTCTTAATACTTTCTCAAAACGATTTTGAAATTGATCACACACTCAGACCAATTAATACACTAAATACATTTCATAAGTACATAAATATACATTGCAGCACTATTTATTGCCTACGTTTATATTTTATAATTATATATACATACATGTTTTTAATGTGTGTCTATATTATTTTACAATTATTCTTATTGTTTTACATTTCTACAATAATTTCTAAAAAGAATTCTCATAGTTTTGTTTAAATAAATTAGGCAATGTCGTACAAGTTTGTGCTTTTTAGATTGTTTAGAAGAAATATTGCAGCGTATTTCAGAAAAAAAAACAAAAATGTACACTTAGTCGTGTTACAACAATAACCTGATTAATACACACTCCTATCTAATTTTAAATTTAAATAAAATACATTAATAAATTAATTCTAATACATTTGATAATCTTTTCATTGTTGTATCACAAATAATTATGTACATTAAAAAATTAAATATCACAATATCTGAACAAATCAAAAGCTTTTTATGTGTGTGTTTTTATTTATTAATTAAATAACACATCTTTAACTATTTTCGCCATTAAAAATCAATATTGTAAAATATCCATTCAATTATTTTTAAACTCGGTTTTAAAAAGTAAATCCATGCTGATACACATTTATAGATCCTATGAAAAACATATGGCCTATCTTGTAAGATGCAGTAAATTTTTTTATTTTTTTTACACTTTATACAAAATAAAAGTTAGCTATAATGTATGAAATGAATATTATGGATACCTCACAAACCACACACAACCTCACCCCCCCAAAAAAAACTACTGTCAATTTTTTTTTTTTGTATGTACTCAGTGTGAAATCAGTATTAGCAAATTATATTTGGATAAATCAATTTTAAAATATTCTCATGATTTTTTTTTAAGGTCTTACAAACTGTTTTTGAATATAAAAGTAAAAATAGCATTAAATGATTTGTTCAGATATTAAAGGGTGCTGCTTATCCCTTTTTGATGTTATATAATAAAGTTGTTGTTTTTTTACCACACACAAATGCGTACGGATTGAAAGTGGTGTAATCCAGGAACTAAACATTTCAATTTATTTTTTCTTCGCAAAAACCACAAGTGACAACATACAAAAGTCTTTAAAAACATTTTATTGTGCTCACATTCATTTAAGTGTGAGCGATTCAGGCAATGATCTGTAAGTTACTAAATGATTCGATTACCAAAGGACAAAACCAGGATTTGAATTTTTAAAATATATTTATTATTTTCAGTAAAACCTCAATTAATTGAATTTGAAAAGAGAAATGTGAATAAAATTAAACATGTATTTGTAACTCTTAAGTTGGTTGACGATTTGTTTTTAGATTAAAATAATCTGGTAGGTTTACGTACTTCTTAACTCTTGAGTAGGCGACTGAGACATAAATATAAAAAAAAATATTGACACTAATATATTAAAGTAATAGTTTGAAAGTTCAAAAAATACTATGCCTTGATATATTTTTATATATTTTAAACAAAAAAAAAATAAGCTTACATTAAATAAAGATAAGGATACAGATGTAGTTCATGCATCTAACTATGTCTCCTGCTTTTAATACACTGAATCTGCCATTCGCCCACTATCGCAGGCTTGTACACTGATTATTTATTTTTTTAATATTTTAAAATACTTCTTTTCAGAAAAGCAATATTTGTTCAACAATTTGAGTTATTCAAAAAATTTTATTTTATTTAATAATATCATATAACAACCTCGGTTATTTAATCATTCAAATTAATATACTTTTAAGAAGTTTCATGTTAAATTGTCATTTAATTATAAATGGCTTTATTTTTTTTTAAACTATATTTTGAAGACATAAATATCATTCATTTCTTATTTGTTTTTATTATTGACAAACATAAACATTAGGTGAATGGCTAATTCCAGTGTCTGGGTAAAATTGATGGAAGATATTGAAGAAGCAGATGAATTAAAAGATAAGCTCAATATAAATTTCCAATTGCTTTATTGTAAATTTTAATATATAAAATATTTTTATTAAACTTTAATAGATTTTTTCATTTTCAATCTATTCTTTTATACCAAAACAAATTATTAGCCAAAAAGGGGCATTGTTACGCCAGCCGCATAAATGTGTAAGCAAAATTATTATACACAAATAGTAATTGATTTTATGAAAACCCACACTGTATTTTAATATCTGATCCAAGCCAATGAAAAACTTGATCAATCGAGGTTTTACTAAAAATTAATTTGTATTCCAGTAAATCCCACCACCTCTCATCCATACTTCAACAGGTTGCCACAATTAGACTAATATAGACCTCATTATATATCCTAAAAAAATATTAATACAATCGACGAAATTATTCTTCCATAAATCGCTCAAACTTTTCCTCGCCCTAAACAAGAGGTATCTCTAGTCAGTCTCAAGTCTATAGGAATAAAGAAGCGAAAACTTCTGGCAACTCAATATCGGCCAAAACGACAACTATTTACAAATAATTATTGCCCCTATATTTAAAAACGAACAACCATTAAAGACTAGACAGCTTGCAGGGAAGAATTTAAATTGGTCTCTAACGACCTATTCTTACGACTGTCGCCACCGCTAAGAGTAGGAGGATCAGTTGTAAGTATCGAGGCTGATGCTGGAGAAGCACAACCCCAACCAGCACTGCATGATAACTTCCCATTCTGAAAAAAAAAAAAAAACATACAAAATTAAAACTAGAAATATTAATAAAATATATATAGTAAATAAAAAGGGAAAAAAATAAAAAGCTGGTTAATATACGATAATTAATATATCTTTATGCATTATGAATGTATCTTTCTAGTTTTTAAAATTAAAGAATTTTTTTAATTAATGAAATTAAAGTTGTTATAAACAAATAAACTAAAAGAAATAGTTATTTTATATTTTTGTTATTTTATGTTAAACTGACAGTATAGTAATTAAAACATTATTAAAAAATGTTTTCTGTTGGTTTATCTAATAATTTTCTAGTATCAAATGTATTTCAGAATAGTGAGTTTAGACTAGAGAAAAGACATCAGTATGATTCGTTCCTGAACATGGTCTTATCGAATCGAAGAAATTTGTAAATAGAGAAAACCAGACAAAAAAAAACGACATGAACATCAGAGCTCTTACAATATGATTGTATTCTAAGTTACTTTTAAAATTAAAATAAAAAACTGAAAATGAAGAGAATGGAAAGAAAATATTTAGACTCTGACTTGCCTCACTTCACTACCAACTATTGGAATGGTATTCAATATTTTTGTATGGAATTTTTCGAATTGGAGGGGCTGTAGATGTGTATAAAACTTAAAGAAAAAATTTATGTGTGTCTATTCTATGGAGTTTTTCTCCCTCATAGTACTTACATAAAAAAAGGTTTTATGCTATATGGCCATATTTTTTATCGTCTGTGTGGCATTATTTTGTTTTGTAAAATTAAATGTTTGATAATTCAGAAGATACAATCTATTTTTAGTAGCCTAGAAAAAAAAATGAGGTGGAGGGGCTCAGTTGTAGAACGCTTAGTTGCCTTGCCAAAGGTCCTGGGTTCGAATCCCGCTGCTGGCAAGACTTTTATTTTATCTGTTAGCAGCCAGAAAAAGATCCTATGGGACTAGGACCCTTCTGGAGCTCACCCAGCCTCTATAAAGTGGGTACCCAAAAGGAAGGGGGAAAAATCTGGTGATCTAAGATATATCACCTCCCTGCCCAAGAAACAGTACAGTCTCTACCACATACTGAATCCATGACCATCCAGGATACGTAGTTTTACAGTTTTTTTTAAAGGTATAATTAGGATAGGGGTGAATAACTGGGTCCTTGCGCCACTGATGATGATCATTAACCCTCCGTCAGGCGCACCTCCAAACGAAACAAAATCGGGCGCAGCCGGCCTGAGAGGCCACCCACATATTTTTGTTCCACTCTCCCCCCTAATAGTTTGTTTAGGACCTAATCATTTTACTAGGATCTAAGGAAAGTAAATTTACCACACTTAACAAAAAACTACCTGAGGGGAGGCCCTTCTGAGAAGCGAAATAAAGGAGGGGTGTGTAAAAATGTGTTTCGCTGGCTTCTCAGGCCAGCTGCGCCCGACGGAGGGTTAACAAGAACATGACTCTGTACAAGCTCAGGACCGCCATTTGACTTTCCCTCGGTTTACTGAACCCCAGATCTTTCACGGTTTGTAGTAGTACAGGTACAAAAAAAAAAAAGTGAAAAATAATAAAAAAAATTTAAAACTTATGTTTTCCAATAAGATTATAATTTTGGTGAGATTAAATTAGTAAAAATTTTCCATATAGCTAAAGATTAAAAGATAATATCATGTAGTTTGACTACTGTCAATATTTAGATTATTCATTAAAATTTACAGCTAAATTTTAAAAATGGAACTTAATGTAACAATCATTGAAATCGTGTCATCATGAACTAGAGGAACTGTCATCTAGTTTAGGAGTACTCCAATAACTTTCTAAAGATTTTTTGAGTCACCTGTGGTGTTGTGGTTAGCATCACAACCTTCTAGGCCCAAGATCGTGAGTTCAAAGCCCAGTAGGTGGGCTTAGGATTATTTTAAGGGAGTAAAAATCCTTGGTTATACCATCCTTCAGAGAGAAAGTAAAATGATGGTGCCGAGATTATAGTATCAGCTACTTGTTAAAGATCATCATCATCAGTGATGCAAGAACCCAGTTATTCACCCCTACCCTAATTTTACCTGAGAAAAAAAATACCTGTACAACTACAACCCTTGAAGGGTCATGGATTTAGTATGAGGTCGAGACTATACTGTTTCTAGGACAATGGTTATGCAGGGATCTGATTTGTCATAGATAACTCTCAACTGCCAGAGTAGAACTCCCACTACCACGTCATTCGCTGTATAAAGAAATAATGGGAGTCCAATAACTGGTCTAAAATAGAAGGTTCTGAGACTATATTCTTTTCACACACCTTGATGAATTACAGGGAATCAATGAGGAAGCAAGGTTTGAAACCAAGGGTTTTGGACGGGAATTGAATTTTTCACAAAAGAAACCATAAGTTAATTGATTGAATGATTTTATTTGTAATAAAGTATGGAGAACTGAGATTTTTATGAAGAAGAAATAAATTAATTATGTTCTTAAGGTTTTTAAAGATCAAACTTATAAATTATTCCTCGACAAATATACCAAAATTTCATGTAGAGAACTGTTGGGGTTGATGACCTAGGTTTTATACCTTTGAACAAATTAAATTAATAAGGTTTGCTTGTAGTCTAAAGATTTTAATTGGAAATTACTAAAATAATTAAATTTTTTAAAACGTTAAAGATACATTTTGAGCAGATTTATTAAAATTAAGAAACTCACTACTCTTTCAAGTTTATTTGATGGAAAGTATTTGAATATTCATATTGTATTTATTTTAGATTTGTAAGTATTAATGAAAGAACATATACGTTTGTCAGAATATAATTTTTTCCCCTAAAATATTGCTTTCTAGTTATACTTTTAGTTATAACACAATAAAATCAAAATATTATCAGCTCAAAAGTTTTCATTTTTTAGTTAGTTTTTTATTCAGATTTGAAAAGTGAATCTCCATGTACCAAAAAAGGCCAAAAAAAAGTTAACTAAAAAGTTTACATATAGTGGTTTTTATCTAAAATACACACTCACTTAATTTTATTTGTTCTGTAGATTTAGTTTTAGGAAATTATTCATCATAAAAAAATTGTTTGTAATCAATTCAATTATTTTTTTAAGCATTAATAAAAATTTAAATCATAATAGTTATGAAGAAGTCCAAGACTGTTGCTATATGAGGAAATAGCAATGTCAAAAAACCTTTTGACAATTCTGTGTGTCAGAGATAAACAGTTTCACAGATTCTGGTCATGTTTTTAGCTTTTAAGTTTATTTTAAAATTATGATACTGAAAAAAAACTTTAATCTATATTTAAGTATTACAAATATATACATTTTTATTATTAGGATTTAAGGTAGGATCTTTGGGGCTCAACTAAATCATCAAATTCTTCTCACATCAAATCCTTAAAAAACCAATATCCCTCATAAAATCATCAATACTACTTACATTGTTACAAATAAAGTCATTCGTAATGATCATAATGTCCCATTTGTTGGTGATTTGGCCCAAAGCCAATATCAATCCTTTTAAGAGAAACTTTATTTCCACTCAAACACACTCTGTTCAAACCTAACTTCCTCTTCGATTCCTAATAATCCTCTGAAGGGTCTAAAAAGAGGTGGCCTGGTGACTTATGCTGAATTCGTTTTTTGAGTAATACCAGTGGGTAGATTCTCCAATTGTCTTTATCTCATGCCATTGTGTATCATTCATTCTTTTTACTTGTTGTATCACTATAATACAGTTGAGGCGTTGAGATGCAAAAGGGGATAAATCCAAATCTGAAAATTTTTCAGGCAACACATACATATGCCTAATTTAGGTTAATATGAAATGATAATTTATTTGAGACAATTATTTTTAGAAAAATTAGATTGACATGTTTTGAATGCTTAACCATGTACCACCGCATAGAAGACGCTAAATTTGTGGAAAAATTAAAAAAATAAAAATTATAAAATATGGATTTATCCCCTTTTGCATCTCAACGCCTCAGTTGTAAATTTCAATCAATACATTTATTTTAAAAAGTATTGCAAATAAAGTAAATGAGTAATAACATTTGAAACACTTCAAAAATTGTTATTGGCCAACATGAGCTGTATGCTATGAATGAAAATATAATTTTCAATGCAACAAGGCCTGGGAAGAATAAACACAATATATTGAATTTAGGTGAATTTGTCTGGCTTAATGTTTACAATATAGAATTGGATCAAAGTGATTTCTTATGAAGCAGGTAAAGGAATACATTTTTTTTTTCTTTATAAGATATTTCTTATATACTGGACTAATCTTCTTGATCTATATAATTTAATAATGAAGAAAAAAACCTTATTCCAGTCAAAAATTGTTATTAAAAATTAACAAAAGATTAAAAAACGTTTTGACACTTATTTGTCTTTTTCAATTTAAGTAGTTCTTCATACAACTTCCTTTAAAATTTACAATAGGTATTACTAAAATTATTACAGTAATACCTATTATATTTGACCATGGAAGAAAGTTAAGTTCCAGGTTTTTATATATATTTGACTTTTAAATTGTTTGACCTCAAGTAATGATTGGGCTTGTAAATTTTAAAGGAAGTTGTATGAAGAACTACTTTAGTTGAAAATGACAAATAATTGTCGAAACGTTTTTTAATCATTTGTTAATTTTTAATAACAATTTTTGACTGGAATAAGGAATACATTTTTTTAAAAAGGGAGTGTGGAGGAGAATAAGTGAATTCAGATGAGTTCACTCAAACATTGGAGGATTCGCTGATAGCAATAGTTTTATAAAAATAGACTTTGTAAATCAATGGAATGAGATAATGCATTTAGAGATAATTTTAAAATGAGGAGATCAAGTAGATACAGAGATTTTTAGTCTATAAGCTAGCACATGAAAAAGAAAGACACAAAGATAATATTGCTATCGGAAAATAAGAAAAAGCCCCTTTAATTTGATACACCAACATGAGACATAAGAATTATTGTGTTCTGGTTCTGGTTATGGGTTCAAATCCGGGACCCTTTGGGATCTCCTGATCTTTCTGGGGCTCACCAAGCCTTTATAAAGTGGATACTCTAAATTAGGGGAGAAAAATCTCGGGCTAATCACCTACAATCACAACCGTTGTCCTAGAAACAGTACGGTCTGTATTGTGTACTGAACCCAATACTCTTCTATGAGTTGTAGTGGTACACATTTTTTTTTTCTTCACAAGTCTTTCCAATATCATCTTTTCACCCTAGGTGTACCAAGCAATCATAATCAAAGTTGGGAGAAGTAATAGAAGAAACTATTCGTATGGTTTAAAGAACACTTTAGAATTTATATGTGTTCTGGAAAACATAATAATTCGTGTTGAAATGCTCATCCATATGACCAACACTGTTTATAGTACAGGGAACAGAGTAGCTTAGAGGTAGAGCACTGAATATCTGTGCTGAAGGCCTGGGTTCAAATCCTGCTTTGACAGATCAATTATTTAACTGCATGGACCTAGTGGGATCTGCTGACCCTCTTTTTTTTTCGGCCCTCTTGGGACTCATCCAGTCTCTATAAAGTGGGTACCATTCTTCTTCTTCCCATGGCTCTACAGCCCTTGCAGGGCCCTGGCCTCCGCGCCAACGCCTCCCGAGTCCTCCCTGTCAGCAGCTCGACCTCTCCACTGTCCAATCCCGTCCTCTGCAGATCGTTCTGCACATCATCCAGCCATCACAGCCTGGGCCTTCTTCTTCTTCTTTTGCCTCTTGGTTAGCCATATAATAGTTTCTTTGGGTACCTACCTTCTCCTATTCTTTCTAGGTGCCCAAGCCATCTTCTACGGGTTGATTTGATATAGGTGACTATTTCTGGTTCATTGTATAGGTCCTGAAACTCTATTGTTTCTTGACCTCCATTACATACAGGCCCAAATATCTGCCAAAGCACCTTCTTCACCCAGATCTGCAGCATCTTTTCGCATTCCTGGGCCAGGACCCACGTTTCACCAGCATACGTAACAATCGGTCTTAGGATTGTTTTATAAATCAATAATTTTGCCTTCCGTGACAAGTTCCGAAATCTTAATTGTTTTCGCAATGCAAAGAGACATCTGTTCCCTGCTGAAATTCTTGGTGGGTACCCTTAATCGGGGGAAAAACCTGACGGTTGAGCTTGATCTAGAACAAATGACATCTCAGCGCCACCATTCTCCTAGAGAAAGTATAGTCTCCACCATGACTGAATCCAAGACCTTTTCATGAGTTACAGTGATACAGTTTTTAATTTGTTTAATAAACCGGATACCTAATAAAAATTGATGAAAATAAAATGGAATACAGTGTGAAAAAAAACAACTATATTCTGCTCTCTTATGAAACTTTGAATATGCAACAAAAATTTACCTCTGATTTAGAGCATTGATTGTTGTAGCAAAAATCTAGAACTTTAAAAAAACTTTATTTCCTGTTTAACCACTCCTTATTGCCAATAAAACTATTGGGCATGAAGGTCTTCAGCAACATATTGTTCACCAAACCATCTCAACTATCTGTTATTCAGAAATTAGTTCTACTAGAAAAGTTAGTAAAGCTGTTCATACTTCCATAATTGAGCAATCAGATTCAAATTGATTAATCAGCCAGGATCTATGGAGTATGGCTGTTCAAGGTCTAATCAAAACATCTACATATCTTTCCTAAGGCTAACCTTTAGTGAAAAAGAGTCTAACCAACCACTTCATTGTGACTAGAACACAATAAGTACATATAATAATAATAATAGTACATATAATGAGTGTATATAAATCACACCATGTATTACTTCCGTTATAAATATGATATTCATTAAATTTCACGAGTTTTCGACTAAATAAAAAAAAAATATATCCCATCCAACTTAATGTTTAATAAACAGTTGACTTTATACATTATATCAGAAATCTATAGCAATCCCATTAATAGGTAGTTTGGATCATAAAGGACTGGTTTTCAAACTCTTAATATGATAAAAAAATAAAATAAAAAAATATATACCTAAAACATATTTTCAAAAAAATAAATATATACTCTATCCAAGTAGCATGAGAAATTATAGAATAGTTGGGAGTGAAAGATTCTTAGAAGAGTGTATGGCCAAATCAAGGAAGAAAATCATTTCCGCCTAAAAAGGAATCAAGAACTTAAAGACCCATATGGAAAACCAGAAATAGTTTTTTGTATTCAAAAAGCAAGATTGAGATGGTTGGGGCATGTTCACAAAATGGATAAAAAAAGGCTCCCAAAGCTTATCATGGAGGGACGTCCAGATGGAGAAAGAGGAAGAAGAAGGTTTAGAATGCGATGGCTGGACGATGTGGAAGCAGAACTTAGGCTCCTTGGGGTGAGAACATGGAGAAGAGTAACAGAAGATCGTTCAAAGTAGAGGAAAATTGTCGAGGAGCCCAAGGTCCTCCACGGACCATAGCGCCATGTGATGATGATTTATATAAAGATTAATTTATAAATTTATATGACTTTTAAGGAGAAACGATCTGCCCTAGAAATGGTTTGTCCATGAAAGCAGAAGATACAAAATACTTAACCTGTATCACTTTAACCCGTGAGGGGTCTAAAGTTCTATACATGGCAGAGACTGTACTATTACTTGAACAACGATTAAGCAGGGAGGTGATTTGTCCTAGATCTCAACCACCAGATTCCCCCACCGCCTTATTACCCACTTTATAGAAGTTGAGTGAGCCACAGGAGGGATCCATCTCTGGCTGCTAACAGATTAAATTTTCCAGCAGTGGGAGTTAAACCCAGGACCTTCTGGATGGCACCTAAGCAGTCTACCACAGAAAAAGTTGTCTTGCTCTTGGTACTGATTGAAAATATAGACAGCAGTAAACAGAATATTTAAAAAATTATACTTTCTATATTAATACTTTTTAATATTTATAAATATATTTTCTATATTATAAACTTTATAATATATCCCCTTTAAAAGACAACAACTATCAAAACATAAAAGATTGAATGACAAGAGGAAACTTGCTGTATAATGGGAAGACGCTTAAAATACCCCCATGTTGTAAGGCACATATGTGTAAAGATAAAGAAGACATAAATTAAATATTAATTTAATTTAATTAATCTAATAATTCCTTCTCCCAATGAAAACCTTTTTCCAGTAATTTATGAAATACACTTTATTATATGAAACGTTTCGACAAACATGTCATTTTCAATCCTTCTAAGAACTTATTTTTTTTATATCATTTCATCATCATCATCTTCAAAAGAGTTACAAGTCCCTTATCTTTATGATATTTATTTATTGTCATTTAAAAAAAAAAATTTAACTTGGAGGTCCATTATCCTCCATAGTCCTTTTGTTTCATAGTTTTAAAATTTAATTTAATTTTAAATTATAAAAGTTTTTTATTGATAAAAAGGGACATATAATCCATTTTGTTTAAACATCACACAGTTGTAAGATTTTTGTTACTTTATTGTTTTATCAGTTAGGTGCCCTGTTATGTACGTAAGAGACCTTTTCATTTTAATAATTGCATTTTAATGGTGGAGTAATTGATTGAAAAAAACTTGAATACTAAAAAAAATCATTTTCTTATTACTTTTATCATTTTTTATTTATTTGATAATATGTGTATTATTTAATTATTTTATTTCTTATTAGTAAACACTGAGAAAAAAATAAATCATTTATTTTTTACATTTTTACAGCCTGCTAACCGAGAAGCTGGCTGAGCAGAATTCTAATGGATCTGGTAAGAGAGGTTATAGATTTATATTAATTTCTAGTATTCTTATTAAATAGGAATACTTTAAAAATGTATGGTTTGACTGGCGAGATGAAGTTTTAGTTTTTCTTTAGTTAAAAATTGAATTTTTTTTTCATATGAATATTATTAACAAAAAAAAATTACAAAAGTTTTAATTAAGTTAATTTTTATTTAGATTAATGGAAGTCAGATAAAACACTTTCAAATAAATACTTGATTTCTACTCATGCTTCAGTATTTAAAATATGTATAAAAGTATTGATAAAAATTTAAGTTAATTATAATTTGAATTTATGAAGGAATAAATTATGACTATAAAAAACAACAAAAAAAAACAAACAAAATAAACAGACTGATGGAAGTGCAAGTGTAGGAACATGCTAAAATTTGTTTTACTACAATCTAAAACAAACTAAAATCAAAAAAATTTGAAATGGAAAAATTTCCTTGTTTAAACAGGTATGACTGCGAGATTGATCCCGAGCCATTTGACAAACCATGCATTTTTGTATGCACTGCACTATTACATTAGTTTTTCATTTCCAAACTTTTCATGAAATCAATTCATTCATTGTGCATTAACATATACCTCGCATGTGTATAGTAAAGACAAAAAAAAAAAATTATAATAAATAAAAGAGCACAAAACTAAAAGGCTATTTTCAAACCTGTCAAAAAACCATTTATATACAAGCTGATTTGATCATTTTAATTTTAATATGTATGTATCATACCATTGTAAAAGAGTAGGTTTAATCAGATCAATAAGTTTAAGGACCGTAGAAAAGAAATACTAGTGCAAAACACAAAACAGAATAATTTCTATAATATAATGGAAATTTATTCACAGTGAAATGATAAAACAAACGCTGCAGATGAAGGTAAGCAAACGTTAAAAACTTGAAAGAAAAGATAGTGGTAAAGAATATTTAAAAAGTTTAATAAAAAGTTAGAGTTTACTTTAAGTGGACTAAAGGTGATATTTCCAAGCAACAGGGCTTTTTTTTTTCAGAATAAAACAAAATATCTCAGCAGGTTTCCACCTAAAACGAGCACTTCTGAAACTAAATAATATTTTTTATGAGTTTTAAAATAGTTGGTTCACTTAACAACTTCTCAGGCTAAGTAATCATGTGAGCATTTATGTGCGTTTGTTAAATTCAGTTATCAATAAATATTTAATGCTGCTACAACCAATACTGTTTTATTTTAACATTGATATGGTATGTATACGGTTGTTCTAAGGATCGATTGATCAGTAATATATGACAATTCGATAAAATTGTACATCATTATACTTGTCAAAAGTTTTGTGGTATTTACAGAATAATATGAAATTTCAGTAGAGATGGGTTAAATATTTATCTTTCAGCTCTTGCCAGGAAAAAAAAATGACCTGTTGCAAGGAAAATGTAGGTTTTAATTTTATATAAAAAGGTATGCTTAAGCAACATATAATAAGCCAACTAAATTTTTTGACAGGTTTGTGTATTAAGTGATGGGTACGTGATTACCGATGCACACAAAACCCATTGTTGCTCACCAAAAGGTCACAAAATGGCACCTGAAACAAAAGAAAAAAACTACGTGAATATAATAATTATCAGTTTAAAAAACAAACAGAAAAGAAACAATCACACTTTCAATTAAGTTGTATGTTTTGTTTATTTAGAAGGATGACGTATTAGAAAAGCTTATGGTATTTTGTTAGAAAAACTGAAAGTTGAACATAGATCTTCTTCAGATTCAATAAATTTATTCCAACATTGTATTACCAACATTTCAAGACTGAATACCCTTGGTATAAAAACGGCTGATTAGTAATAAGAATAAATATTTTAATAACATTCATGAACTAGGAATAGCCTATGTAGAAATATTGAATGAAATTAAAAAGGTGTCGTGAACTTAAGTGTCAATCTTTTAAAGCTTAAGAACTTCATTCAAGAAAGATGGGGCAAAGTGGATGATCATTTTTTTCAACAATTCAACAAAAGTAGGTATTATGTCATTTTTTGTGGTAAAAACTTCTGTTTATTTCTATCCAATATCCATATTATTCAAGCAAACTTGAAAAATTCGAATTCCCTGGCATCAATCAATACTCTAACTCTAATCTTTAAATAATAATATTAATACAAACAAACTCAACATAGGCACACTAAGGGCATGGCAAGGCATCATGGATGAAATTCTACTGACAGCCATGATATCATACAGCCCAGCTGTTAAACATGAGTTTCTTTTCAATATAATACATATAGAATAATAAATACAAAAAACAGAAAATAATAACAATACACATGAACCCTATTCTTGACCCAAAATTTAGAATTGAGTGCAAAAATGTCCAAAAAATCATAGGTCATAAGATTACTAATTACTGTACACCATAATATATATAATTTTTTAGTTAAAACTCACTGACTCACTTTTTTTTCTGGGAATTACTTACGAGGATGAAGAAAGTTGTAACAATATGAAAGTATATGCCTGATGATAGGGGAGTATTCAGAAATGTAGAAAAGTAAAAACTAATAAAATAATTTTTAAAGCCCAACAGGTAGCCCAACAAAGAGTAAGAAATTCTTTAGTTATGTCGTCCTCCGGAGAGGACATAAAATGGTGCTCCTGGGCCTGTGCGGGTTAGAGTACTCATTAAAGATCCATATCCTAATTATATCTGGATAGGAAAAATTTAGGCTCCCACTTAAGTATTATCTGATTAACCAATGTGCCATGAAAGTGACATTAGATGAAACAAACCAAAAACTTAAATAATTTAAATTATATTGTTGAAATAATAACTAAATTACATAAATGATATATTTTATAACGATACAAGTCTTTATTGGGAGGTTCTACGGTGTATGGCAGAAATGCCATGTGCTGGCATTGGATAAATAAAAAAACCCATAAAAACATCATTGATATATTAAAATAAGAAAAAATTCAACAAAACAGAAAAATATATTTTGCCCACATTATGTTTATACATTATGGAAAAAAGGACAAGTAAGCCTGCATGCCTAACCTTGTTAACCCATCCCTACCAGTACATTGAATAACCACTTTGACGTTGGTAGACTAGCTTGCTCATACTGGAAGTCCATCTGTCTTCGTATGATTACTCTTTTAGACATGGGTTATTACTTCACATGTTTTATATATAAAGAAAACTGCATCACCAATCTTCGAGTGCTTTTCTTAATCTTAAATTTTCTGTGATATCGACAAAGCCTACTTGATATCACAGCTGTTAAAGTTAAAGACACATGAGAGGGTACAGTTGATTAATTTTGTGTGTTGAGTAAACTGAAATTAATCTCCTGAAAGATATAAGAAACATGAAGTAAGGGCTGTAAATGCTGTTTCTTTTGTTTTTTCAAGTGAATGAATGTTTTGTTAACAAATATTTTTATTATTTAAGACTTGTAAATATTTATTGTGAATAAATCTTTTGTTTTTTCAGAGAAATGCAATTTAATCTTTATTTCCTTATCTAAGGGCATATAAATATTATATATATATATATTTATATTTATAACCGAACAAGAAAAGTACTATGGTTATCAATATATAGATTTTAATTATATCAAAGCCTGTTATTAGAGCTAAAATTTTTATATAAATAGTTCTTACCCTACAGTTACAGGAGGCGCAGGAGGGTGCCCAGACGTGAGGCTGATACAGGAGAGGACAGGTGGTATTTGCTGGACATGACGAGGGGCAACGAGGACAACAGTCTGAAGTTGAAAGTACAGCTGACTCGCACCATATCGGAGGGCATTCGACTTCCCAACAGTCTATCTCACCCATCTAAATAACATGTAATATATATTAAGACATAGATAATGTATATATAATCTTGTTACATCAATGTTCTACAGAATGCAAGAAATAACAAAAATAAATACAACGTTATATATTTTTATACAGACTCACACTTTCAAAAATATACTGTATGACTGTTCACGAAACGAAAATGAATGAAATTGAAAAAAAGCAAAATAATCATAATAGGGACTTGGCCAGAGACAGAACACTTAATTTTCTCTAAATTTAAAACAGAGTTACTAGCATTTATAAAAGACATTGACTTTGACCAACTATGCAACCAAAGGAAGGCAATTGACTAGTTACATAGATTTTTATGGTATTTATTGAAACTTGTGTATTTTATGTTTATTTGTGTATAATATTTTGTCAATTACTGTCTTTAAACTTAATATTCTGTGTTTATAACTAATTGATTATTTTTAGTTATAGAAATAGTAAAAACCTTCTTGCTGTGCTTACAATGGTAATTTTATTTCATATTTTTATTTTTTTATATTTTATTTTTTAATTTTATAATTTATGATTTGATCTTACTTTTACTCTAACATTACTATTAATTTAGTCCAGAATATAATTCTATAAATTGATCTGTTAACATAAAAATCACATGTAATGACAGGTAATATGCTTATTTAAGCATGGTACATGTCCTAATATTAATAAACAGTCCCTCCTTTGGGTTTTCATGCGGGAAAAATTGAGAAAAAAAAAAAATATATATGAAAGTAGATATGATTATATAATGAATTTTTACACTGTTTTATATAATTTTTTATAAAAAAAAAATTATAAACTTTGAATATAATAAATGCCTTAATAGTGTATACATATATTTAATATTTCATTGTAAAACATAAAAACATAATTACTGTTAAATTACCATTTTTTATATGATTTATTATCACAACGGGAATATTTTATGTAATATAGTATTCTAATAGTAGTATAGTAAACATATTTTAACATACAAAAATTAACCTGGTATCTATTAAACCACTTTATGCAATTCTATCTCAACTAAATAAACAATTTAATAATTGCCCAATCTATATTTTTTTTTCTAACCTGTAAAATACTTGAATTTTGTTTTTATTTTTAATTTTGTCCAAAAGTTTATATTTTGGAAAAAGAAATATTTTATGAAAAATTATTTGATTCAATTTGTTGAAAATAATATACTTCAATATTAAAACATGTGGTGTTTTCTCTCTGTTATATAAAAAGAATTTTCCGATGTGCAATATATCTCTAAATAAGGTTGGATGAAATAAAAATTTGTAATCAAAAATGGAATTATACAACAGTTGGATTTGAGCGAATTGAACAAGTATATAATTGGAAGAATGGAAGTTATCCATGTTGTTAGCCAGACATAATTAAAATATAATTAAAAACTAATAATTATATATTTAAAATTTTGATATTTTAAACACTTTAGTCTTAATGTACGTAAGGAATTTTTAAAACTATATTTCTTTAAAAAAATTAAGACAGGTACAAATAGCCATTATTACTTAAATAATAGTTGTATAAAAAAAATAAAAAAATATTAAAACAAAACAAAACAAGAATAAGGTGAAAAGTTGGATTAAAATCTCCTTTGAGAAAACTAAGTTCGTGACCAACATTAAGATAGCTCCTAAGGAATTAAAAACGGTATATGACCAAATTTGCAGAACTGAATAATCAAAATATATAGGTGAAATAACATAACAAAATGTATTAGAAAAGGAAGACAATAAAAAAAAAAAAAAGCCTGTATCACTACAACCAGTGAACGGGTCTGGAGTTCAGTACGTGAGACTGTACCGTTTCAAGGACAACGGCTGTGCAGGGAGGTTATTTGTCCTAGATTATGCTCAACCGCTAGATTTCCCCCCTTATTTTGGGTATCCACTTCATAGAGGCCTTAGTAGGGTCCCAGATCCCATATGATCCATCTCCGGCTTATAACAGAATAAAGGTCTTGCCAGCAGTGGGATTTGAAAACCAGGATTCTCAGCACGGCTCTACCACTGACCACCATTAAATCAAGAGCTTACGAGATGAAAACAACCTTTCACATCACCAAAGATATTTACAACAAGTCCATATCCATCAATACTAAACTAAGGCACTACTCAACAGTGATCCGCATATGTATGTATGTACAGGTATGCGAGGAACTGTATGTAGCAGAATTTTCAATCCTGAACAAGAAAATGTTGATTTATGATCTAGAAAACAATGAGAGAACAATTTATGGAAACTATAAAGAAGGAGACCAATATAGAAGATGCCATATCCAGGAAATCTGCATGCACATTAAAAAAAATTACAGATGTAACGAGAAAGCGCAGAATTCAGTTCTATGGGGACCTACAAAGAATGAACCCGAGCAGAATGACGAAAGGGTATTCACGTAACTTAAGAAGCTGAAAAAGTCCAACATGTGGATTAAGGAGACTAAGAAGGACATCGAAGAGATCGAAGTCTCTCTGGAAAGTACTGAAGGAACTTCAGAATGCTCCAGGTTTTCAAGAAAGACCAAAAAGAAAGGTGGGCGGAATTTGTAGGCAGGAAAGAAAGCAAAGAAATGGGAAGAAAGAGATATGGAAGAGAAGAAAACAACAATTGAAACAGGTGTAGTATACAATGGCTTGATTCTAAAAACAGCAAAACAATGTTATTGATTCATTGGATTTTGGGAACATATTTCTTATGTGAAGGGATTTCCCTCAATAATAACAATATAAATTCACTTACAAGGCATTCACAGGTCTGGCATTGATATATCCAGCGCTCGCCAGACCTGAAGATGACATGGGGTAGCTCCTGATGAACACAGGAAGTTGCTGTAGGGTAGCAGTGTGGACAGCAGTGCACGGCAGGGGACAGAGCACAATCGCAGCTGACCTGCGTGCAATGGACCACACCGTCACCACATCTACACTCCTCGCACTCTCCTTTTGGTATTATTCCACCATTCTCTATTTCCAGTCCATTTATCACACAACCTAATAACAATAATTCATGAATACATGTTCAAATATGTTTATTTACATTAAATTATGTATTTGCTTCTATTTACTACTTTTTACTAAACCTGTTTATTAAAAAATTAGTGAATAAATAAAATATACCCTATCATTCTCTCAAATCTTTCCCTATTAATTTCAATTAAACATTTTATTGTACATAAATATCGAAATATTTATGTGACATATTTTGAAAGGAAAATAAAATATGTATGAGCATTAATATCTTGAAAGGATTTATTATATTTAATTTTCTCCAATATCATTTAATGCTTATAAAGCTGCCTTGTTAAAAATCAATTTAATTTTTTTTTAAATACATTTATTTTAGTCTAGTCTTTGCAACTAGCTATGTGGTTATTTAAATTTTTCAATGAGTTCTTAAGTAAATAGAAATATAATTAATATATGAGCTGTTATTTTTGAAAGTGGTATAAGTCTATATTTTTGTGTTCATGATATCTAAAGGTTCCTATTTGAATTACTATAAAAATATGGTTTTATTATGAAATAATAATCATCGAACATGAGAAAATAAACTTATACCACTTTCAAAAATAGCAGCTCATATCAGTATGAAAAACAATACTTTAATGCTGGTTATATTTTTAAGAGATTTTTTTTTTAAATTTATTTATTGATATTTACAATTGTATTACAATAATACATCAAGTAAATAGGCTATGTGATACATAATGACATGAGTTAATGGCAAGTAGAGAAACTACCCACTGGTAATACTCAAATCACTAGCTCAACTCAGAAGGTCACGTGGCCATCTTCTTTTCAGACGCCTCGGAGGATTATCGGGAATCGAAGAGGAAGCTAGGTTTGAAACTAGAGGGTTTGAGTGGGTTGTATTTTTGTACTTGTATTTTTGTAAAATATTGAAAATGAAACAAATAAATAATTAAAACTTGTAACTCAACTCAAAGCGACAACCTGCGGAACAGATGTCAATAGTATTTATTTTCTATGCTATAAATGAAAAAAAAATTCATCGGCTAGAAAGGGCTTCCAAATAATTATAATTTTCATTATCATGGGTATTAACTAAAATCTCAGTGGGTAATTTAAGATTAGATTGTTGGCAGCACTGCAAAATGGAAAAGGAAAATTGTAGAACTTTAATTAAGCCTTGAGGAAGTCAGCAGCATGTCTGGCGAAACGTTGGCAGAAAATTCACCGACACGGTCTAAACCAGAAGAAACAACTGAAGTTTTTTGTATTTAATAGAATAGTTTAGCTTTGTACAGAATAATGATAAGAACATACTAGCCAAATAAAGTACTTTCCAATTGTTTATCAATATTAGTGTTCATAAAGATAAGGATAAACCCAGAGCTCTTAGTTTAAATTAATGTGTATGAGATTTTATTATCAGTTAGTTGTAATATGAAACATACTCAGGCGACAGTCGGTTGAGTTAGCTGGACACTGGCATCTGAAACCTCCTTCTACGTTTATACAATCAGCAGTCTCGTGGCATGTATGGTTCCCAATGACACATTCATCCACATCTAAAAAAATACAGTTTTCATAAACATAAATAAGAAGAAAGTTAAAATTATATGAGACATGAAACTTTCAATCATTCCTGCTACTTTAAGTACATTTTAAATGTTTAAATATAGTTTCAATGATTGCATTTAATTTAAATGCAAATACCATTATATCATTTTCATGGCAAAATTATATTCCATTAAATATGAATTCTTATATACTACAATCCCTTCAGTTTATGGATTTTGTTTTACACTCCCCATTATATCGATGCCTTAATTCAAACATGTGTTAAGTGCCGGAAAAAAGTTTTTACATGAGTTAACTTTGATAATAATTAAACACAAGAAATACAGCTCAAGTTTAAGCCCACAATTTATTTTTATAACCTTTATAGCTTCTCTATTAATTTTATATCAACATATGATCTATGACTTCCTGAACACAACTTTACAATAACGGTCACCTGTGGTCTGGAGGTTAGCGTAGCAAACTACTAAGCCCAAGATCGCGGGTTCGTAGCCCGGCAGGTGACCCTAGGATTTTTTTAAGGGAGTAACATTTTGACAACAACACGTTTTGACATATTTATGTCATTTTCAATCTTTCTAAAACTTCTTCTGCATAAATTAATAATCATTTACTTATCATTTAATTCAATTACTTAATAACTTAAAAAAGTTATAAGTCACAAATATTATAAAATGCATTTTTAATGTCATACATTTTTTTTAATAATATATATTTTCTTGGGAATTAGCTATCCTCCATGCTCATTGTTAATATTAAAATCATAACATAAAACAATAACATTTTAACCCTCCGTCGGGCGCACCTCCAAACGAAACAAAATCGGGCGCAGCCGGCCTGAGAGGCCACCTACATATTTTTGTTCCACTCTCCCCCCTAATAGTTTGTTTAGGACCTAATCACTTTACTAGGATCTAAGGAAAGTAAATTTACCACACTTAACAAAAAACTACCTGAGGGGAGGCCCTTCTGAGAAGCGAAATAAAGGAGGGGTGTGTAAAAATGTGTTTCGCTGGCTTCTCAGGCCAGCGGCGCCCGGCGGAGGGTTAATATTAACAACGACCATGGAGGATAGCTAATCCCCAAGAATATATATATATATTAAAAAAATATTTTATGACATTAAAAATGCATTTTATAAGATTTGTGACTTATAACTTCTTTAAGTTATATATGATTATTAATTGATGCAGAAGATGTTTTTAGAAAGATTGAAAATGACATAAATTTGTCGAAACATATACTAATTTAAGAATATATACAGACTGGATAATTGTTTTTTCCCCATTTTTTTGAAAATCGAAGATTTATAGTCCAGTGTTACACCGTTTTTTAAAACAAAACCGATTTTTGAAAAATTTGCACCTAACACATTTGTGAACTAAGGCATCGATAGTTAGTATGTAGATAATTTTTTTTTTTGATTCTTTAGCTCTCCAAAAATGGGATGGAGGTCAGACATTTTTTTTTAAATAGAAACAATAGTAATACAACTTGTACAAACAAAAGCCCGACCAACAAAAGCCTAAGGGATGTCTTTGTCTTGCAAAGACCTCACATCCAGGCCAGGGCCAGGGCCAGTGATCATGAAGGGAAGTGATAAGAGAGATGAGGGCACTAGTGAGAAACCAGGATGCCTGGTTTATTTGGTTGGATGAATCTCCATCCTGAGAGGCATAAGGAGAAAGGAAAAGAAGAAAAGATGAAAAACAAGTCCTATTAAAATTATTTGTTTTAAAAAAAAAAGGAAAAGTTTATTAAATAAATTAGATAAAGATACAGATCCAGTAAATTGACTTAGGTAAAAAAGTTGCTGCAACATTCATAGGCACTTGTGTATTAGATCTACCACCAGAAAAGGCCAATGGTGTACGCATTCGCAAGCATTTCTAACAGTAACATTCTACAGATTCATTCTTTTTTGTTTTTTCCTGTGTTCGAGAGTTGTTGTTGTTGTATCCTAATTTTTGTTTGTTGCTGATTTGTTGTTTGTTTGGTGGTTAGGGATGGTTTTTATTTTAAATTGTTGATGATATATTCCAATATTTATTTCTATAATTATTGTATTTATTTATGTAAGGAAGGAAATAGTTGGGGGTGCAATCAAATTAAACACTAAATAAGTGGGTACTTGTTTTATTTTGTGCCAACGTTTGTGGTTCATCTTCAGGGCTAATGGGAGCTGAGGCTAGACTAGCGATTATAATATTTATTTATATTATATATTTCATTATGTTGTTATATATGTTATATTTTCAATTACATTATTATTAGTTCTATTTATTTATTTCCATTGTTATTATATTGCATGTTATGTTATGCAAATTCTAACCCCAATAAAAATATTTAAGAAGCTTATCCAAGGTAACTGTTAGAAATGTAACTTATAAAACGAAACTGGTTGTGCATTGGCCTTTTCTGGTGGTGCATCTAGTACACAAGTACCCATTCATAACATAAACCTGACTTCAAATACATTGTATCAGTTTTTTTGTTTTTGAACAACACTTACAGAATTTTATTATTAAATGTGATATCAGTGTTCAGGTTATAAACAAAGCCAGATAAACAGTCCCTGCAGACCGGCTAATACACAAGTACCTAATATTAGCACTGAATATTTTGTGATACTTTGCCATTTGGAGTGAGTGTATCTTAAAATATGTAGTTTTGTGGAAAGCTGATTGTTTGATTTTGTGAACAAAAATTGTTCAGCATTGTAGTATTCTGTATTAAATAAAAAACTATATATTTTCTAAATTGGTAAGGTTAAGTAAAAAATATAAAATGTAAACAAAAATAGTTAGTTACCAATACAGAGGGTAGGCGAAAGGTGAGTGAGAGCAGGGACGTATCCCTGACGACAGGCGCAGTAGTACCAACCCGGCATGTTGACGCATTGCGTGCTAAGATCACAATGACCTATCCCAGCTTCACATTCGTTAAGATCTAGAGAACAGTCCTGTCCCGTGTAACCCGTTCTACAGGCACACTCACCATCTTCGCTACAGCTTCCTCCATTCTGGCATGGAGCTGGGCACGTTCCTGAAATAGAAAATTTATTTATTAAAATTTTTAGAATATTATACCACCCAATATTTCACCTATTTAGCCTACCTCATGACTGAAAAAAATACAAGATCACCCAAATGAAAAATTATAAAGACAGAATGGACTAATAAAATAGATACAGGTCATCGCTCATGTATTTTTATACATACACATATGTTTATTTATTTATCGCTTCTTCAAAAGAACAACTCAAAAAAACTAATTTTTCAATAGAGGTATTTGAAAGTTCCACGTGAGTTAAAAAAATGAAAATTTGAGTATTGGTTAAGCAAAACATTCCTATTATAACTATGATATGGAAATTCTTTTAATAACTATTAGAACATTTTTAAAAGATTAAAATTTTTTTGATGTTGCCTTTTGTCGTTATTCCTATGAAACTTCAAGATTAATCATGATACAACTCAAAATAAGATTTAAAAAAAAAATGTTGGAAATGGAATATCAGATATGTCATTCCTGAATTAAAAACCTTCAACCAATACTATTGCTACTGAAGTTTTAACTCAAAAATGCCAAATTGTATTTGTATCAATACTGGCTTATTTACTATAATTTGAGAGAAAAATATGTAACTAAAAACTTTGATTTTGTTATTTTTCAAAATGCCTTAATTAAATTTTCCTGGGGATAAAAACAATAATTTCTAATATATATATTAATGCAGTTTATAGTAAAAATAATATTAAAATGGTAGGCTTAGTAAATGTCTCAAAACTAGTAATATCTCAATTAACACTTCTACAGTTTAGAATATATTTTGAATGAAAGGATACAACTTTCGCAAGCAAATAATCTATTAATAAGTCTATACATATATACGAGGTTAGTCCTGAAAGTAAGACTACAAAGACTAAACAGGACATGGGAATTTTTTTTAATGGTTGGCAACACTGACTTGTAGAGAATTTTCTATTATCAAAATCATTGAACTTCTCAGTCCATTAGGAAATGTTGTCGCAGTAGGCAAATAGGTCAACCAGTTCATCAACTGTTCGCTCCACCTAAAGCAGATGTGAGATTTTCTTGACTCAATTGTTACTGGTGACGACCAATACTATACTTTTGAGTCAAAAAGGCGGTCTCTACAGTGGCACCATATCCATTCGCATAAAACCAAAATATTGAAAGTCTTATTTTCAGAAATGAAGATCATCTGTCTTTTGGTACCGGGAAGGGATCTTGTTTGTTGATATTATGCCTCACATATCAATATTGTAGAATATTGTGGGATACTGAAAGGCTTAAGAAAGCATATTGAGGAAAAAAATAAGGGAAAATGCTGACGCGTGGTATGTCACTCCTTCATCACAACGCCAGACCCTATACCGCCTATTCTGATGGGATATTGTGACTCACCCACCATACTCTCAGAATCTACCACCATCAGATTACCATATATCCGATAAATTGATAAGGTTTTTGGGTGTAAAATGATTTATAAAAGACGAGAAGGTCCACGAAGCTGTCAAAAAATGGTTTCAGGCTGTTGAGGGGAATGTACATGACGAAGAGATACAAAAGCTTGTCTCCACGCTTCAAAGCTGTAATGAAAACAACAATAATTACGTGGAGAAAAAAAAGAAGTTTTACTCATATCTTGTAAATTTCATTTAAATATTTGCATTTATCTATTTTGAACACGTCTTGTAACCTTACTTTCTGGAAGCCCCTCATAGAAGTATTAATTTATATTTAATTTAATCATGCTGAAGGATAATTTCAATAATGGTTAAGTATAATTTAAAAAACGAAACAAAGTTGTAGGTGAAAAATAAAAACAAAGAAAATTGTACAGTAAAATTATAATAATCACTCACTCTGACAGTGTATGCCGTCCCCAGAGTATCCCTCTTTACATGTACAATGGTAAGATCCTAGCGTGTTAACGCACAACGCTTGCATATGACATTCATGTGTTCCTGCTGTACATTCATCAATTTCGGCACAATTAAACCTATAATAAATTAACAAAAAAATATTTTAAAAAAATGTTGGGTAAATAAAAATGAAATTTATGATTAATATATATCAATATAAATTAATATGTTTTAATCAGCTCATAAACCAATGTCAAAAACCTTACCTGGAGAACAGCTTATATATACTTATATAACCTACCTCTAGAAAGTTAGGCTTAATTATCATAATTCGGTATCAATAGTTTAACAAATAAATCTATATTTAGATTTAAAAAGCTCTGTTTTTGTATAAATACTTAGAACAATATTTGATTTTGCCATTTTCCCAACTGTACCTAATTTTTATTTTATAAAAGTAATGATTTTATAAGGGCCTGTTTCAGATATTTTCATTAATATTTATACATACATTATGTAAAGAAATTGTTTCATGCTAGGTAATGTATTTAACTGATGTTATTAAATTTATTTATTATCTATAATTTGTTAATATCTTGTCATGTTTTGTACTGTTTATTTGATGGCATTTTTTGAATTCTTTATGATTTTTATTAATATGTAGCTTTCTGGTCAGATATATTATGTTTCTTTTTCTGTTCATGTTTGTAATTCTAAAGAGACTTAGTCCCAGGATAAAGTTAGTTTTCTTTCAATTCAATATTCTCTATTAAATTAATCTATTTTATACTCATCTGTTGCTTTAAGGTTTCTTACCTATCAACTCTTCTATGACCAGGAAGACACTCGCATTCATACCCTCCCCTAGTATTTAAGCATTTAGTGTTGCTACGGCAGTGATGTCCCTCCAGCCCACCTTCACTGGTACATTCGTCTATATCTGTAAACCAAAAATTAAATGTTATCAATCCATTTTTGCAAAAAGATGAACAAATTGAATTCCTAAATTGATATATAATCCTGAGCCAACTGATAAGAGTCTGAGGGGTAGGCAGAGGCATAGGTTCAAACGTGCTAAGGGCGTTCTTAAAGATTTTCATTTGAGTGATAGAAACATCAAATTAAAAGTTTTTGATTACATATAAAATCAAATTTTTGACATTTTTCAATACAGTAAAGAGTATTTCAAACAAAATTATGGCTTATTTTCAACTTTTATTTATGTAATTTAAAACGTTTTGGATATTAATGTCATTTTCAAATATATCTCGAAGGAATATTGTTTTAACTAAAATGTTATTTAAAAACAGATTATCAGAACTTCTTAATAAAATAATAATTAATCCATCATATTGATCATATTTAACCCAGATATTCCTTCCAAACATATATGGCATCATTATCCGTATCATTATAAATCACATTTATAAAGTTCAGTATCTACAAAACATTGACAAGCTATTAACCATCTATGGCTTGAAGAAATTAATAAATTTTGAAGCCAATGAAGAGATGCTATATATTTGATTTAGAGTAGGCTCCCTAACCAAGAAATTAGGGACCTATATTGGGAGCTTGATACAGCTAAAGTAATTAAGCTCAAAAGATTGCACTGGGCAGGTAACACCAACCAAACAGCTGTCGGTAGCAACTACTCATACGAAGGAATCTAGTAGGAGAAAAGCCAAACTTGGAGGGATGGGAGCTGAAATGTTGTGACTGGATAGTATTGCAGAAGATAGTGGAATCCAGGCTCTGGGTGAACATTAGAAGAGATTACACTGGAGAAAGGGTTGGGTGGTGGAAAGTGGCAAGACTCTGTAAAAAGGCTATAGTGTCAAATAATAAATATGATCACATGATACACAAGCCATTATCTGGAAATCTAATTCCTCTTTTTAAGTCATAGAATATTGATTAAAGAGAATCTTATTTATTTATTTTTTTAAACTAAGATAAACGAGAGTACATTACACATTAGTTTTTAAGGTACATGTGTATTAGCCAGTCTGCATGAAACCTTCCTCCTTATCATATCATCATATCTTATTTCCTTTAACCTTTTCATATCACTTATCTCATACCAGATATTTCTATGTCCGATATTAAATAGCTTTCCATATTGTTATTTAGTGTTTTCCTTGTTAATTTTGTTTGTTTGTTATTAAATTGTTCATTAAATCTGTTCATTTTAAATAGTCAAGAACAACTAACAAATTAAGAATAATAAATAATAAGCCAACAAAAAAAACAAATAAAGAAATTAACTAAACAATCATATCCATTCTATTTCCATTAAGATGAGTAACATTGTAGCTGTTATCAGTGTTCAGGTTATGAACAATGTAGGATAACAGTCCCTATAGATTGGCTAATACACAAGTGACATTTTCAAATATAGTAATCTATTTATCCAGCAATAGAAGATTTACCTATACATTGGTGACCGTTGCCAGTGAAGCCTGTATTACAATGGCAAGCGTAACTTGTTTCCAGGTTGAGACAGGAGGCGTTGCTATGGCAATCGTGGCCTTGGCTGCAGTAATCAACGCCTGAAAATACAGTAGTCCTTAATTGTTTGTATAAAACCATTGTAAATATTATAATATTTTTCAAACCATACCTGGACAGAATTTACAACACTCGTCGGGTGCAGAAAACTGTTTGTGCACTGGGCAGTCCAAAGGTGGGCACATCGTATCTGGATCTATTCTCGTGCAGTGCATCGAGCCATCTCTACATTCGCACTCCACACACTGCTTTAGACTGACAACCTCACCGTCTTCATACAGTGTCCCTCGTAAGTAACACTGTTCTGTAATGTAGAATTTTTTTTTTATGTTTTAGAGAAGTAAAGAATGAAGTAATATTTATTGTAAGGAGTTTTTGTATAATTTGCAAATGTACCATTGAAAATTTAGAAATAAATATATATATATATTATAATATAAATATTATACTCACTGAGGCAGGTTGGACAGCACTGACCGGGATGCAACACAGGCCTCTTGCAGTTGACGACGGGACACTGAACTGGCCTGCATTCGACTTCCCCGTGCTAACAGATTTTTATCAGTTTAGTTTAATAAAATAAGCCAATAAAAATATATATTGATATATTAATATTTATTTATTATAGAAAAAAAAAACTGCACCGCTACAACTCCTGAAGGGTATTGTGTTGGAGACCAGGAAAAATATCATAAATAGTCAAATGATTATTTTGTTTTCCAAAAAGCAATTTAACTTTGATAGGGATGACAATATATGATGACAAACCCCGAAAATCAATGATTCATCACAATCAGATTTAAATAAGTTCTACATTAAAAAGTAACAGAATATTTCTTACTTTACCAGTTGATTATTTATTTTATTATGGACAATGTGATCCAGGCTAAAATGTATGATTTAATTTTTTAGGCATTATTACAAAAAGGATATCTTATAACATTAATTATTAATATTAAAGAAAAAAAGCTCATAACAGACTTAAAATACTTGTTTAGACATGAGTGGAAATTTTTCCAAATAAAAAGCTCCGAGTCTCTAAAATAAAAACATGAAATAAAATACCTGTCAACAGGTTTTTAACTCATGACTTAATGAAATAATTATCTTAAAATTTCTAAAAGATAATTAGCAGTGAACTGAAGCTGTTTAACCTTGAATAACAATAGTTGACCTTATATATATGAACATAAAAATGGTTTGGGTGCAGGCCAAGAAAATTTCCCTTAGATTGGGAGAACAATTTATTGGAGAGCCAATGTTTTGACGCCCATTGCAGGTCTTCTTCAGGGCTAAATATGAAAAATACAGACTATTAAAATTACATATGGTAAATATTTAAATTAAAATACTTAAGTATCAAGGTAACTGAGTGATGGAACATAAAGATGGGGAGGGGGAGAGAACTTGTGATATATATACAGAGCAAGGGGAATAAATGTAGAGTATTAATAACTAAGTGATAAAGAAGGAAATATAAAAAGTAATAAAGAATAAAATAAGTAATAAAGAATGTAGTTATGACTGACTCTCGTTACATGAATTTAACTATGCTCTCCATACTTAAAATGTCTTGCCAGATATTACATGATCTACCTTACAATTGCCTTTACAATACTTGATGAATGATGTTTATGCATTATTATTCCCATTATTGCTTAACACTCTCCATCTCAATTAGATTTATTGTTATATTAATTCTTCATGTCCACTATTGTTTATTTGTATTTCCCTATCACTATTAGATTTATTTTTATTATTTATTTCATTATTTTTCTTATATTTTTATTTGTAATAGCTTATGCTTTATTATTTTTACTTCCTTTATTACTTATTTTATTCTTTATTACTTTTTGTATTTCCTTCTTTATCACTACTCTACATTTATTCCCCTTGCTCTGTATATATATCTCAAGTTACCCCCCCCCCCATCTTTATGTTCCATCACTCAGATACATTGACACTTATGTATTTTATCTCAATATTTACCCAATGCAATTTTAATTGTTTGTACATTGCATATTTAGCCCTGAAGAAGACCTGCTTTGAGGGTTGTAACTTTGGCTTTCCTATAAATTGTTCTCCCAACTTAAGAGCAATTTTTTTTTATCTCTACCCAGACCATTTTCTTCCTCTTAAAGATGTTTAAGTATGCTGTATAAGTTGTTATTGTTTTATGTTGTATAAGTAATATACAAATGAGTGATTTTAATACTCACAACACAAGAACAGATGTCGCAGTCTGCTTGCCACGATGCACCATCTGCTCGGACCGTACCATTCACCTGGCAGGACTTTATACAGTCACAGGCCTCCACCTGAGATATTCTTACCTCTGCCGCCTCCAACTGTAATTGTTTCAAGTAGGTAATTATTTATAGTTACATATGCAAAAGTAAAATAATTAATAAAATAGATGGCCTTATTTATTAACTACCACTGCTAAGTAGGAAGAATTAAAAAAAAAATCTTATATCTCTTTAGAAAAAGTAAATAACCAATAATTCAAAAGTTATAAGGATTGAATAATGTGAGATCACACTAATACAGAGCACAACTCACACCAACAATACAAAATAACCAAATAGGTATAGTTCATCAGGACAATCGATATACAGAGAACCACTTTATACATCCACGAGTCTAACATTTTAATTAATTGTAGAGTGGGGTCTGATGAAGAGGTCTGTATAACTGATTAAAAAAAAAAAATATATATATATATATATATATATATATATTTCAAATTAAAAAAAAATCTGTACCACCACAACCCATGAAGGTTCTGGGATTCAGTACGTGGTAGACAATGGCTGTGCAGGGAGGTGATTTGTCCTATGCCCGACTGCCAGATTTCCCCCCCTATTTTTGGTACCCACCTTACAGATGCAGGGTTATTACTGACGAAAAACAGACTGCTCTATTAGATTATTATTTTCAATAATGGACATTTGTAATCTACATGGATAAAATCTAACCCTTAGGTTATATATATATATACATATATATCTACAGCCACAGTGAATAAGTGGTTAAGTCGAATTTTCTCCAGAGAGAGTTAACTCCTTTTAGAAAAGCGGAATCTTATCATTCTCGTAGTTTTTGGTTACTGTATAAATTTATATCCAGATATACATTTACCAAAAATAGTAGACAATCGCTAATCTCCTGTTTACCAACAATGTTGGTTTGGTTTGTAATTTTAATTAATTAATCTGAGTAAACGGAAAAGAATAAAAAGTTCAAGCATCTTCCACACCTGAGGGTTCCTTTTTTAAGACAGGTATAGTCCTATCATAAAAAAAATAAATAAAAAAATTCGCTTATATCTCCGCCATCTATAAAGATAGGGGTCGCATGTGTTGTAGTGGTTAGCACAACCTACTATGCCCTAGAACGAGGCCTAATGGCGGAACAGTAACCATTATTCAAATTATACAACGACAACCCATGAAGTGCCTTAGGTTGAGTACGTGGTAGAGACTGCTCTGCTTCTTGACCCAAACCCAAATCCATCAGAGCACTCTCAAAGCAAAACCCCCACCTGCGTCTCGGTCTACTCCTCATACCTTTACCAGTAACAGATACAACTCCAAGTATTACTATATTACAAAACAAAAAAAAAATGTTTTGGAAATCGAATATCAGACATGCCGTTCCTGAATTGAAAACCTTCAACCAATGCAATTGTTATTGAAGGCTTAACTAAAAAATGCCATAATTTTATTACTAATTAATCAGATAGCCTCATTTTATGCTGCTATTGCTAATTGGAGCAATGTACTAATTTTCAGTTATATACTTGTTCTTTAGAAGAAGCGGTATGCTTATTAAATCATTGAAGCGAGGATGTTCTGTAATTAGAAATTCTCTGATTTTTTATCGAATAATTTTTATAGATTCGACGATTGCAAAATGTTGAAAAGAGTAAAATGTAATAATAAAATTTCCTGATGTTCACCGGTGCGTTTTAGGTGACCTTTAAGTGAAGTAAGTGTTATTTTATTTTTCAGAAGTTTTTTATAATAGTTATGATATCCCAAATTTATTTGGAGTAACTTTTGGATTGTTATAAAATAAATAAGCATACGGATGTATTATATTACTCTATGAATAATTTTTAAAATGAAATTTTACGAATTATTAATAATTAATATTAATATAATAACAAAAATAAAATTATAGACTGCTAGAAAGAATATAAATCCTATTACAAGAGCACCATGAAATGGTTCCACGCCTTATTAGCTGTATCCCAGCATTTGTATGTAGGTTTTGTAGTTATGGAGTTCCGAACGTATTTCATCTTTCCTTTTTCTTTTATCAACCCTTCTTCATTTTACATTTAATATAATCGATTTATCCACTGATGTCCACCACTTTTAAACCAGTGCTTTCCAACATGGGGAGCGTGCCAGTCGGAGACAGCTATGCGTTTTGAGTTATCTTGTTCTTTTGAAGGAGCGGTATATGTATATATTCACAAACACATATGTTAGGGCACTTTGTATACATCTAAGATATAAATAACATTTTGAATATTCTGTAAGTGAAGAGAAATTTGAAAATAAATACTTATCGATTTATGAATGAGCTGCCGTGACAGGAGACGGGACGACCTTGGTCAGAATCAAGGTCACGGGGTCAGCGCACTCTATCGATCTTTCCCGCTATTACTTTTTATAGATTTTTTTTTTTTACTTTTAGTACTTTCACCAGTTCTAAATTGTTTTATTTTTTAACAATTAATTTCTATGACAGTTTAGTCGAACTATAAGTGAGCGAAATTGTTAGTCGGACGCAGCGATTGGTCTTCGAATTCGCTAAGCCTTGAATTATTGGTATTCATATTTTATCTTGGAGCACCTTAAGTATTCTTGAGTTTTCTAAAAACTGTACCACTACAACCCGTGTTGTTCAGTAAATGGTAGAGTGGTTCTGTACTCTTTCTTGGACAACAGTTGTGCAGGGAGGTGGTTTGTCCTAGATCACGCTTAACCGCCAGATTTCCCCCCCTTGTTTTTTTATTCTCAGAAAACATTCTAGAATTTCGGATTAAAAAGGTAGTCCATAAAATTAGTAGATCTTTTTTTTTATATTATACCAGAAAAAAAATCATTGGTAATCTTGATTTTCTAGGTTCATCCTGACAGCTTTTAATTTAATTTAAATTCGAAAACAACAGTAGCCATAAAGAAAAGCCATGGACTGTGGACGGACTTCTTTCTTTCTTTTTTTTTTAATTTTAGGTTCCTACGACCCTAGGAACTTGAAATTTTTTTTTTTTATGGACAAAGAGAGGTTTACCAATAAAGATATTGATTTTGAATGCTTATTATTCACAGTTAACCAAAATGTTTTGATTAATTCTCTTCCGTTCGGCTTAGCTTTGAAACAAGGCGCTGCAGATATACTTTGGCCCGCAATACTGCAATGTCTTGACCTAACTGTTTCCCTTGTTGTAAGATCTTTTTTTTCGTATTAATTGAACTAGGTATAGTTTAATATAATAATTTTTTTTTAACATTCATATATTTATTCAAATTTATCAGAAAGGTTGCAAAATTTGATTTTTAATGGTTTTAACTTTCTCCTTCAGATGTGGCTGTATGGAATATACCAATGCCACCCCTATTGGGGAAAAAGGAAAAAAAAAAAAACTTTCTCCTTATATGATATATAATAATGTAATCAGCCGTAGCCATATCCTTTATTTGGGATTATTATTTTGATTATAAAATCAGGAATAAAGGCACTGTTCACATTGGTTGAGAGTTTAATGTGGCAATCCGATATTAGTTTTGTTTAAAGATAAATAAAAGTGAATCAAAATATTGAAGAGTTCAAATTATTTAAAATATCTTGATAAGTTTTACTGTAGGTATTATTGATATATTGTTCGTAATCACTCAAAAACTTAAATAACTGCGAAGGCACACCAAATTGTTTTTCTTATTTTTATTTTATAACACTTTTTAATTTTACTAAATTTTTTAAAAGATGATTGATGTTTGAAAATAAAGTTTTGCAGTTATGCAATATGTTGCAAAAGATATATATATTAAAAAAAACAAGGTTTTGAACTTTTTATCAAACAATAGGGCAGGCACTAGCTAGAAGTATCCAGGCTACAGCGATGGTATGCTCTCAACGCTTGCAGTCCCTCTGGTTATTTTTAAACATCAGCCGTCTATTAAAATGAGTAAAATTCATGTAGTTACGATATAAAAAACAAAACAAATCTGGAGCGTCTTTGTAGCTATTTTGGATCTCGTTCGATCGTGGAATATAAATCAATGATAATTACCATAAAATGTATTCCCACAAAGGACCATATTTATTCCAATACCTACCGTGACGATCTCAAAACAAGAAAAAAATATCCTATGGAGGCATGTCCGCCGTTGTTTAGGAACAATTAAATAAAACTTATTTAATTTGTTCCAATTACTTTATTCATTAAATGTAAATATTAACATAATTATTGAATGTTGTTCAAAGTGATTTCCTTGAGCATTGACAGGCTTAGCATCTTTCTTCAACAGCAGCAGTTTCTTCTATATGTGTTACTATTTCACAAGAATCTATTATCCTTATCCCAAACGGAAGAGCTCCACTACAATGACTATCCCAATCAATGGATTGACTGTGCAGGACCATTGGCTTGGCCTACATACTCTTCAGACCTGACATCACTAAATTTTTTTTGTCTAGGGTGACATTAAACAAAAAATCTATACATAAATTATATGGTGTATAATATTCTAATAATGTGCATGAAATGCTTAATGTAACTAAAGTATATAAGTTGATAAGGATTCATACTGTATCCGTCTAAATATCTTTCCAAATATCACATTGTCCATAAGCAATTATTTAGAAGATGAAATGCTATCGCGAACTTTTTTGTAGATCTATATAAGAGGAATATTCCACCATGCATTGTTTCATTATATCTCAAAGGAAGTATACGTATACCTAAGTATTCCTCATTTCCAAATCACTCCATCTGTTTGTGAAAACCGCATGAAAATGCATGCAGTAGTTTTTGAGTTTATTGCGAAGAGACAGACATACGTCTATAGATAGACAGATAGATGCATATATTTATAATATATTATAGGTATTACAACAATAAATAATGTATTATATAATATATAATATGTATACTATATAATAATATATTATATATATTATCATAATGAAATAATGTATTATATAATATGTGTAGACAGGTGGAAAAGATTAGGCAGCGTCTTCGAGGAAACCTCCCTGGAGGCTATACTTTTTCCAACACTTCCAACAAGTATCTTTATACTCTTTCAAGTTTCCACGGCCACTATTTATACAAAAAACTTCATTTGTTTCTTCTGGTTTAGACCGTGTCGGTGAATTTTCTGCCAACGTTTCGCCAGGCATGCTGCTGACTTCCTCAAGGCTTAATTGAGACTGAAGATGTCCAGCTAACCCGCGGCCTTATATAGTAGCCATTCGGGTCCACTCGGGTCCACTCGTGATTCATCGGTTCCTTCCGTTAGTCGATCGGGTTTCTTCGGGTCCGGGGGCGGAGTCTGTTTTTCCATGCCTGTGATTGGCTGCTTTCTGATTGCTTGGGGTCTGATAGGCTGGATTTCGGCTTGATTGTCGCTGCATAAGTATCTTTATGTTCCAACCGATTAACACAAAACCTTGACAAATTATATGCCTTCCTCGTGAATCACTCTATCAATTGGTGAAAACCGCCAAAAAAAGTCGTGTAGTAGTTTTTGTGTTTATCGTGAATAGGCAGACAAACGCGGAGGACTTTGTTTTATAATATGTATAGATATACGTAAGGAAGAAAATAGTTGGGGGTGCAGTCAAATAAAAACACTAAATGAGTGGTTACTTATTTAATGATGTGCCGACGTTTCGACCCACTTTGGGGGTCATCTTCAGGGCTAAAAAAGAAAAACAGACAAAATAACAGAACTATAAAAATACATTGCAGACTAAGTATATGATAAATGAGAAAAAATATATATGTAGAGAGGTAGAAATTTATAACAAAAGTGAGGGATATATATGAATAAAAAAATTACAGAGAAAATGTACAGAACGGTGGTGATTCCAAAAAGGTTTTTTTTACAAAGATATAAGAAGGGAGTAAACAGAAAGTTATTTAAAAAAAGAAAAAGTATAAACATCAGAGGTGAGAAATAAAATTATGGAAAAAGTATAGAATATATATAAAAAACTATAAAATGGGAGATAATAGACTCCTGGGGAGTTTACATAAGTAAAATGAAAGAAGGTATAGCCAAAATGATATTAAAGAGTAAATAAAGGAAAAATAACAGTAGCAAGTCAAGATATAAATATAGAGTATAACAGTTTTTAAAAATGCATACATATAGTATGAAGTGGTATAAATGTATGACATAAATATACAAGGAACGTATAGAAATATAAGTAACAATATGGTATGAGCATGGAAATGGAATAACATATGATGAAAAAGTGATGTTAAATGCTAATGGAATCTCAAATAATAATAACATATGATGGATGCCAGCCAAAAAGCTAATATGAGAAAAAAGGTGTGCAAAATGGAGAAGGAAAGGGGTGAGGAGAAGATATGAGTATTAAAAAGGTACATACCTATAAGGAGGCTGGAGCAAAAATGGACGCGGTCTAACTGACAAAAAAGTACGTTATGAAGGTGTTGCCAGTGATATCTGACGGCCGAAAATATGACTAATTTTAATTTTTTATTTATATATTTATTTTTTTTATTTTATTTTATTTTTAATTGTATATTAATAGTAATTTTTTATTGACTATTTTTTAGATATATTGACTATTTTATTATACTTAAATGTGTATCATGACTATTTTATAGAGGGCCACGAAAATTAATGACTAAATTAATGGGAAAAGGTGGGGTGATAAAACAGTAGGATTTGATGTCAAGAGGTCAAAATAAGTATTATAGGAAAGAGACTATAGTAGTAACAGAATGAAAATGGGAAGGAATAACAAGGTAAACTAATTTAAGGTTTTTTTAGTAAGTTGAAAACTTGTGAGTAGTAGGAGGATGTTTGAATCGATCTTGAGGTTAACAGTGGAGGAATCTAAATTTATGTGGATAGTTTCAGAGAGTATGCGTTTATCATGGTTGGGAACAGAAGCTAGGATGGATGTATTATCAAAGTCAAAACTGTGTTTAAGGGATAAGGCGAGTTCGGAGAGTTTTGATGCGGTGAGATTATGGGAGGAAATAGATATAGGTATAGATACGACAATATTAATACTTCCATTAGATTAGCTAGAGTGTTTATTAATAATAAATATTTTAAGTAATAAATATATATGTTAATATATACGAGGAGCCCGCACTTACCCTGTCCAGGAGAGCCTGCAGCCTCGTGGTGAGTCCAGTGACGGCGGCTTCCAAGCTGGAGAACTGTCCGCAGGTCGGGCAACCGCTGTCCAAGAAGGGGCACTGCCTGAGGTAGCCGTGCGCACCCACGATGATCCTTACGTCTTGCAGCGCACCCTGTGGCAACATTAATATATTATTTAATTAACTTAGTATGTAACGTTCAAGCCATATTATTAAAGAAAGCAATATGAAAGAAGAAAGAAAGAGAATAGTCAAAAATGACGGTTATAAAAACTAGGTCGCGTATGCAGGTAAGTGGGTGAACCTATGGGAGAGCCCTCTCCGGAGTTTAAGATGTCTAAATCCCTGGACTGGGAAGGATAGGCGAGGAGATTCCTTGGCAAGAAACTGGTTGAAGAGAAACGGAAGAAAAAGGTCGGAGAGACACTTCAGGAAGGAAGATCAGAGTAGGTAGCCGAAGATGGGGAAGCTGGAGTGGGAAAGAGAAACGGTCAGACCCAAGGAAGCCATAGATCACCAAGAACACTTTAGTAACCCAGATAAGTCAAAATTTATGTTCTTTACGTATTTTCTGGCAATTCTCTCTCTCTCTCTCTTTCCCTATATATGTATAAATATATATATATATATATATACAAATTCATTAGTAAATACAATATAAAATATTTAAACATTTCATTCCTTTGGTATAACTAAATATGATCCTTCTTGCATTTCCCACAATCAACAAATATATGATTTTTTTTTAAATTTCAGTAAACAAACAACAAATAAAATCAATGAAGGAAACAGTGAAAATCAAAAACTGCATATTTTAAAACTTGTGTCTTTATGAAAATTTAATTTTGATTTTAAACAATGAAAAACCTATTAATGAAAACATTTTTTTTTTCAAAATTAAAACTATCAATATTCCAAGGAATTGACACACAGTTTCTTGGAGCAATCCAAACATAATAGTTTTTTGCATATTTCACAAAGGAAAGATATTTTCCTCAATCTTTCGTTGTGCACATTTAACAATGCTTTCGCATATGATCTAACAAGAGGCGTGATTTTTCAGAAAACATCGGATCGTAATAACTATTTTTGATTTACAAGATTGGGGTTCCATAAATGTAACGGATCTAAAAAAATAAAATAATGTAAAAATTAAAAAAATAATAAGAAAAACAGTTAATATTTTGATAACATTGATAAATTTAAAAGTATCACTGATTTATAATAATTAGGAAACATTAAATGAGACCAAGCGTTGCTTATATTGTGTGACCAAACTTTAGAATCAATCTTCCACTCTCACATTCAATAAGTTACTTGCTAGATAGGAAGGTACTCAGTCATACGGGGATTTTCCATGATCGGGAGGAAGGGAAATTCCAGAAAATAGGTATTGAAAAATCCCAAGGACCTTGCATCCAAGTATTGATGGTTAATAAAATTTTTATTAATAATTAGAAATTGTATTAATAAAGTATACTAATTATAATTCTTTAATTTAGGTTCTTACTAAACCCAGATGTACTATATATTTACGAATACTAAATTAATAGTTTAATTTATATTAGTTGACTGATTAGTAAATTGGTAAACACACAACCAACCTCTGTAAAAGAATCCAATTTATAATCAAGTTATGACATTAAAATAAATAATAAGTTGAGTAATTATCTTTAATGATTTCTCTGGCATCCAAAAATGAATATATCTTGAATGATAATAGTTGACCTTGATAATATATGTGGAAAATGGTTCGGGTAGAGGTCAATAAATTTCTCTTAGATGTGGAGAAATGTTTATTCAGTAGCCAACGTTTCGACCTACTTTGCAGGTCTTCTTCAGGGCTAAATATGCAAAATACAGACAATTGAAAATTAAAAAATTGTTAAGCATGGTATATATAAAGGTTTAAATGTGTGAATGTATAGTATTATAGTATTATAGTATTAGTAACAAAGTGACAGGAAGGTAGTAAATTACATACTAAAGAATAAAACAGAAAGTGTAAAATTATTCTTATTTTATTCTTTAGTGTATATTTTACTACCTTCCTGCCACTTTGTTACTAATACTATAATACTATAATACTATACATTCACACATTTAAACCTTTATATATACCATGCTTAGCAATTTTTTAATTTTCAATTGTCTGTATTTTGCATATTTAGCCCTGAAGAAGACCTGCAAAGTAGGTCGAAACGTTGGCTACTTAATAAACATTTCTCCGCATTTAAGGGAAATTTATTGACCTCTGTCCGGACCATTTTCTGCCACAAAAACGAACATAGTACACAAAAACATAGCACCATTCGCCGGGGGGTTTTCAACGAACGGAAATAAAGTATTTTTGCTATTATCGGCAAATGGATATTTCCTATGACAAATTTGTGTATAGTTATTCTTTCTATTTTTCGTTCATTAGAATAAAATAGAAAATGAAAACTCCCCAATAGTACAATGAAGAGAAAGGAATAAAGTGAAAAAGTAGTAACCTGCTGTTAGCTATTGTAACCTGTCAGTAGTTGTTGTAACCTGCAGTTAGCGGATAGCTGTTGATAAAATACAGATGTTTACAAGTATTTATAATTCTAGGTGACATGGTGACATGGTGTCTGACACAATCTGTTTAAAAAAACATTATATCCGCCTGAACTGTTTCTTATTAATAATTCATTAAAAAACTAATTTTTATAAAAAAAAAACAACCAATAACATTTTCATTTTCAAAAAATAAAAAATAATAATTTTCCAACTTTCTACTTCGAATTCAAATACATCCGGATTGAGTTCACAATAGGTGAGATTGAGAAAAAATTTTCGAATTGGAATTTCATATTTTGGGATTCCGCCTTGCTTGGTCTGAAACTTGTTTTTAGTTTACTTTCGATTTTTTTAAATCAAGTAGGCCATTACAGTTGAGCAAACACTCTTTTAGATTCAGGTAAAGTACCTTTTCCGTTCATAGTACGCCAAAGTGCCACAAAGAAAAGTTGTTCACAATCAAAAGTTATGGCATTGTACAAATTTTCAGAATGATCGGTCTACTTTGATAAAATCCGCTTTTGTTTTGTTTTGTTTGAAAAACAATCGCATAGTAGTAAAGCAATCAATTTACTGTCATTATCTTAGATACACGTCAAAACTTTGAAGTATTTGATCTAAATTGATTGCAAATTACTTGTTCATATATTTTTACTTGTTTTGTTTACTCTCGAACAGCGCATTCACCTAATACAATGTTACGGACTTGGGGGTACATCTTATGCTTATGTTATTAATAAGTTTCACGAGCGATTTCCAACGGTGGCAATTTCTGTCAATGGATTAAAAAAACTTGTGAAAAAGTTTACAGAAACTGGAAGTATCAAAAATTTGAAGAAAAAAAAGCTAGTTCATGATCACGAAGATGCTGCTACACTCTTGGTGCTGGAATCCGTGAACACTGATAATCAATTGTCATTGAGAAAACAGTCTACTGAATTATCAATAAGTAAATCGCACATGCGAAGAATTCTCAAAGAAAATAAAATTATTCCCTTTAAACCTACGTTCATTCATAAATTTGAAACTGGAGAAGATGACCAGCTGTTTTGTTGATGTTGTTTTGTTTATGGGCTGGAGAAAAGATTTTGAACGGCAGATATTTTTATAAAAAAATAATTTTTATAGATGAGTCAACTTTTACAACTAATGGCATCGAGTCTTCACAAAATTGTAGGTATTGGTCTGATGAGAATCCTAATTTTCGTACAGTAACTATCAGTCAACGGTACAAGATATAAGTGTATGGTGTGCAATAATGTACGATACAATTATTTGGCCATATTTTTTGGACACTAATTTAAACCAACATTCCTATTTGGATGTGCTCGAAAACTTTTTTTTACCTTCCATGGAAGACGTGAATTAAGAAGATTATTATTTTCAACAAAACGGATGCCCAGCTCGTTCAACTCGTTTGATTATAAATGTTTTGCATTGATATTACAGTAATTATATTTATCTAAAAGGCCGTTTTATTAGTTGCGCAATTGATACTAAAAATATCATTAAGTAGTTGAACTTTCCTCTAATAGATTTTATTTTTCATATTTAAATGTCTTGTTTTATGAAAAGATTGAATCTAAAAATGATCTAAGCATTGTTAAAGTTAACATTGATAATAATGATAAAAATTAATATAAAACCCATGTAAATACAATTACAAAGTATAAATAATATAACTATATACTATTTATTATTTTAATTAAATTATTTATATTTTGTTTTGAGATTTTGCACTCCATCACATGATTCGATTAATAAATAAACTACTTGAAAATGTATATAATCATTGTTCGGAGTGGGAATATTTGAGAAAACCAGACTACTGTTAATATTTTTTTATTTATAATTTATTCAATTTACAACTGTATTATACTAATACAACAAGTAAATAGGATGAATTGTACATAATGGAATGAATAAAGACAAGTAGAGAAACTTCCCAGTGGTAGTACTCAAATAAAAAGTTCAACTTAGATGGACTGAGGCCATCTTCTGTTCAGACGCCTCGGAGGATTTTCAGGAATTAAAGAGGTTGCTAGGTTTGAAACTAGTGGGTTTGCATGTAAATGAAGTTTGTCATGAAAAGATTGATATTACGTAAGGCCGTGATGGGTTACTTTGTTGCATTGAGGATTTTACGAACGATTCTGGATTGTAAGGATTGAATGCGAGACGAATTCGATGGCTTAGTGTAGCTCTAAAGCTTTACTCCGTAAGTCCAGATGGGTCTATTGACTGTCATGTTTATGAGTCTTTTGTAATTAATCGAGAGCTTAGAGCGTTTGTCTAGTAAGTGTTAAAGTAGCCTTATACGCCGTGCTGTTTCTTGTCGTTTCAGTCTAGTATGAGAATTCCAAGTTAATCGTTTGTCAAGGTGTAGTCCTAGGTACATGACCTGTTCTAGAGGAATCAGTGGGATGTTATAAACGGTACAGGAGGACAGAAAGTCATTGGTTTACGACGGATGGTAAAGTTAATGATTTAATTTTATAGATTTGAATTAAAAATAATTCTGAGTATCATTGATTTAATAATTTAAAAAAAATCACAGTTAATCCAAAACCATTTATCAAATATAGAGAGGATATGCCATTATAAGTTGGAATATACAAATCGGGGACAAACAGTAGTAGATAAAGAAGGCCGTGGAATGAGCGGAGGCTATATAGAGGAAAACGTAATGGTTGAGATCCGGCCAGCCGTGAACACTTCCGTCACAATGGCGCCTCTCTCCTTTATTCTCTTCCTCTTCTAACTTCTTCTTCCTTTCCTTTTCCTTCTGGGCGCCTTTAATAAGCCCCCCTCACGTCTTTCTTTCAATAATAACAGGGCTTTGAGACATGCAAGTCGGATCTTATACGAAAGGACTTAAGGGTACTTTACCGAGCCATAAGTTTTAAAATAAACGATATGGAATTTTATTCATTGTTAGTTTATAAATATTTCCTTTACAGACTTACCTTTACTACTACATCACCACAGTACACGGTATAGAGCAGTGGTTCCTATCCTGGGATGCGCATGAAGACAAGCGGGAGGGGGGGGGGCGAGTACTAGTTGTATATAAAAAAAAAGTCTCACTTAATTTTATTTATTTAATGTTGTTAGTTATTTTTTATTGTGCAAGCGGGGCGTGGTACGATGAATGTTGGGAACTCTGGAATAGGCAGTACTGTTTCTATATCACGGTTGTACAGTGAGATGATTTGCCCGATGCTCAACCGTCATGTTTTCTAGGTCAATGTCCTCCCTGTATAGAGGCTGGATGAGCCACAGGAGGGTCTTCCGATCCTTCAGGATCCATTTGTTGTTGTTAACAGATTAGATAATTCACCGAGGCTGTTAACACCAATTTGAACATGGTCGTCCGGGAGGGTTTGTTGATCCGGGTTAATAAAACTGATAGCATTTTTATTGTTTCATTGTTTATAGCACAATCATTTTGTTAAATAACATTTTGAGGTGAAAAAATCTTTAGCCGCGTTTAGTGACTTTTGGTAAAGGAAACACGTGTGGCATATGCAAAATGCTCGAGACTGGCGACACCTATCGGCCTGTGCATGAGTTATGAAATTTCTTTTAATCAACTTTAGTTTAAAGGTTAGAATTCCGTATATATAAGAATAGTTATATTTATCTAAAAAGTCGTTTAGTTGTCGTTTCCGGTGATACATAAGACATTGTTGTTCTATTTTCACAATTGTATTGTAATGTTTATTATATTTATAACTTTTTTTGAATTTCTGAATGTTTTTATTGATAATGTCTAAGTTCTGTTGTGTCTGTATTTCTTCGAATAAATTTCTTCTCGAGCATACTAATCTTTTTTTTTAAAATTATTTTATTGAATTGTACAACTGTAATATATACATCTAGTACAAGGGCTATATGAATAAATAAATACATGAAAGGACATGTAGAGGCACTACCCATTGGCAGCACTCTAATAACATTTCTATAATAGAAGGTCCCGAGGCCATCTTCTCTTCAGACGCCTAGGAGGATTGTCCGGGATGGAATTGGATGCAAGGATGGAAACTAGTGGGTTTGGATGGGCCTGGAGTCTATTATGGAATGATAGGTATCTGGAATGGGCTAAATCGTTAACATATGGAACGTTGAGGTCATTATGGATGGTTTTATTTGTGACAAAATAAGGAACGTTTAGGATTTTGCGAAGGATTTTGGATTGCAAGGATTGAATTCGAGAGGAATTTGATGATTTTGTGGAGCCCCATAGTTCAATTCCGTAAGTCCATATAGGTCTTACAACAGTCACATAAATAAGTCTTTTATAATTGATCTGAAGCTTTGAGCGTTTGTCTAGTATGTGTTGAAGTAGTCGGAAGCATCTAGCTGTTTCTTGTCTTTTCAGTCTTGTGACTAATCTTTTTAAAAAGTAATTTACGACTCATTTGAGATTTTTATTTATTTTAAGAATTTCTCTAGTAAGAACAAAATAGAGATTGAACAAGAAGGGGCCATTCGAAAATTGTCTTTCGAATAAATATATTAGACGAACGGAAGTGAAGTTTACTAGCGAAAGACATGCCAAGTCTAGAAGTAGCGTGCACGCTCACAATAACTAACTCCAGACTATTTATATAAAGGTTTTCCATTTACTTATGCGATGGAGTTTACACTTCTCTACTAATCAGCTGATTGACCTTTAAACACTCTGATGGCGATGACAAAACACGTCATACGTCTTTAAGGATACCGTAATGTCTTGGTCATATTGACTACAATCTACAGCGCTTCAAATGAGACATGGTACACTAAAAATGACATGGATGTCATAATTAGTCTATTTCCTTTTTATTAATTATATAATGAGTATGTAATCGGAATCGAAATGTTCACTATAATGTTTCAACAACAGTTAAGGTTCTAATCAGTGGTCGAGACGTATTACCCAATTATTTCCCACGCCCAGTCCTGTAAACTTTGCAGGCTCCTTTACAAAAAATGTTCAGGATTTGTATATCATTTCCACGGGGCAGAAATAAATTGGCCAAATCTGTGCCCCTACCGGCGAGAAGGGTCGTGATCCGACCAGAAGAAAGATCAAAGTAGGAATCTCTTTTTTTACTGTAGTCTGACTTGATTCTGGGCTTAGCCAGATTGTAGGTTCAGCTGATGACAGTGCCAACCAAATATGTCAATTCAGGTCTGAAAGAGAGGAAGGACTGAATCCAGAGAATATAGTTCGAAAAAAAAAATTGTATTAATTTAGTTAAAAGGATAGAATGATCTGGGAAAGCAAAAGTTTTAGAATGTACGTCACTGGTGACTTAAGCAAGGGCAAATTGTGTGGAGAAACCTGGTCTTCTGAGTCTTCCTCTTCCTCTTCTACCGTCCGGTTGTCCCTCCAGCATCTTCCTTGGTATTTGTTCCTGATACATGATCTAATCATCTTATTCTCCCATTTTTGCAACTAAATCAGGGATTTTATACAGGTCTTCAAGTTCTTTGTTGGTTTTTATTTTGTTTGTATTAACAATTTCCTTTGGGGCATATTTTTTTCCCAGGATTTTCTTCTCCCTAGCATTAATGTAACTCTTCTGTCGCTTAGCAAGCGTCCATGCCTCACTAGTATACGTCACTGCTCCGAGAAAATCGGAGGATTGTTTCATACATACTTTGATCCTCTCTCAATTAGCAACTCTATGAAAGGTAAAAAAAAATCTCTCAGGTAGGGAGAGCTGTTTATTAGAGCCAACGTTTCGACTCACATTACAGGTCTTCTTCAAGGATTGTGATCTAGTCAAATGTCAAGCTTTAACTGATTTTGTGTTATATTGACTGCACCCTTAGACTGCCTATATCCCACATCAAATACAGTCAATATAATTCTTTTGGTGGTTATTTACCCCAGATGGACTATTTATTTATGAATAATATATTGAAGGTTTAAGTACTGAGTAAATTGGTAAACATACAACGGACCTCTGGATAAGAATCCAATTAAGAATAAAGTAAGAATTAATAATTTGAGTAATCATCTTAAAAAATTACTCTGGCACCCCAAAATCAATCGGAATATTTAAAATATATTGAATAGTATAAAACATACCAACATTATACGGTCCGAGAGAGAAAGACCGGAAGGATTAGAAAATGTTAATTTGTAGTTGTAAACTATAGTGTAATATTATTGTACTTTTAAAAATGTATGTAAATAGTTAACTTATTTAGTATTAGTAATATCTTATAGTATTTGTATATTATTTTAGTAATTAGATAACAGTTAGGCCTAGGTTATAATCTGCAGAATATTTGTTTTGTAAATTCATATTAGTTTAATAATTTTATTGTTATAGATAATCTCATTGTATTCTTTTTAATAAATATTATTATCTTGAATTTAGCAATAGTTTAATTCATTTGAGACCCAGTAGCGCGTAACACTATGAAATAGACAAAGATCAGAATTAAACAAAGCTTTGAGTAGCCTGTGTACAATTATTTTGTAATTTTTTTAAGAAATTAAGCTTAGATCGAGGATCGTCAACGATAGGAATGACACTAAAAAATATACGGGAAAAATATGTGTTTTTCAATTTAATTTGATGTACTTACCACTGCGTAAGCGAGACGATGTTTCCTTTTCGATGATATGACTTGCATTTCCTGGCAATTGGAAGCTATTTTTAACAGCGTTTGTATGAACGCGTCTTTAACTTGATTCGACGAAGAGTTTGTTTCCAATTGGCTGCTAAATAAAAAAAGGTATAATTGTATAAAAAAAGTCCTGCAATGTCGTTCAAAACGTTGGCCTTCCAAAAAGTTCTCCCTGCTTAAGAGAATTTTTTATTTATTTATCTCCACCAGGACCATCTTCTTCCTCATATATAAATAATGCCAACTATTATTATTCAAAAAAAGCTTTATATATTTATACTTAAGGATATCCCTGAGGCTTCGTTCTTGTTACTGACTAATAATTATTTTTAGGCGGTATTATATAATTAATTTTTTTAAAGTATTGCTGTTAAAGCAGTTAACATCCTAAATTCAAAACAACAGCCTATATGAAATCGAGGCAGGTTGATTGCTGTAATGACTCAATTTTGTACAGTCTGTTGTATTGAATTAAGGATGCTAACTGCTTTATCTTAATTATCCTTCGGGTTTGTACTTCCTCCTATCCTGGATATCTTCCAAAGCCGATCCACCGAAAAAAATAAACTTTTTCACAATTATCTCTCTAAAATCTGTGAAGTATGAAGAGACATTATCCAAAGATACTACTGAAGTTATAACAGTTCCATGAATAGGATCAAATACCAAGAGATATAATAAAATAACGTATCATTGTAAATAACCGAATCCTCATTCTAGAATAGGTTAGTTTCAGGAACGGTTTCAGAGTTAACGATTCCTCCCCCTATAAGTATATTTTACGAGGTGCTTCGAGATGGCTTTCTGAACCATATAAGATCTGTAATTTATGGTGATGTACTCTTCGGTTATGGTTTTGTTTTGTACAGGGGTGTCTCTTTACTCTTCAAGTACTTTGAAAAACTTTACGATAAAGTATTATAAAATTTTATGATAACATTCAGGAAGCCTTAGTTTCCGTAAATTTTTAAAGATTTTTTATATTATTAAATTTAATAGGATGTAATTAGTTGGGGGTGCAGTCAACAAAACACAGCAAAATAAGCGAAACTTATTGTATTTTTTATGTGCCGACGTTTAGACCTACTGTGTAGGTCATCTTCAGGGCCAATAGGAGTGGCTGCTCGGTGCAGAAGGTCTGTCTAGATTAAAAAATTTAATCTCTTTTTGCGGAAATTAATACTTTACTTTTGAAGTATTTTCCCTCAATGGGTTGCCTGGTTAAGTCAGAGCGCCCCTCCACTTTTCTCTATTAGACCAGTCATCCTCCTCAAGTCCCCTACCGGCCATCTCT